>QRFJ01002518.1:0-213313 GCA_006176705.1 Cocos nucifera | reverse complement strand
AAATTCAAGTACATTGAGCGGTGATACCACCTCATCCATAATTATCTTGAGAAGGATTACGTTGAGGTCAAGAGAGTTAACTCCACAGACAATGTGGCAGACCTGCTTACAAAGCCGTTGGGCCAACAGAAGATCGAAGCCCATCTTGAGAAGATGGGACTTAGACTTGTAGCCAATTGGCTTTAGGATAAGTGGAAGATTATTAGATATATGTGCCCTAGAAGCCAGAATTGGCTGACACTTGTAATACACTTCTAGGGGCAAAATTATAATTTTGACTAATATCAATAAAATGGGTTATTTTTTATCACATATGTGTATTTAGTGTCTGTGATACATCCTTTGAGTTAATGGTAATGATAATTCATATTTTCAAGAGTTGAAAATTTAAGACATGAATAATCATTATTAACTCATAAAATGCTCCCGACCATAGGATCATCATGAGGATGGTGATTGATCCGGAAGGTTGGTGTACAATCACTTCTCTTTAGTAGATGAGTCTTGAGTCTACGGTGTGGAGACACCGGAGCGAGAGTATAGGTACTCATTAGAGAACGAGGGCACTGAGCGTGACCACCTCGAGTAGTCATTAGGGAGTCTACCTTCTCGTCAATGACTTGACTCGATGCTGCAGTAGTGTGTCTGGTTCTTTGACCTGAGATGCATCGACAGTTCACCTTGAGGGTGTTATAGTTTGACTACACCATTACTCAGTCTCCTAGCCATTCGAAACTCTGAGGTGTATGTTGGCTATAGCATGTTCATTGTAGGAACTGGATTGCATCAAGATGGAATCTATCTACCTCGGTGGTAGAGGAGCAGCCCTATGATGATCATGAGAATCAAGTCCAGAAGTCCATGGCCATGGCAGAGTGAAATAATAGAAAGAGTTTCTATTTAGATTTTCACATTGGACTTGAATCGAATGATTACATCATATGACAGAGACTAGGGTTTGATGAGTTCACCTTAACCCTAATCTGATCGGGGCTCAAGATAGAAGAACTTAATCACATAGGTAGCTGCACCAAGAGGTTCGCATTCAGCTCTGATGGGTTGCCACCATATACTGCTAGGTGTCACTGATGGATTTTGGGAGCAATTAGAATGATTTAGATGATCGATCATTCTAGCTGTTCGAATCAGAAGAGTTTTGATCCATCGAAAGGAGTTTTGGTGATGTCGATGATAGAGATCATGACATATCTCATTACCATACAGAACTAAACCTAACTGGGTCACACAAACAAGGGTTTGAATTTGGTGATCATCAACTAAATTGATCCAGTTTAGTTGATCTGAATGAGATTCAATTAGATTCAAGGAATCGTGCTAGCACTCGATTGAACCAAACGTTCTTCTTTTACTATCATAAATAGTTGTCCTGACTGAGCCAAAGAAGTTTGTGCTCAATCAGAGGCCTTCACTTTATCTAACTGAAGCTTGTCCAAGTCAGAAAAGATTTTCTTATTTTATAAGACATTACCTATCATTTTTGGTCACCTGCCATTTCTCGTCCTTTGACTTTGGTCAAAAGTTGACCTTTGACTAGTCAAACATTGGAGAGCTGGTGGGGGCTTGTCCCTCTACTAGAACCTGGCAAGGAGGAGGGCGCACGCCACCCTTGGCATGTGCCCAAGTTGGAGGCGCCCAGGAGTCCCTGTTGGATAAGGACTCCATCTCCTTTTTGGATTCCGATTAAAGTTCTCCTAAGAGCCAACTTTGACTGGTCTTAGGCACCCTCTAAAGAGGAATCCAGGGGATCTATTCCCATCAATCAGATTTAGATCTGATTTTATAAAGAGTTGTGATTGGTTGAAAAGAAGAGAAGTTGAATCACAGACTGTCTATAAATAAGACCCTGCACCCAACTCAAAATAATAATTAAAATAATTAAAAAATTGAAATCACATGCCCAAGGCTGCCTCTCCCCTCTTCCTCCATGCCAAACCCACCTTCTCCCTCTCCTCTCCATGTTCAAAAGTGTTTTGGACCTTGGTTGGTGCAATCCAGACATGAGAAAGGCAACTGAAAGCTAGAAGGCTGCGCTGCTGCAAAGGACAACTGTTGATCTTCAAAAGGAGTTTTGAAGATCCTCTAGATTAGATCCAGATCTAATTTTTGGAGACGTGATAGAAAAGAAGAGGATCTTCAGATCTAGCCCAAGTGGATAATGGTAGAGGCCAGGCACTTGCGTGGCTAGATCCAGAACCTTCCGCTGCTCATAGGATCATCATCGGATAATAGGATTACCCACTTCAAGATAAATTAAATTAAATTTAATTTATTTAATTTTATTTTTTTATTAAAATAATAAGAATCAGATCTAAAATATCCTAGATCTGATCTAGATCAAAGAGAAAAAAAATTGAAATATATCTCTTGATCTGATTAGATCTGAACGAACCTGATCCAGAAAATCAGGATTTTCCTTCAGAAGCAACCTGGAGTCCCATCTGTATGGTACTCCAGGCATGATCCTCATGGGGCATGCCTCCCTAGGCATGCACCTCCTCCTTTTCTACTTTTTAGCAGGAAGACAAAGCCCCATGTTCTCTCATATGGATGCATTTCACATGGGTAGATGTCCAAGTGTCGAAGGTCAACATTTGATTAAAGTCGAAAGACAAGATTTAGCAGGTGATGAAAAATGGCAGATATTGTCTCAAATTTATCTCATAAATTAAGACAATCCTTTTCTAGCTTGGACAAGCTCCAGCCAGACTAAGTAAAGGTTCCGAGTGAGTCCAAACACATTTGGCTCAATTGAGACAAGCTTTAATGATTGTTGAAGGAGAACATTAGGCTCAATCGTATGCTAGCACGATTTTCTTGAACCTAATTGAATCTTATTCAAAATAATTGAACTGGGTTAGTCTAATTGATGATATCCAGATCCAAATTCTTTTTTGTGTGATTCAGTTAGGTTTAGTTTCGTATGATAATGGAATACGTTGCGATCTCTATCATCGATATCATCAAAATACCTTCCGATAGATCAAAACTTTTCTGATTCAGATAACCAGTATGATCGATCATCCATATCATTCTAATTGCTTTCAAAATCTACCAATGACACCTAACAGCATATGATGGCAATCCATCAGAACTAAAAATGAATCTCTTGGTATAGTTACCTGTGTGATTAAGTTCCTCTATCTTTAGCTTCGATCGAATTAGGGTTAAGGTGATCTCATCAAATCCTAATTTTCGTCATATGAATTAATCATTCGATTCAAGTCTAATGTAAAAATCCTAATAGAAACTCTTTCTATTATTTCACTCTACCATGATCATGGGCTTATGAACTTGATTCTCATGATTATCATAGGGTTGCTCCTCATCTACTGAGGTAAATAGATCCTTTATTAGTGTAATCCAATTCTTACAATGAATATGCTATAGCCAACATACACCTCAGAATTCTGAATGGATAGGTAATCGAGTTATGGTGTAGTCAAACTATAACATCCTCAAGGTAAACTACCAATGCATCTCAGGTCAAAGAATCAGACACACCACTGCAGCTTCGAGCCAATCATCGATGAGAAGATAGACTTCCTCATGACTACTCGAGGTGGTTATGCTCACTGCCCTCATTCTCTAACGAGTATCTGTACTCTTACTCTGATGTCTCTATACTATAGACTCAAAACTCATCTACCCTGAAGAAGTGATCGTACACCAACCTTTCAGATCAATCACCATCCTCACGATGATCCTACGGTCGGGAGCATTTTATGAGTTAATAATGAAAATTCATGTCTTAAAATTTTAACTCTTAAAAATATGAACTATCATTATCATTAACTCAAGGGATGTATCACAGGTGCTTTCAAATACACATTGTGATAAAACATAATCCATTTTATTATTTATAGTCAAAATTATAATTTTATCTTTAGATGTGTATTAAGTGTCAGTCAATTCTGACTTGTAGGGCACACATATCTAATAGGGTATAAGTCCTAGGGATGGAACAGGAGTTGTACTAGGGTGAAGGAGGCGTGTAGCCTTGTACGGGCTCGAGGTTCAGGTGTAAGAACCTTAAGGAGGCTTGATAGGTGTTCTACAAATCTGGAACACAAGATGAAGCAAAGAACCAAAGCCAGGAGAAAAATTAGTCAAGATAAAGGGCTGATACACAGACGGATTGGCTCGGATATATAGTCGAGCTGGCTTGTGTTGAGATCAAGCTGGCTTGGGATGCAGTCGAGTTGGCTATCTCAAGCAGATATAAGATAAAATTTGGGCAAGACGTAGTTTAGCCAGCTCGACTATTGATAGAGTCGGCTTGATGATGGCATATAGAACTAGATGGGTTTTTTGTTTGGTCTTAGATTGGGATTAATCCAAAGGATCTTAAGGCCTGATCCAATAAGATCTTAAGGATGGCTAACTCATATATGGATTAGGTTTAGATTCAGGGGATGAGAGTATGGAAGACATGGGTGTACATGGACTTAGTGGGTACTTTCATGTATTGGGTTAATCTAGTAGAATTTTTCAACGAAAGTTTGGATTTATTAGGATTCATGTGGTATAGCATGAATCCTAGGATATATAAATCAAGGTATTATAACCTTTACAATGAGGGAAATTAATATAGAGCTTTTCTTCCTAACTTTCTTCTCTCTTTTCTCTTTGGTTCCAATGCCAAGCCCTAGGTGCCATCATCAACTTTTGCTCTTTTTTATATTTTTGGATTAACTCCCAGGTTTGCGCAAGAGATTGGATCTACGAGTATAGTTTTGAGTAGCCGTAGGCATAATAATTGATATTAGAGTAGTACCAATTGTTCCAATACTTGTTATCAAAGCTCGATTGAGCATGAAGGAGGAAGAAGATCAAGTTTCAGTAGAGATCAGCAGCGAGTTCAGATCTAAAGTTTTCTTCAGACTTTGTGAGGAAGAAAGTGATCCAAGGGCTGCTGTCTACCATCCTTAGTCAAGATAATTTTTTAGATCTATCTATTGGCTATTTTTGATTCAGTTTAATCATGAAGAATAAGGGGTTGAAGGTAGAATTTGAGAAGTTTGATGAAAAGGATAGTTTTGTGATGTAGAATATTAGGAAGGAGGATTTACTAATTCAAATGAGACTGAATTCAGCCTTAGAGGATAGGTCGAAGGAGATGATAGATAAGAAGTGGAAGTCCTTGGAGAAAAGAGCATGTGCCATGATTAGAGCATGTCTGGCAGATGAGGTGCTGTATGGCGTATTGAAGGAGAAGACATCCAAGGATTTATGATCGAGGTTACATCATTTATACATGGAGAAGAACATATGCAATAAGTTGGTGCTGAAGAAGCAACTGTATAGCCTTCGGATGTAAGAGGATGAGGATGTTGTGGGACATATTCAATGATTTGATTGAATGAGCATGAACTTGCTTAATATTAGGATGGAGCTCAAAGAGGAGGACAAGAGTTTATTGCTGCTATGTTTGGTATTCGGGAGCTTCGATCCATTAGTAACAATATTGTTATATGATAAGGAGACACTGGTGTACGAGGAGATAGTATCAATGCTAAGATCCAATAAGCAGTGAAAATGGATGACGAAAAGGGAGGTCTTCTAGGAGGGTCTCATGGTTTCAGAGAGGCCAAGAAAATGAAAGAAGAAGGATGAGCAGAGGGGCAACAAGGGATCCAAGAAGTGCTTCAAGTATGGTGAAGTAGGGCATTTTAAGCGGAAGTGTCCGCTTTGAAAGAAGTGCAAAGGAGGAGAAATGTTCATCATTTGAGTCATTGATAGTGAAGAGTCAGATGAGCTTTTGATGGTTTCAGAGGAGCTTGCAGGATGCAATGTATCCGAGATAGTTTTAGAGGGATCTACGGAGTGCGAAGATTCGAAGGAGCAGCGATGATGTTTGAGGTACAGCGACAGGCTCAGCAGTGCAGTGTTAGATGGTTGGACTTAGGAGACTCAATTATAGAGTTAGCTTTTGTGGCATCAGGAGGATTTTAGTTTTAGATGGAGCATCGGACAGAGGTGGCTTCACAAGTAGAAAGAGATTTGATACGAGTTCAGAGTGGAGGAGTGCAGACGGATCAATATCCTAGCACTAATGTCGGAGATGCATAGTTTCAAATGGAGCAGCATGTGTGGAAGGATAGGCAAAGTTCTAAGAAGACCGTGTCTGGGTATGCAGTGGGCGTTGGCATAGTATTGCTGCAGACTCTCTATGAAAGTCCAGGACAAATGATGCGGCTGCCAAGTAGAAGGATGCCTACAACTCTAAGGGTGATACATGGATGCAAGCCAAGATCTTCAGCAGTGGAGGCGGTTATCCCAAAGGCCTCAAAGAAAGCTCAGCAGCTGAAGAAAGATGGTAGTAGTAAGGTGTGCATAAGTGGCTATCAGAACATGCAACGATAGTGAGATCGTATAGAGGAACATTGCTAGGTATGCCAAGGCTTGGGTGCACCAAGATGGAGATTGTAGTATTTTGTGTGGTGCTCCCAAGCCTTGGAGGGCCATGAGAGGAGCTAGGGTGTTGGCTCTGAGAGACTAGAATGAGTGTGAGTCCTAGGATTGGGATTGGAGTTATCCTAGGGTAAAGGTGGCGTGTAGTCCTGCATGGGCTCGAGCTTCAGGTGTGAGGACCTTGAGGGGGCTTGGTAGGTGCTCCAAAAATCTAAAATACAAGATGAAGCAAAGAACCAAAGCCAGGAGAAGAATCAGCCAAGATAAATGACTGATACACAGGTGGACTAGCTCGGATACGCAGTCGAGCCGACTGTCTTAGGTAGATAGAAGATAGGGTTCAGATGAGACGTCGTCGAGCCAGCTCGACTATTGACAGAGCCGACTCTATGGTGGTGTACATAACTAGATGGATTTTCTATTCGATCTTGGATTGGAATTAATCCAAGAGGTCTTAAAGCCTGGTCCAATAAGGTCTTAAGGATGGCTAACTCATGTATGGATCAGGTTTAGATCCAGGAGATGAGAGCATGAGAGATATGGATGTATATGGACTTGGTGAGTGCTTTCATATATTGGATTAACCTAGAAAAATTTTTCAGCTGGAGTTTAGGTTTATTAGGATTCATGTGGTATAGTACAAATCCTAAGATATATAAACCTAGGTATTATAACCTTTACAATGAGAAAAATCAATACAGAGCTTTTCTTCCTAACTCTCTTATCTTTTTTCTCTGGTTCCAATGCCAAGCCCTAGATGCCATCATTAGCTTTTGCTCTTCTTCATGTTTTTGGATTAACATCCAAGTTTGCACAAAAGATCGGGTCTACAACTATGGTTTCGAGCAACCATAGGCACAATAATTGGTATCAGAGTAGTATTGATCATTCCAATAATCAATACCATACAATTGTGAAAGCTATTCCATGAAAGTACTTTTGTAAGCAAATCAGTTGAATTTTTCTTGGTGTGAACCTTCACCAGCTCCACTTTACCATCCTCCACTAGCTCTCTAATTTGATGGTACCTGATATCAATATGCTTGATCCTCACATGATACATAGAGTTTTGTGCGAGCAATAAAGTTCTCTGATTGTCATAATGCATGTTGATTGCATTTTGTGGGAATTCCATCTCCAATGCTAAGCCCTTCAGCCATAGGGTCTCTTTCGCTGCCTCCGTGATGCCAATATACTCTGCTTCGGTAGTGGATAAGACCGTAATTGACTGCAAGCAAGATCTCCATGAGACTGGACCTCCATACAGGCTAAACACAAAATTTGTTGTTGAACATCGAGTATCCACATCTCCATCAAGATTGGCATCCACAAACTTCTCTATTAGCCCTTAAGCCTCCTTGGACATGTTAGGATGTTCTACAACACTTTTTCGCTGACCATAGTAGATATCAATCCTAACTGAACCTGCCAAGTACTTGAAGATACTCTTTAGTGCTCTCCAGTACACCCTGCCAGGCTGAGCTATAAACCTACTCACCTGACTCATAGCATGGGCTAAGTTTGGCCTACAGAATATCATAGAGTACATAATGCTCCCTACACCAGAAGCATATGGAATCTTTTTCATCTCCTAAACCTCCATCTTAGTCTGTGGTGACATGGTCTTAGAGAGTTTGATATGTCCGGCAAGTGGCAGCTCTACTGATTTGGCTTCTTTCATTCCAAATCTCTTCAAGGTCTTATTTATATATCCTCTTTGAGATAGATGTAGTAGCCCCTTGGTTCTATCTCTGATAATTTTCATACCTAGGATCTTCTTTGTAGGCCTCAAGTTCTTCATCTCAAACTCTTGAGACAAAGCTTCTTTCAACTCCTGCACAACTTTCTTACTTTTGCATGCTATCAACATATCATCTATATACAAGAGTTTATATAACCAAGATTCATCATTCAAAGACCTCACATATACATACGGATCATGATCACATATGAAAAGATCAATATTTGTCACATAAGTGTCAAACCACTTGTACCACTATCTAGGAGACTACTTTAATCCATACAGCGATTTCTTCAGTAAACATACCTCTTGCTCTGACCCAGGCTCCTTGAGGCTTTGTGGTTGCTCCATATATATGTTCTCCTCCAAATCCCCATGAAGGAATGCTGTCTTAATGTCCATTTGCTTCAGCTCTAAATCATGAGTAGCAACTATGCTCAACTATACTCTGATGGATGTATGTCTGACAATCGGAGAGAAGACTTTTAAGTAATCAATGCTTTCTCTCTGTGAATCCCTTTAGCTACCAGCCTAGCCTTGTACCTCACTCCATCTTATTTTGAAGGTGCTTCTTTTCTGATGAAAACTCATTTAGATCCAATGGATCGAGCATCATCTGGTAAATCCACCAGCTGCCATATCCGATTCTTCTTGAGAGATTCCATCTTCTCCATCATGGTTTGCATCTATGACTCTCAATTCGGACATTCCATGGTCTACTCAAAACTCTTTGAATCTCCATTAGTAGTGATGAGAGCATAAGAGATAGTCTCATCAATATCATATCGCATCGATTTACGAATAGTGTGCTTCGACTTATGCAGTGCCACTTGATCCCCTTGTGGTATCCTATAAATTTGCTGTCTATGACTGTCTCTACACTTCCTCTAGGATAGATCACTTTCCATGCTTATTCTTCATATGTATATCACCATGCCTCCCCAACACCACCTTAAATTGAATACTACTTAAGGTTGATGTTAAGGACAAATCACCTGTATCCAAGAACTGTCTCATGCTGTCCTATGTTGTCTTCATAACTTCATCTATACTTTCTGGCTTCATCATGATGCTCTTCTCATCAAAAATCATATTTCGACTGACAACACATCTCTAAAAATATGAATTCCATAGCAAGAAATCCTTCACACCTCGTAAAAATTCAATGAATATCATCTTCTATGACTTTGGGTCTAACTTGCTCTTGTCGGCTTCTTCTACCAAAGCATATGTAAGATAGCCAAATATCTTTAGGTGGCCAAGCTCCACCTTCTTTTCACTCTAGACAAACTCTGGAAGTCCTCCATTCAATTTTCTATGGAGAGACCTGTTAACAAGAAAACAAGTATAAATAAGAGCATCACCCCAAAATGATTTAGGTAGTGATGCTTGTAGCCTCAAGCAGGGCCTTCTCCATCAGTGTCCAATTCGTTCTTTCTATGACACCATTTTGCTGAGGGGTCATCTTCACTGTGTAATGGTGTTTGATGCTATTTTCCTTACAATATCTTCTGAACTCCAGGCTTGTGTATTTTTCTTCATTATCAGACCTCAAACACTTCACTGGCTGCCCTGTCTTCTTCTGTACCTTAGCTCTCCATATTTTAAATCGAGCAAAAGTATCTAACCTTTTCCTGATCAGATAAATCCATACCTTCCTAGAGAAGTTATTTATAAAAATGACAAAGTATCTCACTCCATCTTAAGAAGCAACAGGTGCCGGTCCCCATACGTTCGAATGAATTAGCTCTAAAATAGCTTCACTCTGCTTGATACTACTGGCATATATAACTCTATGCTATTTACCGTAGATGCAAGGCTCACATAGGTCATTTTCTTTCTTCCTCAGTGCTAGAATCAGACCTCTCCTACTCAACTCTATGAGCCCCTTGTCATTTAAGTGACCCATATGATAGTGCCACAGCTTGTAGGCTAGCTGTTCCTTCTATGTTGCTACAGATACCTTCGTACTATCAGTAACCACTGAGCTTTTCATCCTATATAACTTATTGCTCAGTCTTCTCCCTTTTATCACCACCAATGAACTCTTGAAAATCCTCAAACACTCACTGCCCGACTGATAACTAAAAGCATACCCCTGTCCTTCTAAGTAACCCAAGGATATCAAGTTCTTCTTCAGTTTTGGCACATGTTTTATATTATTGAGTGTTTGTATGACTCTATCATACATCCTTACTCTGACTATAGCAACACCAGCAATCCATCGGATCTCTCATATGATGAGAACCACTCTCGATGTGTACTGTAATGGTGGAAACATACTGAATTCAGTGTCCAGTGGTTGTCCAACTCTGTAACTCCATATGATACTATCAGTATATCATCTCCACTATCTTTAGATGATAAAGCACCACTTCTACTTATTGATCCATCCTTAGAAATACTTTTCTTCTTTTCATTCTTCAAAAGTGGGCAATTTCTTCTAATATGACTAGGTTGATAACACTTATAGCATTTTTATGCCTTCTAATTTTCTCGAGACTTTGATTTATCCTTTGATTTATCTCGCATTTTCTCCTTAGACCTTCCTTGCCTCTCATTTATAGAAAGCACCTTTAAGCTAGGATTTTTCTTAACTAGCCTCTCTTGCTGCTTGTTAGACTTGAGAACTCCAACTACTTTCTCAAAGTTTGAGATCTCTTTTCCATACACCAGAGTAGTAATCAGACCATCATATGCTGCTAGCAACGAACATAAGAATAGAAGAGCTCTATCTTCCTCATCAATTTTTACATCAAGGCTCATGATATTTGAGCAAACTCGATTGAACTTCTGGATGTAGAATGACAGCCTATTTCGCAAGTGCATGAAATCACTCAAATAATACAATGATGAATAAGAGATCGTTCCCACGAGGACTGAGTTTAATTACCAAAAATAAATACTAATTCTACTAATATCTGAATGATTGAAACTAAATAATAATAGAAACTAAAGCTAAAATTAACTCTAAAGAACTCAATGAAAGCTAAATTAAAATTTGATTGATAAAGCATTAGGATATATCTGATTTTACTTGGACCAATTATCAATTTCAGGTATTCTAATTAATAATCTAAATTTAATTATTAATACAAGGATCAATACTCTTAAATTATTTAATAATCTCCCTTGAGACTTATTAAAAATACTAATTAAAATCTATAATCTATCTTTCAATAGTAAAATAGATTTCATTTAGTTCATTAAGTATAGTGATTATTCCTAAGATCCCATAGGTCAAATCTTCTGCTTCCGCTCTAATTATTATTTCTATGATGCTTATTATAAACTCTAATTTATAATCTTTCTTTTCAGTACTTGTTGACGTAGAATCTGATTATCGTCAGAATTAGCTGGAGTGGAGGTGGATGAGGTCATCGTCGGGGATCTGCAAAATAAAGTTTCATTCGGAGCTGGTGGGGGGTGGCTCCAGTAGGATCCTTCGATGATCAAGTCAGCTCTAGCCAACAAAAATGGAGTGCTCTGGAATGAGTTCGACAGAGTTTAGAGAAGGAGAGAAGAGCTTAGAGCTTAGAGATTAGAGTTAGCATATCTGGAGGATTCTTTTTATAGGCGAAGCTTGATTGATGGTGATGGCCATACCGCCTGGTAGCAGGCCATCGGTGCCACATAGAGTTCAGTACGAAAAGAAAGGCATCATCAGACGGACAGTGACAACCATACTGGCAGATTGTGGATCGCATGGGACTGGTTATGGAGAGAGTGGTATCGTCAGCAGTGGTGGCCATGTTGTCTGATTGTGGGTCGGAGGGAAAGATGCTGCCAAACTGGTAGAGGCAGCCATACCACCGAGGTTCGACAGCCGTAGCTCGAGGAAGTAGGCGTTGGTTGGCGGACTCGGGCATATACCAACCCAAAGGAGTTCAAACTCCTGGAGGAGTTCGACTGAAGCTCGATCGTTGAGAAGTTCGATCAGGGTGCAACCGTTGAGGAGTTCGGTCGGTCAAAAGAGATGTCTGGGAGGAGTCTGGCTCTTGAAGAAGTTCGATCGAAGGGGATGCATGGAGGAAGTTCGGATCTCGTGGGAGTCCGACTAAAGCTCGACCATTGAAGAGTTCGATCGGATGAAGAAGTTCGGCTAAGACCCAGCCACTGAGAGTCCGAAGGAGCTCGACCGTTGAGGAGTTCTGCCGACTGAAGGAGTTTGGCTAAGATCCATCCGCTGGGAGTCCAAAGGAGCTCAACCACTGAGTTCGACTGGCTGAAGTAGTCAACTAAGGTCCGTCCGTTGGAGCTCTTCCATGGCTATCGATTGCGTTAAGCCGAGCATCAAACTGGACTTCAGTAGGAATGAGATTTATTCCCAATAATAGTCCCCCCACTCTCGAGTTCGAAACTCGAAGGAAGGAAGTGCAGAGAAGGCGATGGCCGAAGTCCTCTTCTGGGCTCCGTGCTGGTTCAGGTTGAAGCTCGGGGGAGGTCTCATCTCCAGCCAAAGTTGATGCTGAAGTTGAAGCCTGAGGGAGATCTCATCTTCAACCGAGGTTGAAGTAGATCTCGCCTCCTACGGTCGAGATCGAAGGTTAAGCTTCTTGGGGACGATATTGTCATCAGCAACTGAGGCTGACTCGGGGGGGATCTCCTCTCCTATAGTAGAGGTTAATATGGTTGTTTGGGAGAGATCTGATCTGTAGCTGGGGTTGACGCGGTTGCTCGGGAGAGATCTCATCTCTAGCCGAGGTTGTCTCCAATCTTATCTCTGGTCGAGGTTGTCTCGGTCGCTCGGGAGAGATCTCATCTCTAACCGAGGTTGTCTCTAATCTTATCTCTGACCGAAGTTATCTCGGTCACTCGGGAGAGATCTTATCTCTAGCCAAGGTTGATGGAGATCCTATCTCCCATAGACTTCAGAGCTCAGACTTGGATTTTGCTCACGTTAGGATGAGATTCCTAACGAGCTATGGGGGCACATGCAGACCATCGTCCGTGCCTCTCCCCCCATCTTATCTAAGGTGAACGAGGCCTTCGACTTTGCTCGCGTTAGGATGAGATTCTCCTCCTATTTCTAACAAACTATGGGGGCACATATGGACCATTGTCCGCACCTCTCCCTCCATCTCGTCTAAGGTGAACGAGGCCTTCGACTTTGCTCATGTTAGAACGAGGTTCTTCTTCTATTCCTAACGGACTGTGGGGGCACATACGGACTGTCATCCATGCCTCTCCCCCATCTCATCTAAGGTGAATGAGGCCTTCGACTTTGCTCGCATTAGGATGAGGTTCTCCTCTTATTCCTAATGGACTGTGGGGAACATACGGACCATCGTCCATGCCTCTCCCTCCATCTTGTCTAAGGTGAATGAGACCTTCAACTTTGCTTGTGTTAGGACGAGGTTCTCCTCCTATTCCTAATGGGCTGTGGGGGCACATACGGATCATTGTCCGTGCCTCTCCCCCCATCTCGTCTAAGGTGAACGAGGCCTTCGGCTTTGCTCGCGTTAGGATGAGGTTCTCGTACTGTTCCTAATGGGCTGTGGGGCACATACGGACCATCGTCTGTACCTCTCCTCCCATCTCGTCTAAGGTGAACGAGGCCTTCGACTTTGCTCGTGTTAGGATGAGGTTCTCCTCCTGTTCCTAACGGACTATGGGGGCACATACGGACCGTCGTCCATGCCTCTCCCTCCATCTCATCTAAGGTGAACAAGGCCTTCGACTTTGCTCGCGTTAGGATGAGGTTCTCCTCCTATTCCTAACGGGCCACTTTCGCTCATTTCTTTTCTATCATCACGTAATCCTTGCACCAAAAAATAATAATGCTGAGTGAAGAAGTTTTATTAAAGGAAGTCTACTGGTAATACATTCTTAGATTTTCTAAGTTCCAAGGTCGGGGAAGCACTACTCTAAGCTTCTTTAGGCGATAAGTTCCAGGCCGGATGACCTTCACCACTTTATACAGACCTTCCCAATTTGGGGCGAGCTTCCTTTGACTCTGAGGCTGAGAGACGGTGACTCGTCGAAGCACTAGGTCCCCCGCTCTGAATGCCTTACTCCTAACTCTGGAGTTATAGTACTGGGCCACCTTCCATCTGTAGGCTGCCATCCGGATGTGGGCCTTCTCCCTTTTTTCTTCCAGCAGATTGAGGTTAATTCTGAGGTTCTGGGGGTTGAGCTGCTTGTTGAAGCCCATGACTCATGCAGACGGGAGCTGAAGTTCGATCGGGATAACTGCCTTCATGCCGAAGGCCAAGGTGAAGGGTGTTCCCTCGGTCGGCATCCTTTGAGTAGTTTGGTATGCCTAGAGGGTGTGGTAGAGTTCGTCCACCTAAGCCCCCTTTACCCTGTCGAGCCTTATCTTGATGCCTTGTAGTAGGATCCGATTGGTCACCTCAGCCTCTTCATTGGCCTGCGGGTGAGCCACCCATGTGAAGCGGTGGAAGATGTTCAGTCCTTCATAGAAATCGACGAACCTTGCCCAGCGAACTGTCGCCCATTATCGATTATAAGGATTTGGAGCAGGCTGAATCGGCAGACTAGTGACTTTCAGACGAAGTCCTAAACCTTAGCCTCGGTAATCTTCGCTAGTGGTTCGGCTTCGACCCACTTGGTGAAATAATCGATCGCGATCAGGAGGAACTTTCGTTGCTTGGACGCCGTTGGGAAGGGGTTGAGTATATCCATTCTCCACTACGCAAATGGCCAAAGTACGTTGAGCAGAGCAAGCTCGGATGTCGGCTGCCTTTGCATGCTGGCATTCTTTTGACAGCGGTCGCACTTCTTCACATATTCCACGAAATTGTGAAACAAGGTCGGCCAGTAGTACCCCCGTCGAAGTAATTTTTGCGACAGGGACCTGGCTCCTACGTGACTTCCGTAGAGTCTTTCGTGCATATCCCACAATGCGAGGTCGGCCTCTGAAGGTCGGAGACATCTTAGCAGTAGGAGGAAGTACGACCTCTTATACAACCTATCTTCATATAAAACGTAGCGGAAGGCTTGATTTCTGAGCTTTTGAACTTCTTTTCGATCGTGAGGAAGGATCCCTCTTTAAGGTAGGCGACCAACGGGTCGATCCAGTTGGACTCAAATTTCATCTACAGGATAGCCTAAGATTTCTCTATGGTTGGACACTTCAAAGTCTCCAAAAATACTTCTTTAGGTAGTTCGGCTAGGGCTGAAGTGGCCAACTTGGAGAGAAGATCGGCTCTTGCATTTTTCATCCTTAAAATATGCTGAATGCTGAAACTACCGAAGGCCGGGGTCAAATTCCTCACTTTCCCAAGGTATCTCACCATGCTTTCCTTCCGTGCTTCGTAGATGCCTCTAACTTGACCGACCACGAACTGAAAATCGTTGTAGACTTGAAGCCAATCTACTTTTAATTCCCTTGCTATCTTTAATCCGGTGATCAGCGCTTCATATTCGGCCCCATTGTTGGTCGTGGAGAATTCGAAGCATAGCACGTACTCGATGATGACTCCTTCAGAGCTAACCAAGACTAGCCCCACATCAGCTTCAGTAAAGTTGGATGAACCATCCACGTGCAGAGCCCAAGAGCCTTCAGAGAGATCGACGCTTTCCCTGGGGAGGTTCGGCTGTGATAGCTCGGCTTTGTCCAAGCTCGGTCTTGCTTTGGTGCCGGCCTCGCTCTATTCAAGCTCGACTTTAACTGGAATGGTGCATTTCAGCACAAAATCCATCAATATCTAGGCCTTGATTGATGGCCTGGGTCGGTAGTTGATGTCGAACTCTATGAGCTCGATTGTCCATTTCATGATTCTTTTGGAAGCGTCCGCTCGGTGAAGGACTATTTTTATTGGTTGGTTCATGAGGACCATTATGGTGTGCTCCTGAAAGTAAGATCGAAGCCTCCTGATAGCAATTAGAAGAGAGTAAGTTAGTTTTTCTAACCTAAAGCACCTGGTCTCCGTATCCCTCAGGACCCGACTCACGTAGTAGACCGATCGCTGCGTCTTTGCTTCTTCCTTGACCAGAACTGCCGCCAGGGCCACCGAGAAGACAGCTAGATACAGGAATAATTCTTCTCCGAGTTTGGGCTTTGCCAGCAGTGGGGGTGAGTCGAGGTAGTTTTTGAGCTCCTCGAATGTCTATTGGCACTCCACCGTCCAGAAGAAGTCCTTTGGTTGCCTGAGAACTTAGAAGAAGGGCACGCATCATTCGACCAACTTTGAGATGAAGCGATTTAGGGATGCCACCTTTTCGGTCAGGTGCTGAACTTTCTTGATCATCTTCGGAGCAGTCATCTCCTGAATGGCTCAGATTTTCTTGGGGTTTGCTTTGATTCCGCATCTCGACACCATGAACCCTAAAAATTTCTCGGAGGTCACACCAAAGGCGCACTTGGTCGGATTCAGCTTCATCTTGTGCTTCCTAAGTGCATCGAAGGTCTCTTTAAGGTCGGCGAGGTGGTCTGTCGAAGCTCGGCTTTTGATGAGCATATCATCCACGTACACCTCCATGTTGTGGTTGATCTGCTCCTTGAAGATCTTATTAACCAAATGCTGGTACATTGCCGCTATATTTTTGAGTCCAAATGGCATGACCCTGTAACAATAAAGACCATGATCAGTAATGAAGGAAGTCTTCTCTTCATCCTCGAGCGCCATCCGTATCTGGTTATAACTAGAAAAGACGTCCATGAAGGTGAGGAGCTCATGGTCTGAGGTTGCATCCACCAGCTGATCGATCTTGGGCAGGGGGTAGCTATGTTTTCGGCATGTCTTGTTTAGCTTCTTGAAGTCGATGCACATCCTCCACTTGTTATTCGTCTTTTTGATGAGGACCACGTTTGAGACCCAAGTCAGATAATTAACCTCCCAGATGAGTCCAACTTTGAGGAGCTTGTCTACTTCTTCGGTGATTGCTTTCTGCCTCTCCAGGGTGTGGTGGCACATCTTTTCTCTTATCGATCAGTGCCTTGGATCGACGGCCAGCCGATGTTCCATGACCTCGACGTCAATCTCTGGCATATCCATTGGGGTTTAGACGAAGACGTCCGCGTTTCTCCTGAGGAAGGCGACGAGCTGCTCCCGAACCTCATCTGCTAAGTTGGAGCCGATCTGCACTGCGTGCTCCGAGTTTTCATCATTTAAGGGCATAGAGACGAGGTCATCCATAGGCTCACCCCGCTCCTCAATGAGGTCATCGTGGACATCCAGTCCATCAACAAGATAAGGGTTGGGCCGTTCTCTCTTATATAGGGTGATTGAGTAGCAGTGCCTCGCTAGAGCCTGGTCTCCTCCGACTTCTCCGATCCCACGATTCGTCGGAAACTTCATCTTCAAATAATAGGTTGACACCATTGCCCGAAGTGCATTTAGATCAGGTCGGTCGAGAATCGCATTATAGGCGGATAGAGTCCTCATGACTAGGAAGTCAACCTGCACTTTGGCCAGTTTTGGGTGTTGCCCTGCCATCACAGTCAAAGTTATTATGCCTTCGACTGGTATGACATTGCCAGCAAATCCTACCAGCGGGGAATTCATAGGCCCCAAACGGTCATCGGATAGGGACATTTTTAAGAAGACATCATAAAACAATACGTCGGTCGAGCTTTCATTATCTACCAAAATGCAGCATACATTATAATCAGCAATGTTCAAAGAAATTACAACCGCATCATTGTACGAAAATTGGATCCCCTGGCCGTCTGCCTCGGTAAAGGTCATGGGTTCCATGGTCCTCCACCTCTTCATTGGTCCCTCGGATCCACTGGCCTTTCCTTATTGAAGTCCTCCCGAGATAGTGTTGATGACGCCAAGAGGCAGCCGATCTTCTTGCTGGTTTCCCCCACTTGGCGGTAATGCCCTCAACTGATCTTCTCGCTCTTTAGGTCATCTTCGTAGGAATCGACCAAGTCTACCTCGCCTGACGAGCTCTTCGATCTTGTCCTGGAGTTGGATGCACTCCTCAGTGTCATGATCGTGGTCATGATAGTAAAGACAGAACTTGTTGGGATTGTGCTTGCTGGGATGGGAATGCATTCTCTCCAGTCTTGGAAGTCGTTTCCTGATCTCCATCAGTACTTGGGTCTTCAGGGCGTTAAGGGGGGCGTAGTTGTGAAATCATCGTTGGAGAGAACTTCGGCGCTGGGAAGAACCTCGGCGTGCCCTTCCATCGGGGCTTCCCTACCTCCGAGCTCGAGGGGGAGTTCGGGCTCACCCGCGACCAAGAGGAGTCCGGGAATGTGGTCGAGCTTCAGTCTGCTTTCTTTCTTCGGTGGGCCTGCCTGGCCCATCGATTCGCCGCTTGCTGCTGGCTTCATCATCCTTAGCCTCAAAGGCCTCCTCTGCTCGGGCATAACTTTCGGCCCGAGCTAGCATGTTAGCAAAATTCTTGGGATACTTCTTTTTCAGGGAGAGTAGCAAGTCATTCTTCTGAAGGCCGCCCTTGAGGGCGGCCATGGCGACTGACTGGTCCAGATTCTGGACCTCCAATGCGGTAGTATTAAATCAGGTGACATAAGCTCGGATGGGTTCCCCCTCCTTCTGCCTAATGGTTATTAAGAAATTCAAACCTCGGTGCGGACGTCGACTATTGATGAAGTGGGTCGCGAACTATTGGCTCATCTGGTCAAACGATAAGATGGTACTTAGCTTAAGCGTCGAGTACCAATTTCTGGTAGCTCTCTTAAGGATAGAGGGGAAAGCCTGGCACAAGATGGCGTTCGACGTGCCGTGGAGTAACATCATTGTTCGAAAGACTTTCAGATGGTCGATCGGATCGGTGGTCCCATCGTAACTCTCAAGCTATGGGAGCTTGAAGTTTGGCGGGATCGGCTCCTACATAATTTTCTACAAAAAGGGAGGGTCAGTATAAATGTCATTACCATGGAAGGAGGAAGTATGATGAAGTTCATCGATTCGTCGGCTCATTTCTAAGAGCCTTTGATCTAAGAGATCTTCACGGTCTTTGATCTCCAAAGTTTTTTGGTAGAACGGGTGTGAGGCTTTCCTCTGGATCGAGCCATGGTCCGAGCAGGGGCTCTCCCTCCTTTGCCTCCCCCTTCCAGGGATTGGAGGTCGGGTAGCCCAAGTTGGCCATTCCAAGATCGGACCACACGACTCTGGAGAGTACCACGTCGATTGAGCTGATGCCGGAGCCAGTCGGTGCGTGGCCTGCACTGCCTCCGTGAGGCCATGAACCTGCTGGATGAGCAGGTTGAATTGCTCCGCATCCACCATAGCCATAGATGAAACCTGGGTCGCCCGGGCTGGAGTGGACGGATCTGAATGGGATCGGGCCATAGAGGCCCCTGATCATCGGGTTGAGGCTCTTCTGGAGGGCATTTTCTCTTAGAAAAGAATTCTAGAGAGGAAAGAGGGAGATCTCTAGAGAGAGATCGTTGCTGAGCACTCCTTTAAGAACAAGGGGGCCTCAAGAACAGAGGCGGCCCTCCTTCTAGCACCAAATCTATTAATGCAGAATCTAATTATCGTCGGAATCAGCTAGAGTGGAGGTGGATGAGGTCGCCGTTGGGGACCTGCAAAATAAAGTCCCATCCAGAGCAGTGGGGGGTGGCTCCGGTAGGACCCTCCGATGATCAAGTCAGCTCTAGCCAATAGAAATGGAGTGCTCTGGAATGAGTTTGGTAGAGTTTAGAGAAGGAAAGAAGAGCTTAGAGCTTAGAGCTTAGAGCTTAGAGATTAGAGTTAGCATATTTGGAGGATCCTTTTTATAGGTGGAGCTTGATTGATGGTGACGGCCATACCGCTTGGTAGCGGGCCGTCGGGGCCACATAGAGTTCGATACGGAGAGGAAGGCATCATCAGGCGGATAGTGACAGCCATACTGGCAGATCATGGGTCACATGAGACTGATTACGGAGAGAGTGGTGTCGTTAGTAGTGGTGGCCATGTCGTTCGATTATGGGCCAGAGGAAAAGATGCCGCCAGACTGGTAGAGGCAGCCATACCATCGAGGTCCGACAGCCGTAGCTCGAGGAAGCAGGCGTTGGTTGGTGGACTTGGGCATATACCAATCCTAAAGGAGTTCTGACTTCTGGAGGAGTTTGACTGGAGCTCGACCGCTGAGGAGTTCAGCTAGGGCACAACCACTGAGGAGTCCGATCGACCAAAGGGGATGTTTGGGAGGAGTCTGGCTCCTGAAGAAGTCTGATCGAAGGGGATGCATGGAGGGAGTTCGGCTCCCGTAGGCATCTAGCTGGAAGAGCGTGGAGGAAGTTTGGCTCTCACGGGAGTCCAACTAAAGCTCGGCCGCTGAAGAGTTCGATCGGATGAAAGAGTTCGGCTAAGACCTGATCGCTGGGAGTCCGAAGGAGCTTAGCCGCTGAGAAGTTCGATCGGCTGAAGGAGTTTGGCTAAGACCCATCTGCTGGAAGTCCAAAGGAGCTCGATCGTTGAGTTCGGTCGGCTAAAGTAGTTTGGCTAAGGCCCATCCGTTGAAGCTCTTCCGTGGCTACCGATTGTGTTAAGCTGAGCATCGAACTGGATTTCAGTAGGAGTGGGGTTTATCCCTAATAGTACTAATTATAAATCAAAATTAATTAATACTTAAAAGTATTAAGTGCAAATAATAAATAATTATATTAATAAAAAAAATTAATATAAGATCTAGAATTGAAATTGAATCCAAGTTACATTAGGTACCCCAGCTAAAAAATTAGCTTTTCATCATATCAAAATCAAACTCAAGTTTACTTGAATAAAAATATAAAATCATCCTAATAATGAGTTCTAAAAAATAAATTCAAAGTAGATAAGGAAAAAAATTAAAAACTCTGAAGGAATTGCTGAGCTGAATGAATCCTCTCTTCAAATCTTTCAGATACTCCAAACTCTTCTTACTTGATTTTCAGCTTTCAAAGATGATTCTTCTCCTTCTCCACTTGCTGGTGTTTGAGGATCCTTAAATAGGGCTAGGGCTAGGGTAAAGGTGGTATTTTTTCTATGATTTTATTCTAGGTATAATTCTTTTTATTTGGTTTAGAATCTTTCCTTTTTTGGATAGGCTTCAAACAACCACTAGCTATCTACTCCTTATGCTACTCAAATTTTTTGATTTTATTCTGATCTTCATGATAAAAGAAGGAAAGGAGGCATGGTTAATTAGAGGAGAAGGATTTCTTCCTTCTTCAGCCTTCCTGGGTCCACAAAATCTGCAAAACAAAGTAAGGTTTCAGCTACCCAAATCAGGTTTTCTAAGAATTAATCCCAATTCTTTCCAAGTTTGCTCCTTATGCAGAATAAGTTTGTTCTCTGACTTTTTTATCATTTAATTCTTTCCAAGATAGCTCCTTGCCACACAAAATTGGTTTCCATATCAGATCTCTATGCCAAGAAAAACTAAAAAGAATCTGGGTGTATCGGGTGTTTCTCATTGTGTCCAATATTGCTACCAACTTCAACCTACTGTAGCCACCTCAGCTGAAATTCAAATTCAATTATGTAAATTATGTTCCTTTCTTGCTTCTCTCAGAATTCTGTAGAATCTAGTCTTGCTCAATTTGGACTCATATAGTTTGCCATTTAAGGGTCCTCATGCCAAAGTGTCTAGAATTTAGATTGGTTGAGAGAGATTAACTGCTTGATTTATTTCATGCATCTCTGGTTTCTTTTCTAGTTGATAATGCCAAAAAAGATGAGGCATGGGGTCCATTGATATCTTGATTTGATTATTCTGCTTTGAGATGGATTCCGATTTTGATGCAAGACCCTAATGACTCTGGATGACAGATCCTGTTGAATTTGACTCAATCAATTTCACTTAATTTGACCTTTAAAACATGGTTAAGCCTAATTAGGTGTGACCTAGTTCAATTACCTACAATTGACATAAAACATATCAAGTTCTTATATTTATTAAGTTAATCATTATACCATTTTCATCAAAATTATTTAAAACTAATAATAATAATTACTGTAAAAATGTAACACATCAAATACCCCCAAACCTAAGTTTTTGGTTGTCCCCAAGGAAAAAAAAAGTCCAAATAAAAAATGGAGAATCTAAAATAAAAATTAATGCTAAAAACTTTATTTAACATTAATATGTTGAAGATCCATCTGGACACAGAGGAGTAATCTCTACTGAAATGTCATGGCTTAACCACCTCAACCCAAAACTGAAAGGTAAACCCATAAGCTAACCATTCCAAGCTCATTCATACTCAAACAAAATTATGCATAATCAATAGCTACCCTACTTTCTTTAGGTTTTAATAAAATAATTTGGTTCAAACATCCAACCCTACATGCAAAACCTGTCAGCCCATCTCTACTAGTGCAAACAATATACTCAAGAGATCAATAGGACTTTTACGAGTTAATAAAAAAATGGAAAGCAAGCAATAAGAATGATGGTTATGGTTATATAAGTGAAAATAAATTAACCACAATAAATCCGAGCATACTCAATTACTTATACTTTACATCCCTTCCTTTATTTATTTTATTTTATACTTTCAAAACAACCTATATGCTTTGGCACTCTTTCTTAAGTCATCATTTGCCTTTTTACACGAATACCGACATTGGTCATGAAGGCACCTGGTTACTCAGCAAGTCATATACTCAAAGTGCTTTATATACTTATAATTCAAGTCACTGTTTGATGTAAAAGCAAATATGGGGCTCATGAATGCTCCTAGTTACTAGGCAACTTGAAACAACGGAGTAGATTGTGCTCTTTTTTTTTTAATTTTTTAATTTGAAGGAATACTTAAAATTTAGTATGCACTAACCATTGTAATCAATTTATTCTTCAACAATATGAACAGTAGATATGAGATAGGATGGAAAGAAAATACAAGGGATCAAAAAGGGTATAGCAAAGGAATGCTTGTATCATTTCTCTCAAGTAAATTGCCTACATTTCATAACAAAGCTCACAAATAGGATTGGCGAAGCAAAATAAATATCTCTTATACGAGATTTTATCTAAGTATTTACAAGTTTAAAATAGTCAATCACTGAATTTGACTTCCAATTTCAAAGCTAAAATAGCCAAATAATAACACAAAGGCAAAATCATCTCCCTCTATATCCTTACAAGTCATCAGTGAATCAACATTCTACTTTTTTTCTTTTCTATTTTTTTTGCAAATGAAAGTAATAAAATAAAATACTAACACAAAATGCTCATGCAAATGCAAATGCACCACGAAACCGAAATTGGATATTGTCCTCAATGATAAGATCACCATTACAATACATATTATAGTAAGGCATTCTTAAAAGTTAGAGTACTCCCCTTTGTAGCGTGCCTATGTGCTTGTACAAATTTGCATCTCATCCTCAATCATTTCTCCTCTCTTGTTTTCTTCAATGTGCCTACAAAAAGTGAATAACATCCATTCAAACTTTGGGAATGTAGTAATGATAAAAATGAAAATTGACTCAATTTGGTAAAAAAATTTTTTGCTTGGGTTGTCTCCTAAGAAGCACTAGTTTATGGTCGTTAGCTTAACTATCCCAGTGCATTATGTCAGTGATATGGAGATTTTTGATTGCTCAAATCTTCCATCTATATATATTCCTTCAACCTTTGCCCATTGACTTTAAAGGTCCTATCACCACTCTTTAGCTCAATAGCTCCATGTGGAAAAACTTGTACAATCTCAAATAGACCTGACCACCTAGATCGGAGCTTGCCTTAAAATAACTTTAGATGGAAGTTATATAGCAACACCTTTTATCCTATTTAGAATTCATGCATCATAATATATTTGTCATGCCATCTTTTCATTCTCTCCTTATAAATTCTTTCATTTTCATATGCATGGAGGCGGAACTCATCAAGTTCATTAAGCTGTAATAACCTTTTCTCCCCAGCAGCTTTCATATTGAAATTTAGCAACCTGGTTGCTTAGTAAACTCGATGCTCTAGCTTCACAGGTAAGTGGCATGCTTTTTCATAAACTAGGCAATATAGGGACATCCCAATTGACATTTTGAATGCTATTCTATATGCTCATAATGCATCATCTAATTTTAGGGATCATTTCTTTCTCGATGAGTTGATAGTAGTCTCCAATATCCTTTTAATTTCATGATTGGAGATCTCTACTTGTCTACTTATTTTGGGATGATATGGTATACTTACACGATAAGTAACACCATATTTTGTAAGTACAGAATCCAAATAACGATTACACAAATGTTTACCTCCATCCCTGATAATAGCCCTTGGAACACCAAAGTGT
The DNA here is from genome assembly GCA_006176705.1 of Cocos nucifera. Taxonomy (NCBI): domain Eukaryota; kingdom Viridiplantae; phylum Streptophyta; class Magnoliopsida; order Arecales; family Arecaceae; genus Cocos; species Cocos nucifera. The sequence continues at coordinate 188,993 of QRFJ01002518.1, read as the reverse complement.
GTAAATATGTATTTCTTTAAAAACTTGAGCATACTCTTGGCATCATTAGAGGGAAGTGCTAGTGCCTCGACTCATTTAGATATATAATCCACTGCCACTAGGATGTATTGATTTGAATGAGAAGGTGGAAAAGACCTCATAAAATCTAATCCCCACACATCAAATAGCTATACCTCAAGGATATTTATTAGTGGCATTTCCTATCTAAAAGGAATATTCCTAGTTCTTTGACATTGATCACAAGAAGAAACAAAAGCAATAGCATCTTTAAATAAGTTAGGCTAATAAAAATTACACTGTAATATCTTAGTAGCTGTTTTGCTGGGTCCAAAATAGCCCCCACACTCTAATGAATGGTAGTTTTTTACAATATTTTTAATTTCATCATCAGGCATACATTTTTTAATAAGTTGATCTGGATAATACTTATATAAATATGGATCCTTCCAAAAATAATATTTTTCATCATGTAAATTTTTTTTTGCTGGTAATTAAATTTAGGAGGAATAATATTACATGCCTTAAAATTAATAATATCAACATACAAGGATGTGCTAGATGTGAGTAATACAAATAACTGCTCATCAAGGAATGACTTGTTAATGGGTACTTCGGTGTCCTCAAATTCTTTACCTAACTCTAATTGAGATAAATGATCTGCTACAAGATTTTTTGCTCCTTTTTTATCCCTAATCTCTAAGTTAAATTTCTGCAACAAGAGCACCCAATGAATTAGTCTTGGTTTTGTATTCTTCTTTTCAAGTAAATATTTAATTGCTGAGCGGTCAATATAAATTATTATTTTTGCTTCTATAAGATATGGTCTAAATTTATCAAAAGCAAAAATAACAGCAAGCAACTCCTCTATGGTGGCATAGTTCAACTATGCATTATTCAATGTCCGACTCGTATAGTACACCACATAAAGCTTGTTCTTCATTCTTTGTGCCAAGGCTGCACCTATAGTGTAGTCACTTGCATCATACATAAGTTCAAATGGTAGGTTCTAGTCAGGTGCAGTGATGATAGGAGCTGAGATTAATTCTTTCTTTAATTTGTTAAAAATAACCAAACACTCATCAGTAAATTTAAAAGGTGCATCCTTGATCAATAAATTACAAAGAGGTTTGATAATTTTGGGGAAGTCTTTTATAAATCTTCTATAGAAGCCAGCATGTCTTAAGAAACTTCTCACTCTTTTAACAGATGTGGGTGATGGTAATTTCTTAATGACCTCCATCTTTGCTATGTCTACTTCTATGCCTTTAGATGAAATCTTGTGGCCTAACACTACTTTTTTCTGCACCATAAAATGACACCTCCCAGTTAAACATAAGATTAATTTCTTCACAACACTGTAGAACTTAGGAGAGGTTAGTCAAACACATATCAAAAGGACCAAAAACTAAAAAAATCATGCATAAAGATTTTAATAATTTTTTCAATCATGTTAAAGAATTTAGATATCATACACCTTTGAAAAGTTGCAGGTGCATTATATAACCTAAATGACATTCTCTTATATGCAAATATTCCATATAGATAAGTAAAAATAGTTTTTTCTTGATCCTCAGGTGCAATAGAAATTTAAAAATATCCTGAATAACCATCTAAGAAATAATAGAAGGGATATTTAGACAATCTCTTAAGCATCTGGTCAACGAAAGGCAAGAAAAAATGGTCCTTGCATATGGCTTTATTTAACTTTCTATTATATGTCAATACACACATGCCAACCAGTGACTGTCCTAGTGGGTATCAACTTATTTCTATCATTTGTAATAATAGTCATCTCCCCTTTCTTAGGAACTACTTGAACAGAACTCACCCAACAACTATCAAAAATAGGATGGATAATTTCTGCATCAAGTAAATTCCTTACTTCAGCTCTAACTACTTTCTTTATATTAGGATTTAACCTATGTTGATGCTCAATTGAAGGTTTGTAGTTATCTTTCATTAAAATTTTATGCATGCATATATTGGGACTAATCCCTTTAATATCATCAATAGATCAGTCTAGTGCTTTCTTATGCTTCCTCAATACATGAAATAATTTTTTCTCTTGTTCAGCAGATAGATGAGCAGATATAATAATAGAAAAAATAGATGAGTCTCCCTAGAATGCATATCTTAAGTAAGAAAGAAGCTGCTTAAACCCAAGCTTGGGTGTTGATTTAGCCTCTATTGAATCCTCTACTTTCTTAACATTATTTAACACATCAACATGCTCGATTAACTATTCAAATTTATTGTCAACAAATTTCTCTTCAATACAATTAATCAAGTCATATTCAGAATTATTAATTATTTTACTAACAAATTCATTAATCATATCTAATCTAAAATACTCATCATTCTATTTAGAAGAATTAAGCATATTGAAAATTACCTCTTCTTGCCCCACTCTTAAAGTAAGCTTACCCTCATGGACATCTATGAGTGCCTTGCCAGTTGCAAGAAATGGATGCCTCAATATCAAAGAAACCTCTCTATCTTCCTCTATATCCAAGACAATGAAATCTACTAAAAAGATAAATTTATCCACCTTGACTAATACATCCTCCACTATGCCTTTAGGATATGTCATCGATCGATCAGCTAGTTGCAATGAAATACTAGTTGATTTCACATCCCCCAGCCCAAGCTTCCTGAAAATAGATAATGACATCAAGTTAATACTAGCACCTAAATTACATAATGCTTTAGTGAATTCAATATTGCCAATATTGCATGGAATTGTAAAACTGTCTGAATCTTTTAGTTTTGATGACAACTTGTTCTGAATGATTGCACTACATTCTTCGGTGAGCATGACTATCTTGTGGTCCTCTAGCCCTCTTTTTTTAGAAAGGATGTTCTTCAAGAATTTGGCATAGCTAGGCATTTGAGCTAATGTCTCCGCAAATGGAATATTTATGTATAGTTTCTTGAAGACCTCCAAAAACTTCAGAAAGTTTTTGTCATCTTTACTTTGCTTGAGCCTTTAAGAAAAAGGAACTGGTGGAATGTAGGACTTTACCGGCTCTTCCTTTTTCTCTTTTAGCTTCTCTTCGATCATAGTCTCTTTTTGAACTTGTTTCTTTACTTGCTCCTTTACAGACTCTTCCCTTGGTTGCTCCTCTAGCTATTTTCCACTCCTCAAGATAATTGCCTTCACATGCTCCTTTGGATTTGTTTCAGTATTGCTAGGTAATGATTCTTAAGTTCTATTAGCTATCATGTTGGCTAACTATCTCATTTGCACTTCCAAGTTCTTAATGGCAACTTGCTAATTTTGAAAGTTTATCTTAGTTCACCCATGAAATCAGTAGTGGTCTTGGTGAGAGTTGCAACCAATTCTTCTAGGTTGGACTTCTTTTCTTACTATGGGAAATCGGGTGGTCCTCTATTCTGATAACTCTATTATTGCTGTTGATTTTTTTAGAAAAAAATTGGATGGTTCTTCCAGGTGGACGTGTAGATATTTGAATATGAATTATTCTATTGCCTTCCTTGGTTTACCATATATTGCACTTGTTCTTATACTGGAGGCATGAATAAACTATCAATTGGGCAATCTCGAGTAGCATGTTGCCCAGTACACATCTCACATACTTGTACACGAGTATTGACAGCATTAATAGATAAATGATCTAATTTTTGAAAAATAATATCTATCTTAGCATTGAGTGCAGTAATAGCATCTATCTCATGAATCCTAGTATGTCTCCTTGCCATGCTCCTCTCATTAGGCCATTGGTAATTGTTGTTTGCCATTTCCTCCAAAAGATCATGGGCCTCATCAAGTGACTTCCCCATCAATGAACCTCCAGCAGTAGTATTAATATTAATTCTAGTATAATGGTTATTCAACCCATTGTAGAAGGTTTGCATAACTAACCATTTAGGCAGCCCATGGTGTGGACACCGCCTAAGCAGATCCTTGAATATTTTTCATATAAGGTCTCCATGTTGAATTGCATGAAGGTTTGGATGTCAGTCCTTAACTTGGCAGTCTTAGCAGGTGGAAAGAATTTTGCCAAAAAATTTGTGCTAAGTCATTTCAAATGGTGATCGAGCCAGCAGGAAGAGATTGTAATCATACTCTAGCCTTGTCTCTAAGTAAAAATGGAAATAGTCTCAGTCGAATTGCAATATCTAACACTTCATTTTGCTTAAGGATATCACATATCTCCAAGAAGTTTGCAATATGTGCATTAGGGTCATCATTCAGCAATCCTCCAAACTGAACTACTGTTGGACCATTTGGATCAAAGCAGGCTCGATCTTAAAGTTGTTTGCCTGCATAGGTGGCTTTGTAATGCTAGATGAAACTCCATTCACCATAGGCATGGCATAATCCCACAGTGCCCTGGGGTTTGCCTCTCTAGCAACCTCATTATTTCCTACTGCAACTACCTCTCTCCTTAGATCTTTAGCCATTTCTGGATCTACTTTTGCAAATTTCTTTCCTTCTTTGATGACTTTTCTATTTTGTCTACAGATGCGTTCAATTTCTTGACTTAAAATAAAATTTGATTCAATTATCACAAGTTGACCTGATTTTCTTTTCCAAGTTATAATTTTGATAGATTATTATTATTATTATTTTTTAAGAGGAGAAAAAAGAAAGGAGAGATAGAAAAGAAAAGAGTTCTAGAGATGCATCCTAAGAAGTCCTAAATCTAGAGATGAAAGAGAAGAGTATTTTAATTAGATTTAAATTTTAATGGCAAACAAGTTAGTATAAAATAAACTCTCTATCCTGTGGTTAACCTAGATTTAGACAGCTCTTAACTATTCCAAGACCGCCTTTAAGCACTCCCAGCCCAAAACTGACAACTATCTCGGCCAGGTAAGTATAAGATGTAGGAGGTCCCTTGCTTGTTGCTTTCTTTAGATACCAACTGAGTTGGTTAGATCATATAATAGAACTAATTAAAAATTACCTTCTTAAACTACTTGCCTTAGATATCGAGCAATTAATCAATCTGAATCCAGTCTAACTCTAGGACTTTCTTATTCTATTGAGCTCGAATATCCTAGAACCAATGTCTAATTGATTTTAGATTAAAATCTAGGTTATGCAGGATGAAGGATGTGATTTTTGAACTAAGAAAGGATGATCAAATTTTCATCTTATTTGATTAATGGGTTAAGTGCCCTTAAAGTTAATTATCGAGATGCAATGCAAAGAAACAAGGTATCCAATCAAGTTTAAACTTTTTTTAAAATTTTTTTGGTTACGCTATATTAGTTAAGCATTATGAAATGTCAGTAATTTTATTATTATTATTATTATTATTTTATTTTTAAATTTTGTAAAAAAGTAAGTTTAAGTGATTAAGTCTTAAAAAAAATGTTGGAAATAAAATAGTTTCCGTCGAAGTTCAGTGGAATGTCCAATCTTTGTGCAGCTCCATCCAGAGTCATGACCACCATGTTTGAGCTTCATCCAAGCCTCTTTCTAGTTCTGTTCTAATTTAGAAAAGTCAACCTCTAATTCATGTATACCGGACGATCTTCTCAACTATAATCATCAGCCCTCTTCTGATGACTGCAAATGCAGCTAAAGGCATGATGAACTTTATCCAGACAAATTTGAATAGTGAGAGAAATTATTAATCAACTAACTCTAGTCCTGGTATTGGCAGAACTCCATCAAGCATCAAATCTTAGCACAAGCTTGACTTTGTTTGCCGTCGGACATCAAAGGTGGCCGAATTCCTTTACCATGGATGATAGTATATCTCACCAATTTTATATCAAGAACACCAGCCAGTTGAGTTTCTTTTTGATTGAACTCCATTCTGAATTTTTCTACTCCATCTTATGAATGGCTGCTAATCTTGAAAGCAGCTGAACTTTCAAGAGTAGCCAGAATAGAGCCAGCAAGTAGCCATGAGTCTTGATGGTCACCTATCTCGACTTTTAGCCAAACTCCTCCAAGAGACCCTAGCCATGGTCCTTAACAAAGAACCCACTACCCTCTCTCTGACCTCCAGCCTGAATGTTCATATCTACTCTCGACTGAGCTAAAAGATGGTTGAGCTTCTCAAAGCCATCAAAGGCAGCACTGGTAGAATCCAACCGATTGCAGGTCCATCTTCCACTGCTTAGAAGCCAACCTTCAAGTTTGGCCAATCCAACCTCGAATTTTTTATCCCAATATGAATAACCTACTACCAAGCATGGATGATTCTAGCTTCTTATTTGAACTCCATCAAATAAAACTCAATCGTCTATAAGTTACGACAAACGATAGCCCACCATCCATAACAAACTCGATATGGCTCGAGCGGCTCACTAACATTCTATTATGGCTATCACTTTCATTCGGTTACAGGCTCCACCTATATAAAAGATCCTTAAGATATATTTTTCTCTCTAAGCTTTCATTTTTGCTTACATTCTTCTGAGTACTTTATTCTTGTTGGTCAGAAAACTAACTTGACCATTGAAGAATCCTATCGAAGCCACCCATCTCTGGTTTAGACTTCAACTTGCAGGTCTCAATGATGGTCTCATTTTCTCTAGCTCCAATGAACTCTGACATCAGCACCATTTTCTACACCAACAAAAATGAATCACTAATCTATAAAAAATGGTAAATTATTTTAAAATATAAAAAGCAAGAAATATCTAAGAATAATAAGTAGTAAGTTAGTTGTGTAAAATAAAATAATTATTAAACTATGCAATTAAGGTAATCTAGCTAGAAAGCATAAAGATCTACCATATATTAAAAAAATCTTAAAGCAAGAAATAAAAATTAAAAACTAGTAAAGTATATTATTCTTTTAATATCCAAGAAATAATAAAAAAATATCTAAATTACTAGTTAAATCAACTATTCTTGATATTAAAGGACCAGTCCCCGACAATGGCGTCAGAAACTTAATAGCCTATTTTGCAAGTGCACAAAATTGCTCAAGTAATATAATGATGAATAAGAGATCATTCCCATGAAGACTGAGTTTAATTACCAAAAATGAACGCCGATTCCACTAATATCTGAATGATCAAAACTGAATAACAATAGAAACTAAAGCTAAAATTAACTCTAAAGAACTCAATGAAAGCTGAATCAAAATTTGATTAATAAAGTATTAGGATATATCTAATTTTACTTGGATCAATTATCAATTTTAGGTATTTTAATTAATAATCTAAATTTAATTATTAATGCAAGGATCAAAAATCCTAAATTATTTAATAATCTCTTTGAGACTTATTAAAAATACTAAGTAAAACCTATAATCTATCTCCGAATAGTAAAATAGATTTCATTTAGTTTAATAAGCATAGTGATTATTCTCAAGATCCGATAGGTCAAATCTACTCACGCTTCAATTATTATTCCTATGATGCTTATTATTAACTTTAATTTATAATCTTTCTTTTCAGTCCCAAGTATAAATCAAAATCAATCAAGTACCAAAGATAATAATACTTAAAAATATTAAATATAAATAATAAGTAATTACATTAATAAAAAAAATTAATATAAGATCTAGAATTAAAATTGAATCCAAGTTACATCAGGTACCCTAGCTAGAAATTTAGCTTTTCATTATATCAAATTCAAACTAAAGTTTACTTGAATAAAAATTAAAAATCATCCTAACAATGAGTTCTAGAAAATAAATTCAAAGTAGACATGAAAAAAAAATAAAAACTCTAAAAGAATTGCAGAGTCGAATGAATTTTCTCTTCAAATCTTCCAAATACTCCAAACTCTCTTTGCTTGATTTTTTAGCTTTCCATGACAATTCTTCTCCTTCTCCACTTGCTGGTGTTTTAGAATCCTTAATAGGACTAAGGCTAGAGTTAAGATGATATTTTTTTCATGATTTTATTCTATATAATTTTTTTTATTTGGTATAGAATCTCTCCTCCTTTGGATGGGCTTCAAGCAACCACTAGCCATCTACTCCTTATGTTGCTAAAATTTTTTGATTTTATTCTGATTTCCATGGTGAAAGAAGGAAAGGAGGCATGGTTAATTAGAGGAGAAGGATTTCTTCCATCTTCAACCTTCTTGGGTCCATAAACTCTACAAAATAAAGTAAGATTTCAGCTGCCCAAATTAGGTTTTCTAAGAATTGGTCCCAATTCTTTCCAAGTTTATTCCTTATGCAGAACAAGTTTGGACTCTAATTTTTTTACCTTTTAATTCTTTCTAAGATAGCTCCTTGCCACCCAAAATTGGTTTCCATATCAGGTCTCTATGGTAAGAAAAACTAGGAAGAATCTGGGTATATCGGGTGTCTCTCATTGTGTCCAACATTGTTACCAACTTCAACCTACTATAGCTACCTCATCTAGAATCCAAATTTAATTCTATAAATTATGTTTCTTTCTTGCTTCTCTTAGAATTCTGTAGAATTTGGTCATGCTCAATTTAGAGTCTTGTAGCTTACCTTTTAAGGATCCTTATGCCAAAGTATCTAAAATTTAGATTGGTTGAGAGAGATTAACTGCTTGATTTGTTTCTTGCACCTCTGATTTTTTTTTCTAGCTAATGATATCAAAAAGGATGAGGTGTGGGGTCCATTGATATCTTGATTTGGTAATTCTATTTTGAGTTGGACTTTGATTTTGATGCAAGATCCTGATGACTCCGAATGACAAATCCTGTTGAATTGGACTCAACCAATTTCACTTAATTTGATCTTTAAAACATGGTTAAGCATAATTAGGTGTGACCTAGCTCAATTATCTATAATTGACATAAAACATATCAGGTTCTTACATTTATTAAGTTAATTATTACACTAATTTCATCAAAATCATTAAAAATTAATAATAATAATTATTATAAAATTGCAACACATCATGAAAAACTAGATCTCTTCCTTCGGACATCCGAAAAATATATAACTACATCTTTAACCATAGCTTGGTCATGTTCTTATCCATATATGTGTTCTCCAGTTTCTGCCAAAGCCTCTTTAGTGTGATTTTGATGTTGATCTCTGGCAAAACTTCATCAGTGAGGCACATACGAATTATGCTGAAGGCTATCTCTTTAAGTTTCTTCCATTCTTCAATAGAGATCTTTTTCAATCTTTTTTGAGTCAAAATCTTATAGATTATATTCTGTACCAGTAGATCCTTCATCCTTTGGTGTCAGAGGGTGAAGTTATCCTTGCCATCGAATTTTCTAAAGTCTGTCTTAATGGTACTCAATGCCATTTCAACTAGATTTTCAATAACCAAATACAAAAGATAGAAAACAATGTTCAAAGGAATCTATTCAGCACCTTAACCCTATCCTTGGTGATGCTTTGACCTTTCCTCCACCAGATCTAACATCAGGACTCTGATACTAAATTATTATTCTAGATGGTTGCTCTGATACCAATCTGTTGGGAATAATTCTTGCTACTTAATGATTGTGAAAATAGTAAAAAGGATCCGAGGAAAGAGATGACAGCATTCTATCAAACCCTAGCAAACCTTTGGGTGTGAAGAAGAAGAAGAGAGGAAGAATGAGAGAGGAAGAGAGAGATTTTCAAGGAGAAAAGACTTGTATTTAATTTGTTCTAATTACAAACTCAATACAGAGTATATATATATATATACCTAGTCAAATAGACTGTTGCCCAAGGATGGCTACCTAAGAGGGAGGGGAGTGAATTATATATTTAAAATTTAATCTTAAGATATGAGCAGATAAAACTAATTAAGTGCTTAATAAAATAAGCTACGTAATATGCAATGAATGAAAGTTATAAGGTAAATAGCATAGAATTACAAACATCATAGTTTTATAGTAGTTCGGTGCCAAATTCAGCACCTACGTCCACTTTTCAAGTAAACTACTTAGGAATTCAACTATAATTCTCAATAAGAATTATAGTCCAATTATTTTTTGGACTCATAATTAAATTTAGTTGATTTTTTTTGGCTCACCAACCAAAATCGTACAAGATTATTTTTTAGGCTCACAATCAATTTAGTTGATTTTTTTTGGATCACCAACCAAAATCATACAATGATTATTTTTTTGAGCTAACAATTAATCCCGATTGATTTTAATCTTGGCTCACCAATCAAATCACTTCAAATGTCCAACTCAAGGATTAGATCAATCCAAGTTTTTCATCCCAAGAAACTTGAAATAAAAAAAAATAAAATAAAATAAACTCTTTTGAAGTCTAAGAGAAAAAAATCTGAGTTGCTTTGCTTGTAGGTTTGATTTCTTCTTTTTGAATGATTGAAATATGGTGAAGCTCCTTGATTCTTGATTTGATCACTTTCTTACTTCACTTTACTCTTGCTCTCACTTACTTGAGGATGATTTATAGTGGAAGGATAAAGAATAACTCAAAAAATAACTCCACTTCTCTATTCAACTCACTTCTTTAGCTTTCTCAATGAATACTCAATAAACTCTCCAAAAGCTTATTTCTAATGCTCCAAAGGTTTTCTTATATGTCCTTAAGATTTTTCATAACTTTAAAACATCTGAAAGGTATTTAGAAAGGGATCTAGCCATTGGAGCTATTGAAAGTTGTAGTGAAAAAAAGTTGAAGTTCTGAAAAACTAGCCATTACAGTCACTGGGTCAACTCAGTTTTTCACTAGATTGGCTTAGTTTTTCACTGGATTGGCTCAGTTTCCAACTGGATCGGCTTAGTATCAGTAGATTTTAAAAATCATCTTTCTATCTTTCTATTTTCTGAAACTAAGCTGATTAAGTTTTTCACTGAGCCGACTAAGTACTGAGCCAGCTCAGTTTTTCACTGGATCATCTCAGTTCTCAGTCTTCAATAATTCTGTATATATTTCTGCATGAGTGGCTTTTTATCTTCAATTTTTTAGGGCTTCTTTCATCTCGATTTTTATAATCTTTTCCATCATTAGGGCTTCCAAAAACTTCTTATTTGAGTTTTATTTGAGCATTTGAAATCATCCTTTTTATTGACTTTTCTTCTTTTGAGGAGATTTCTGCTATGGATAATTTTTTCATTAAGATATTGAAAAATACTTGAAAAATTGTAAGCACTTGGAATTCAAACTACATATCCTCAAAAATAATATTAGACTTCATAACTTATACTCAAAACTCTTTGTCATCATCAAAATCAATCTTTGGATCAACAATTTCCTCTTTTTGATGATGACAAAACTTTTAAGTATATGCAAAATAATATATTATAAGTTTTTTAAAAGTTACATATTTAAAAGCATGAAATCACTAAATAATAAAAATATATTTTATTCTAGTTAGGCTCAAGCATATACTCAATAATAACTCTCTTCTTTTTTGACAGCATCAAAAAGCTCATGCATGGAAAGGATAAAAGACTAATTATCAAAATCAATAAGATATGAAAACTCATCATCAATGTTTTCTTTAAAAACATATTTTTTGATTGAAAATATATTTATAGTACTTCTTTCAAATTCAAAAATTAGTTTGAATATATACTTTAATATGCACTTTAATATTCAATCTTTTATTTTCTTAAAAAATTTCAGTCAATTAAGTTAAAAAAAGATATGTATCATAAATATATCAAGCAAGCCAATGGTTATAATATATAGTATTAAGGCAAATGAAAATCACCTATTTAAACTCATTTCTTAAGTAAAAGATTCTTGATATAAGTAACTTTATAAGAACTTCTCAATACACATCAAAATTTTGGTATTATATTTAAATTTTCAAATAAGTTTCTAAAATTGAAAATATGTATCAAAATGGTAAATCAAATTATCAAACTCAAATTAAATTAAATTAATTTGGAGTGAGAATATGTTTTAAATTTACTTTAATTTTAATTAGTCATCAAAAATAATTTGGCAATCAAATCAATCAATTAAATTAAGAGATCAAAATCATATGAAAGCTCTAATTAAAAGAGACATAATATAATTATTTGAGAATTTAACATAAAAAATAATATCTTAATACTCATTAATTATTAAAGAGAATGATGATATGATCAAAATATAGGAATTATAAATAATTACTTGAAACAAATCAATCAAAACAAGTGAAGAACAAATGATTATCAATAATTTCTATTTTTGTTAAGTTTCAAAATAGTTTCAATAATGTTTTCTTTCCCTATTTTTCATAATTAATGCCATAAATTATTTTTCAACTTTTTCTCCCTTTTTTCTATCAAAATAAGCATTTTTATTATAAATTTAATTGATACCAAATTTAACCTTTAAATTTAGATAATTTAATCATCAAATTTAAAAAAAAATATTTTTAAATGAGTATCAAATTTGAACTATATAGGACATCTAATTCCAAAATAAGCATGTTTGATATCAAATTTATATTGATATCATTCTCCCCCTTTCTAAGTAGATTAAATTCAGATCTTTCTAAATACATTGAGGGATAGAGCTATATCTGATGATAAATTCATATTGATACCATTATAGATTTTCAAAAGATAGAGTTTTTCAAGTAAAATATGTCAAAAATTTTCTAATACCACTTTTAATATTTATTTTTTTCTTTTTTTTTAAAGAAATTTTAGTCAATTAAGTTTTTATTGATTTAAGTTTTCAAATATATAATTGATAAGAAAAAGTTGAGATATCATGCTGAATTTCAAGATAAATTTATATTAATTCAAAACATGATATCTAGAGGAGAGTATACCGATCTTTTAAAAATAAAATATTTATCTTTTTACAAACATCAAAATCAATCATACTAAAAGTATTTTAAACAAGTAAATACAAAATAAAATCATGTAGATAGATCATTAAAATTAATAGAATTAATCAAACAAGCATTGATGGTATGATGCAAGAAAAGTTTAGATTATATCAAGCATCATCACCCATCTAATTTTATTTTTAAGGCATCCATTCAAATTTTTTTTTTTTATTCCATTGGATCCTTGGTATATCTGCAAGATCATTTTCTAAAGTTTGGTATCCAAACCATCTTGGGTCTATTAGAGTTAGTGTTTATGGTTTCTTTTGAAATCCAAATTTGCCTAACCAAAGTATGGCCAATTCTTTTAAAATTATATTCTAAAATTTTATGGCCTACTTTATTATATTTAAAATATGTAATTAAATAATTTTTAAATGAAGCTTTGCTAAAAATATTTTTGATAAATTTTTATTTTCTTAATGAATTATAATCAATTTCTGCTTTATCAAAATAATCTTTTGATTATTTAAAATTGCTTAAAGTTTTTGAGATCTAGTAGTAAATTTTTCAAGCATGGGTTTCAAGTTTTTAATCTCTTTTTTTAATTTTTTATTTTCTTCCATAAGAGATTTTTTTTCTTCTAATAATTTTTTTTTCTCTTCAATGTAGAGTTTTGATTTTTCAAATTTCTCTTTCAACTTAATATTTTCTTTAACTAAAAATTTTTTAGATTTAAAAAATATATTCTTTTCTTTAGCTAAAGAATTTATTTTTTTCAAAAAATCTTCTTTTTCATTCAATAATTTACTTTTTTCACCATCCAAAAGAAGATTGAACTTTTTGAGCTCTTTATTCTTCACCTTTATCTTTTTGAATTCAATCATTAAATCATTAAAAATTTTATATAATTCATCAAAGATAAAATCAAAAGAGTTATTAATGTTTACCTCATCGTCATTAGCCATGAGGTAAGGATTTGCAATACATTCTTCTTATTTATTTATCAAGCATAATTTATCAACTTTTTGCTCTTTTCTTTTATCTTTCTTTTCTTTGCTTTGCTTTTCCTCAATTGAAGTTTTCTTCTTCCTTTATTTCTTGTTCTTCTTCTTCTTTGTATTCTCATAAGCTACAAGGCAAAAATTGAGGTGAGCTTCCTTGTCTTCTTGCAAACTTGATGTTTCTTTTTGATTTGCTCCCTCATAGGTTGCATCCAATTGATCTCAAATTTATTTTATTGAAATACATGAAGAAATTATATTAAATTTATTTATGTCCAATTAATAATATAGTATATTCATAGCTTTAGTATTTAGTTGGTTTATTTCTTTATCATGCTTAAGCAATATCTTGTGGTTGTGTGAGCCATCAACAATAATTTTTCATAAATTATAATCATGTGCTTGTACGAATATTTTCATCCTAGCTTTTCAATAGATAAAATTTGATCCATTAAAAAGTGGAGGTCTATCTATGGAATGGTCTTCATTTAAAAGTGATTCCATTTTGGATTGCCAATATCTTTAGCTCTTGACCATTAGGTCAACAACTAATAGCAGAGCACCTGCTCTGATATCACTTGTTGCCCAAGAATGGCTATCCAAGAGGGGGATGAATTAGATATTTAAAATTTAATCTCAAGATATGAGCTGATAAAACTAATTAAGTACTTAATGAAATAAGCTATGTAATGTGCAGTGAATGAAAGTTATAAGGTAAATAGCATACAATCATAAACATAATAGTTTAATAGTGGTTCGATGCCAAACTCAGTACCTACGACTACTCTCCAAGTAAACCACTTGAGAATTCAACTATAATTCTCAATAAAAATTATGGTCTAATTATTTTTTAGACTCATAATTAAATTTAGTTAATTTTTTCTGGCTTATCAACCAAAATCAACCAAAATTATTTTCCAAGCTCACAATCAACCTAGTTGATTTTTTCTAGATCACCAACCAAAACCATATAACAATTATTTTTTCAGGCTAACAATCAACTCTGATTGATTTTTCATATAATAATTATTTTTTCAGACTAACAATTAATCTTGATTGATTTTAACCTTGGCTCACTAATCAAATCATTACAAATATCCAACTCAAGACTTGGACCAACCCAAGTTTCTCATCCTAGGAAACTTAAAATAAAAAAATATAAAATAAAATAAATTCTTTTGAAGTTCAAGAGAAGAAAATCTGAGTTGCTTTGCTTGTAGGCTTGATTTCTTCTCCTTGAATGATTGAAAGATAGTGATGCTCCTTGATTCTTGATTTGATCGCTTTCTTACTTCACTTCACTCTTATTCTCACTTACTTGAGGATGATTTATAGTGAAAGGATAAAGAATAACTCAAAAAACTACTCCTCTTCTTTATTCAGCTCACTTCTTTCGCTTTTTCAATGAATACTCAATAAACTCTCCAAAAGCTTGTCTCTAATGCTCCAAAAATTTTCTTATATATCCTTAAGATTTTTCACTATTTTAAAATATCTAGGAGGTGTTCAGAAAGGGATCTAGTTGTTGGAGATGAAAAAATAGTTGTTGAAAGTCATTATGGATAAAAAGTTGAAGTTTGGAAAAATTAGTTGTTACAGTCACTGGGTCAGCTCAGTTTTTTAGTGGATCGGCTCAATTTTCAACTGGATCGACTCAGTATCAGTAGACTTCAAAAATTAGCTTTCTATCTTTTTATTTTCTAAGACAGCTGACTAAGTTTTTCACTGAGCCAACTAAGTACTGAGCTAGCTCAGTTTTTCACTGGATCATCTCAGTTTTCAGCCTTCAACAATTCTGCATATATTTCTGCATGAGTGATTTTTTATCTTCAACTTTTGAGGATTTCTTCCATCTTGATTTTTATGTTCTTTTCCATTATTAGAACTTTCAAAAACTTCTTGTTTGAGTTTTATTTGAGCATTTGAAATCATTCTTTTTTTTGACTTTTTTTTTTGAAGAGATTTCTTCTATGGATAATTTTTTCATTAAGATGTTGGAAAATACTTAAAAAATTATGAGCACTTAGAATTTAAACTATACATCCTCAAAAATAATATTAAACTTCATAACTTATACCCAAAACTTTTTGTCATCATCAACATCAATCTTTGTATCAACATAGATCTAATCTAAAAAAATTTTCTAGCGAATCTAATGTGATGCACTCTCCGAGTCCATGTACATCCATGTCTCTCATGCACATACCTATTAGACTAATCCCAGTCCAATCCATAGGTTAACCTCTTAGAACCTCACAAACTAAGGTCCTAAGTCCCTCGAATTAAACCTAATCCCAGGCTAGAACAAAAACCACATACTATTTTGTTCACTGCTTGAGCCGGCTTGGTCAGTAGTTGGGTTGGCTCAATTGTGATGTCTCTTGTGAGAGCTCGAATCACCGCTATTTGCTCCGCTACTTGGGCCAGCTCTTTCAAGGCTTGAGTCAGCTCAACAGACACAGTTGTCTTCCATTCTACAACTCAAGCTGGCTCTCTCAAAAATCGAGCTAGCTTTTCTAGCATGCCAGTTTGATACGTCTTCTGACCTTCTACTCGAGCCGGCTCTATCAAGATCTGAGCTGGCTTGACTTCTACTCAGGCTGGCTCTGACAGAAATTAAGCTAGCTTGACTAAAGTATTGGCTGAAGCTCTTCAATGGTTGGTTTTATTCACTCTTTGATCTCTCTCCACCTACTTTCAAGGCTTGAGAGCACCATACCTGAGCTTACAAACTCTTTAGTGCCTATCATTTAACTTAACAAGATTATCTGCAAATGATCCATAAATTTTTAGGACCTAAAAATTGATGCTTTATACAAGATAATCTTTAAACATAACTAGTTAATTTAGCTAGATGATATACATGTATGAAACAAGAGCTAAAAAAGCTTGCATCGAGAATGAAATGACATCATAGCAAACTATAATAAATAAGAATGTGTTTATCATCTAAAATGTTATAATATGCAATATAATCAAAGAAATTACCATTGTTTACCAGTATATTGACTAAGAATTTTATTAATAGTGGAGAAAATTGAAAAAACAAAGAAAGTATCGCATTCAATTTGTCTTGATATTGTCCATAAGAATTTTAAATTAGACTAACCATAAACTTTGCCCAACACATAATGTTTAAAGTGGTTTAATTTGGGCTTAGGCCTATTTCCCATGTGGAAATCATGATTGTACCTCTGTGAGCCATCTGATTAATACCATTTTGTTTCATCCATCACTAAATCATGTCCCCTTTCCCATGTAGAAATCATGATTTTCTCATTTCCCTCCCACGTGGTGCCCACCCTGTCATGATTTTAAGGTTTCTTTTCCTCCCTCCTAGGTAGCATGTCATGCTGCTGATTTGAGATCGTAAGTCTAGGGATCCTAGCAACTACCGCATACTCATAGAAAACTTTTCCCACAAGCATGAAAAGGCATCTTATCATGATATCATAAAGTCACAGTGGAATAAAATTTAAATAATTAATATTCAACTTTAATTCTAATAACTAAAAATTATCTTACCAAATAAAATTTCATAGTTTTCTATCAACTTCAATAAATTCTAATCTAAAATAAAGATATCAAATGATGCTTCTACTTCACTCTCTCATATCGAATTTCTGATCAAGCTAGAACTCTAAATCTATAAAAAAATAATAAAATATAAAATAATAAGTTAGACAATCCATTAAGTAATGAATACCTTATCTAGATAATTTATATGATTTCAAAATATAAATTTAGTAATGTTGATATCTTTTATTATTCATATACATAATCATATATCTAATTTCAAAATCAATCATATTCGAAAATCTGATTTAAAATAAATTTTACTTAACTTGTTAGCCTTCAACTATAACCACACTTATACCTTGTTGTTAGGCCAGAATACCATACTTACATTCTATGGTAGAATCGGGGTACTATACTTATATCTTATGGTTGGATCACAATACTACACATATCCTATGGCTAGATTGGAATACTACACTTATACTCTATGGTGGGGCTAGATTACCATACTTATGTTCTATGGCTGGGTTGGAAATAAAATCATGAGCTTAAAGTGCCAATGCATTACCTCCAGTTGGCATGGTTCATAATATAGTCAGGTTGAAAATTAAAACTGATTCATGTCAAAATCCTTTTCACCAAATAATATATATTTCATAATTAAGTCAAAATATTGATGTAGGATTTCAGATCAGTAAATAGTTACAGCAATAGTATAAGAAATATTACTTCAAAATTTCATATCAAATTTCATTCAAAACACATTCTTTATAAGATTCATATATTACACATAGATTAATTAATAATTTATTTGATATTTAAAATAATATTATATAAATAAAAAAATATAAAGAAGGTAGATCATTACTTATCTCATATGTACTTCAATGAATCTACCTAATTTTAAAAATTTTTATTTCAAAGTCTAATATCTAAAATTATACTTTTATCAAAATTTAACCTCAATTATTTTTTTTAAAAAAATCTTAAATCGTTATAAGGTTGGCTATGCACTAGCACCCGATATCAAGTCAGTTTGATTTAGGGTATCAAATTAATCAACAATAAATTAAGGATCAAGGTAGGATGCTAGGATACAATCGATGATGAAATCTTATGATGCTCGATCTGATCAGGATGGGTGTTGGCATGTTATCTGGTGACTATGGATCAGAATCTTTTCATTAGATTGGATCAAAATCATTAAAAATAAATCATTTATTGGATCAATTCTAGAGAGAAAAATCTATAAAGAGAGATATATGGTTTATAGAGAGAATGTAGAGAGAGAAACTAGAGAGAGAAAGTAAAAGTTTTTAGGAAGAAAAAATAGTGGATTCCAACTTAAAGAAGGGAGAGAAGGAAGAGAGAATCTCTCTCTCCTTTTTTTTCCTTTTTTTTCTCTCTTTTTTCTTTTTTTTCTCTTTTTCTTCCTTTTCTTTTCTTCTTTCACAAAATAGACAACTTTCATTTTCCTTTTTTCTAAATCAGAGGAGGTTCTTCTTCCAGTCGGTAACCTCTATAGCCAAAGGAGCAGAACCTGACGGCAACAACTAACTTGGTGATCAACAGTGGCCATCGATGTCATAAAATAAAAAATGAAGCATGAATAAAATAGGAGAATGGGAGACTCGGCTTTTCAAGAAGAAATCCAGTGAGAGATCAGCCAAAATCTGGGACTTAAGAAGAATGGAAGAAGGACAGGAGGGCATGTTAAAGAATGCTGGGTTCTTACCTGATTTTTTGCAAGTTTTGATCCGATTTTTGGTGGCCAAGTCAAGACTAAACCACTAGCAATCAAAAGGAATGAAGGGAAAAAGGGTAGCAAACGGTGACCAATCTCTGGTGAGAAAGGATCAAGGAAGTGGAGGCCTTTAAAAGGACCTCCAAGGGAAGAATTATAATTAGATTTCACCTCGATATCCTGGTGGTTTTAGAATTCTCTATCGGAAGAGAACTCCTTTAGGAGTTCTCCATATATTCCTAGCTTTTAGCAATTCCATTTTTCCTAGCACGTGCAGAGCATGTGCTGGCCTTATTTTTTTTTGAAAACTTGCTTTAAGATCTATGCCATGGAACTAGGGTATCACATAGCACTCGACCTATCCTGATTTTAGGATTTCTTTTCTTCCCTCCTAGGCATCACTTGCTTTTGGTTGACATTGTCCATGTGCCCTTTCCTCATCGATCGAGTGATGAGTCGGTAATCTCTTCATGAAGTAGGATCAAGAAAACAGCCAAGGTTGGTCTTGGACATCATGTTTACCCTAAGGATATTAGCTTTTCTTTCTAATTTTTGGCATCTCTTCATTTTGATCTTTTCTTGTTCTAATCTTATAGATCTAGCAGAGTTAGGTTCTAGGGTTCATCAGATTTGTGATACATTAGGTTATTATTGTAGTTTTGAATTCGATAATTTCTTGAAAGAAGTCTGATTTTCTCACTAAAAAATCTTTCTCTCTCATAACAATTGAATTTCTAGTATTGTTGAGATCGTTGTTTGAATTTCTAGTACTGCCATTTGATTTTTCTATCATATTCTTGAATACCTTTTGTTCTCTGGGAGCTATCAACCTATTAGATCTTATCTTCTCCATTCTTGCTTGTTTTACTATGTTGAAACTTGATCTTTTCCAATAGATGGATGGTCAATAAATATTACATATTGATCTACCAACAATGTGATTGATAGACAAATAAATACTTGACTAACAAAAGTTATTAGAATAATTTGTTTTCCATAACATTCTCTTGTCAACATATATGAATGAACTGATTAAACTTCGGGTAGGATGTCAAAATCACATCTTTGAATATGGTGTTTACATTATGTCTTTGAATATGACAATATATTCTTGAGCTATTACTCTAGTATTCCTAGAAATCAATTAACCTTATTGTGAAAATTTAGCAAGAATATATGCATTTTTTGGGAAACTAACCATGAAAAGGATGACCATCTCTTAACCTAAGGTTCCATGTTCTACTCATCTTCAAAATTTATGGCCACGAAGAAGGACATCATGTTATCAAGAGAGGTTTTTGATCTTTTCTGGACTCTATGGGCTTTTTAGTCATTGCTATTGAGATCACCCTCTGCTAAATTATAATGTCCATCCCTTATAATTCTATTCATGGTACATGTAAGTGCAAAGCAAATTGACATCTGCATGCATGATTTGGTGTTATGTAGAGAGCAGTATTTTTTGATATATGGTTAGACTTGAGATAATTATCCACCAAAGATCCGTTGTCGAAAGCCTATGATTTGGTGTTATGCATCTCTCTCTCTCTCTCTCTCTCTCTCTCTCTCTCTCTCTCTTAGTAAGAATGGACCATGCATCATTGAGGCTTGTTTATTCTTCATCTTTTGGTTTGAAATAGCTTGTCTATAAACTCCAATACTCCTTTGAAATGGCTTGTCTAAAACTCCTAGTGGTGACACTTTACATTTTCAATGACAATTTTTGTTACCACTAAAAATCTAATTTTTTGTATTGATAGAAATTCTTACGTGGTAGTAAACCTTTATTGAAGTTTGGGGATACAAAATATGTTTGTGGTGTGGATGGAGGGTAGTCTATAAATGTTAGTAAAGTATGTGGGGCAGAAAATATACTGCAATCAATTATTAGCATTTGTTAGCATGTTTTTTGACTTTTCTACACAAAAACAAAACCACAATGCCCACAAATAACCAAGTAATCGTAAAAATATCAATAATGGAATATCCAGGAGAAAATGGCTAATTACTTGAACTCCTTTGAACTTTTGATGATTTATTTAACATTTTCTCAAAATATCCTTTAAGCCTAGCATTGGACACCCCTTTTGCCCTCACATGGGGAGAGTCTAATATTAGGGCTACGTCATCATCCTCATATTTTGCTTGTTTCTTAGTTTAATTCATTGTATTATCTTCAATTGAGGATTGTGCATCTAAACTTAACTTGTTAATATATATAAAAAAAAAGACTCAAGTGTCATCTCTCCATGCTCAAAAAAATTCCATAAAATTTTTCTAGCCTCCTCATTCCCCTAGCTTCTCATAGTAAGGTTGCACACAAATTGTATAGCATTATTATAATATACAAATTCATCCTTACTGTACTCCCATTTCAATGACTCTTCTTTCTTAAGCATATACACCCTTTTTCTTGTATCTTTTGTTCACCTTGTAAGTATGTACTTGTCTGTAATTTTGTTTGTATTCGTTGGCTTAAGGGCTTTTAAAGAATGTGAAAAAATATATGCATGAACTCAAATTTTTTACCACTATAAAAAACATTCATGGTGGACATGTCAAGTTGGACTATCCAAATATTCGAACCCCTCCCCTGCATCATTATGTCAAATCTAAATGCAAGGAATATATATATATATATATATATATATATATATATATATATATATATATATATATATATATATATATATATATATATATATATATAACATTTCTTGCATGCTTCAGCTATCACTATGCTTGGTTGCACATGTAGGGGTGCTTTGGTTGTAACAAAATCTTTTTTAGCTTCATTTTGATGCCAACCTTCAACCAATTTCTCAAAACCAATTATAAACTTAGAGAAGTTGATTTATCAGTTATGCCATTCAAAACATTGCAGGTGCTCCCACTCTTTTGAGATGATTTAATGCCACCATCACAAGTATTTTTATGAAGGGCCATGCACTACTTTTGATGGATCTTATACACTTTATTTAGCTATTTGTGACATCCAACATTGTACTCAAAAATCATCTTTTGTCATATTTTCTCAAACTCTCTCTCTGATTCACTTATCATAAACATTTATTAAACAAGTGATAAAAGCTCATGCTAGAATTGAGATTTTCTAGATATGAGGGAACATTCTTGAAAATGTGCCATAAAGATGATGATGTATATTTGGAAGCACCTCCTCAATTGCTTTCATCATTGCTTAATCCTAGTCAATAAAATTGTTTTAAGAGCTCTATCACCCATTGACTCCAAGGATATCCTAAAAAGCCATATAAAATAATATGTTGTCTCGTCTAATAAACATGTATATCTAAATATGGCATTTTGCTTATGATGATTAACATTTACAAATGGTGCACTTACAAGATTATACCTATTAGTGTGGTAAGTTATATCAAAAATCATAATATCACTAAAACAATCATAATCAATTCTTGACTTACCATCTCTCCAGAAAAAATTTGTCACTTTCCCTTCCTAATCAACTTGCACATCCCAATAAAACATGCCTTGCTCTCCAGCTTTATGCTTAAAATAACTTTAGTAAGTGTGAAAGTTGCTGGCTCTATTAGCATCATCTTCTATGCAGTAATATAGTTATAACAATTCTTCTTCGTAAACCCTACATTTTCAACATCGATATCTTTTTCAGCCATATAGGAATATGCATTCATTGTTTGAATTCCAGCATTCACCATTGAGTCTGATACACTAACCCTTAAAGTTGTAAGAGTCCGTGTGGATCTTTACAAAAGCTTTTCTTCAAATTTAGCTAAGTCATGATTATACTCGCAACTTGCCAAGTCACTTTCCACCATCCATTCTTATCAACCATGAAATAAATCATTGCTTTGTATCTAGTTCTACCATCTAGCCTATTAAAAGTTGACTTATTAGGCCACTCACCATCCTTAAGCCCTTCCTTTAAATAATAATAATTTTTTATTTGAATGTTTTTTCTTCCAATAAAATAAGACTGCTTTCTCCTTCAAATACTAAAATCCATCCAATGCCCATAATCACAATATAACTAGTAAACCTCCTTTTCACAGTGCACAACCTACTCTTTTAATTTTTTTTTATTGTCTCCTCACAAGTTAAAATATTATGCAAGTCCACATTCCTACTATCCTCTTCTTTATATGTGACTTGATATATGGCTTTCCTTTTTTCTTTATTGTCAAGGCAAAAAGCTTATATATCACTGTCAAGACTAGTTATTTTACCGTAACTTTCAAAACCCACATTTGAATTTCCATGACATTCTGACCTATATAAAATAAATTTACTATAATATTTCAAAGGTAGTTACAAAATTTAGACATAATGCTTAAACTTTCATGCAACCAAAGTTATTTTTACAATTAACAACAGACTTGACAAAGACATGCACAAACAACATCATAAGGGATATAAGAAATACAATTTCATTTACGGTTACTCAAAAAGATACCTTATTTCATCAATTAAGTCCTATTTTGAAAGACCATTATGAATTAAGATGATTTATTTAACCATTTTGAGTTTGGCTTTCATATTCTGAAATGCTCATCCATGTACTAGACTCTTACCTTTTGAAATCATGAGCAATGTCATTACCATCAATTCAGACTCTTGTTCATAATACTTGTCTGACTTGTTGGTTTGTATGTAGGAAGAATCATAATTAGATGGTCTAGATACAACACTCCTCTTAGGCATTTGATCAAAGAGTGAGAATGTTGATTTTTGGTTCTAATCTTTGTAAGAAAAATTAGTTATAATAATGGCTTGACTAGAAAAAAACTACTAATATTTATGAGAAAAAATAGTATGACAATGGTTTTCAAATCAAATCATGGTTTGACTAGAAAAAAAAATAGAAGAAAAATCTAAAAACCTTTCAAATCTAAGAATCACATCTAAAAATCAAAGAAAAAAGAAAAAAAGAAATGATGATCAAATAGAGAAGAATGAAAGCCCTATAGGTATCAAGAGGAGAAGATTAGAATGCAGCAGTGATCTGTTCATCGAAAAATGGAGTCAGCATAAGAGGAGGCCGGGGAGGAGAGTAGCTTGATGAAAGATTTTTCCTTCCTTGTATGTGGGGAGGGATGATTTTTTTTTTTTTTGGTACAAAGAAAATTAGAAATTTTTTACAATAATCTTTTCTTAATCAAGTGGAAATCAAACTAAAATTAAGGTAGAGTGGGATGTTCTATGTAAATTAGATATTGTAGAGTTGGTGGCCTCTAATTGGTTTTGTCCAGCACATATAGTAGACTAAGTCTACCCAATAATTTCTCCATGAAAGGAGTGATCTCTCTCATGGAAAGAGTGGTCCCTCTCTAGATTTAGAGGGATATATTATGTAGGTAAGCCTAATTGAGTGCAAAGTGGTCATGTGCAATATTAACTTCTCATTGTATGTAAATTTCAGTAAACTTGGCTGTTGGCCCCAGTGTTGATTTTAATGAGAAAAGGATATTTGAGTATATATTTTTGATATTAACAAGTTGTTCAAATGTTTGAGAGGAGATTGTAAGAAGCTAGAGCCATATTTCAGAGATGCCTATAACTACCATCTTGAAGACTCAAAGAAGAAGTCTTAGAGGAGGCCAAACCATGAAAACCTCAAATAAAGATGGCTTGGAGTCAATCTTTGAAGGTTTTGAGTTGATTCTGACATGATATCATTATTTAGTACAAGTCTCAAGTCAACTTAAGGAGTCTTAGAGTCGACTATGGCACACAAGATTCAGCTAGCATAGATCTCGAGTCCATTTTTGCAGTTCTCGAGTTGACTATCTCAGAAAAAGATAGAAAACATATTTTTCTATGAACAACATTTGAGTTGACCCTCAAAGACTTCGAGTCGACTTGAAGAAAGCTCGAATCAACTTTACGACAGCTGATAGCTCCAATAGCTAGCTTTTTAGAAGTTGCAGAATTACATAGAATATTTCAACGGCTAGTTCTTGACTCTCAATGGCTAGAAACTCAATTTTGGACATCTTAACAAAGATTTATGGATACCCGAGATAAAATGAAATAAGAGAAAAAAGGAGAATAACAGAGAACATCAAAAATACTAAAAAGAGAGCCAAAGATTCTGAAAGTGCATTTAGTAAGCACTCAAGAAGAAAACTTCAATTCCAACAATCCGCTTCTTGTGCATTAATTGATTTTCAAAAGAAGGACACATTAATTACAAAAGATACTCAACCTCTCAAATTGAGCTTCAATGATATTCTACTTGCTCTTTAAGAAGTTTTAAGTTTATTTTCATATTGTATTCAAATTTTTGATGATAACAACTTTCAATAGGGATTGAAATTTGGGGAAAAGATAGCATCTAAGCCTGAAATTTGACTTATAAAAGCCTAAGAGTAGCTTGGGGTAAAGGTATTGATTGATGAGCCTAGAAAACTAATTGGATTTAGATTGTGAGTTTAGAAAATAATCTTATTATAATCTTAATGATTATAGTAAAATTTCTAAGGAGAGTGCTTGGATAGTGGATGTAGGTATTGTGTTTGATACTGAACCACTATAAAAACTTTATCTTTATGGTGTGGCTTAGATTTTTTTTACTTGCTTTATCTACGCTGCATATCTCTATATAATCATTCATTGCTTCCACTACATTTATACTTAAGAATTTAAATTGTACACATATCTATTTTAGGTTATAAAGAGTTTTAGAAAATTCAATTCACCCCCCAACCCTTCTCGGATTGTCTCATAGGGCAACATTGGCTAAAAATATCCTAATTTGGAGCACAGGTAGGTTGGATTAGATAGAGGATTAGCACACCTTAGATCCAATCTACATCTTTGAATTGGATCAAAAATTTAATTATAAATATGTTGCATAAATAAACTAATAATGATAAGCAATATATAGATAATATTATCAATCCTATATGCAAAATTTAATTGATAATCAATAACATAAACTAAAAACTAACTTAATGATTCAAACCCAATCCATATTCAAAAGGAACCAATTCTAGCTAGGTTGAAAACTAGTCTATTCAATCCACTTGCAACTCTAGTCTTTATGTGATCCGAGTATAAAAATCGGTAGGAATTACATTTGATACACCTATTAAGTGCATATGAAAAGTTTCTCAACTCAACTAATGAGTGAAATGTTTAATAATTAATATTAGTACTAAGAAAATGAGTAAAGTGATTAATAATGAATTCACCACCACCTTTAGATCTAAAAACTTTAATTTTAAAATTAAAGATATTTTTAGATCGTGCTTTAAATTCAATAAAATGCCAAAAAAATGAGATTTAAAATGCATGGAAAATATCCATGAATAATGAGAGAAATCATCAACAAATAAAATATAATATTTAAAATCTAAATAAGATAAAATGGATGTGGAACCCCAAACATCACAATATATCAATTTCAAAGGTTCATAAGAAATGGAAGTGGAACTAGAAAATGGCAATTTGTAACTCTTCTACTTGACACGGTAAGCAAATGTATCTCTACTTTGTCAGCAAGTGAAAAATAGGAGAAATTAGTTGATTGGATATCTTTGGAAGGATGTCTAAGGTGATGGAGCCATAAATCATTGGAAACATAGTGACAAAGATAGGTGATGGGTTGCAAAGATGAACAAAATGGGCAGAGTCCATTCTCAATTATTCATTGGTAGAGTCTGTTCCCTATGATTTTGTCCTTCACAAGAAAACCATAATCATTAATGTTGGTGGTGTCATCCTGACCTTGGCTGAATTCAAGGTTAACGTGAGGTTGGCCACCACCGAGGATGCAAACATGACCTCATTGATCGAATGAAGAAGGTTGGCCCAATTAGATAAGACCTTCTAAATCAGAAGGAAATCAATCCTCTTATTGTGATAAAGGCAACCTCAATCATACCAGAAAGGATCACATGATAGCCAGACAAAAGCTAGCCTACTTTGCATATCAAACATGGGATGCTATTTCTACAAGTGCAATTCATGCACACATTTTATAATGGCCATCACTCAAAGTGAGGGGCCACTATACCCCCTCTATAACTAGAGGGAAGAAGGGGGACCCCAAGTAAGTTGAAAATCCATCACAAATGCTCCTCTCTCACTCTCTCTCTCACTCTCCTCTATCTCTCTCACTCTCTCCACTCCCTATTCTTCAACTATCTACTTACTTGAGTGTCGGAGGATCCCTCTAGAAACACTTTCAATTAGGGACTTCATTTGCAGATTTCTTCTCCACCTATTAGGACAACCAACCTTGGCTCACTCAAGTCTAGGCTGACCTCAACTTCAACTTAGTGTTTGTTGGACCCACAAAACTTAGAGCTAGCTCAGGAATCAATATCAATAGATTGATGCTAGAAGGAGTGCTTCGTTTGTAGCCCCATTTGCAATAGAGAGAAAATCCATTTGGACCATCATGAGATCATGAAGAGAAGCATCAAATGCTTAACATTGCTCTAATGGTGCTCAGCCATAACCCACAGCACCTGCTCTTATTAAAGCATCAACTCCACCTTAGCAGACACTCGTGATGACCAACAAGCAATTCATTCAGCTCATCCAACAGGTGTAGGCCCACACCGATGTAGTACAGGGGATGCAGTAGGCGGTTATGACTCAATCGTCGCTTGTGTTGCCTCGATAGGCCTCAATCTAGCCTTGAAGTTAGCAATCTCCTCCCTATAGTCTAAGGCAAAGGCATCCAAACCATCATAGTTAACTTAGAAGCTCGATCGTGGATGTAGAAGGTGCTCCCTGACTACACGGTCAGGAAAAGACTCGACCCTAGGACATTCTTCACCTCGACCCTTGGACCACCAAATTATTTGAGATGTCGAAGTAGAAAAAAAAACTTTGAGAGATGAACCAATGGATCAGAAAATCTCAGGGTTGAGCCTAACTCCAAAATGGTGAACCGGACTTCAATGCTAACCCATCTTTCACCAAAAGGGTCATGGATGAATTGATGTCGCGTTGGTTCAAAATGCCATAATTAAAGCCTTACGATGGAACCACGCACCAATCCCATCAACTATCTGGAGAACTTCAAGTCTCTCATGCTCCTCCATAGAGCAATTGATGGCATTCTCTGTGGAGCCTTCCCGCCTACTCTCTGGAAGGTTGCAAGGTATCGATACCAGTCTATTACCAGATTCGATCGATTCTTTCAAGCAACTTAGCTGAGTCTTTATAGTATACTTTGTTAGTAGCTACAGATAGCGCCACGTCTTAGATTCTCTCATTAACATCAAACAAAGGAAAGATGAATCCCTTAGGAACTACGTGAGCTGTTTCAGTGCAGCGACCTTAGAAGTACATGACCTAGATCCTTTGGTTACCATGACTATACTCAAAGGCAGTCTTTGAAAGAACTCATTTTTATTCTCTTTAGAGAAGAGGTATCTCAAGAACTTCATTGAGATGCTAGCTCAAGCAGAGAAGTATGCCAATATCGAGGAGGTGATGGAGCTGTACAAAGAATTGCCAGTCAAGAAGCCTTAGGAAGGAAGAAACCATGATGAGGATAAAAAGAGTGAGTTGAGCTAAAGATGACCCGACCTCATCTGGGCGCAAGATTAGAGATGTTTGACCTAGGCCACTTAGGATACCCTCGAGCGAGATCTCCAAGCTCCTTATGACCTAAGTGTCAGTCGAGTTGAAGATAAGGTGACCTCATCTAAGTGCGAGGTCAGACATTCTCGATTTGGGCTACTTGGGATACTCTTGAGTGGGATCTCCAAGCTCCTCCCCCCAGTGCGAGTCGAGTTGCCTGAGTATGAGATTGGAGATGCCCAAGCTGGGATACTTGTGATACCCCTTAATAGGATTCCTAAGCTCCTTATCGAGCATGAGTCAAGCTGAAGATGAGCTGACCTCATCCAAGTGCAAGGTCAGAGATGCCCAACTTAGGCCACTTGGAATACACCCGAGTGGGATCCCTAAACTCCTCATCCGAGTGTGAGTCGAGTTGAAGATAAGTTGATCTTCTCCAAGCACGAGGTTGGAGATGCCTAACCTAGGCCACTTGGAAACCCTCAAGTGAGATCCCAAAGCTCCTCACCTGATTGTGAGTCAAGCCAAATGCAAGCCAACCTCATCTAAGTGCCAGGTCGGAGATGTCTAACCTAGGCCACTTGTGATATCCCTGAGTAGGATCTCCAAGCTCCTCATTTGAGTGCGAGTTGAGGTAAAGACAAGCCGACCTCATCCACACATGAGACTGGAGATGCCTGACCTAGGCCACTTGGGATACCCCTGAGTGGGATCCCCAAACTCCTTGATCGAGTGTGTGTCTAGATGAAGATGAGCCAACTTCATCTGAGAGTGAGGTTAGTGGTGCCTGACCTAGGTCATAGAGGAGAGCCAAGGGGTCCTTATGGTGAAGTGCAAGCTGAGCCATAGCAATCCTCTGCATACGAGTACAACCACCTGTAAGCAAAAATAATTTCATTACTAAAAAGTCATTAACAAAGGGGTTGGGCAAGACTGACCTAAAAATTATGCTCTCTAAGCAATATCTATAGAAAGCCATCAAGGACTAGACATTAACTGGAAGAGGAGGTTCCTCCTTGCCAGCAGTAGCTAGGTTTAGGGTGGAATCAATGATCTCAGCATCGGCAATTTCTTGGGCCTTGGCTTTAATGATCACCTCAATCTCGACCAGTTCCATGTTGTCATTGTCTAGGCTACTAAGGTCAAGCTTGGGAAAGAAATATTGGAACCAAGCTTGATAATCCACCATATTCTCTAGGGATGAATTGGTGGTGAACACAACCTTCTCCTCCTGAAGCTCAGTCAAGGTGCGAAACTCCATGACTACCATTTTCTTTATACCTGAAGCTCTTTTCCATACTTAATCTTGGCACCATGGAGGGCTTCGATGACTCACACCTTAGCTTGGGCTGCCTTCTTCTTGGCCTCCCTGACCTTCATCTTAAGGTCATAAATCTCTTGGCTAGCCTCAAGGAGGGTCCTTTGAGTTTTATCCTTGGTTGCCTATGCTATGACCACCTTCGTCTTGATAGTCTGTGCCTTAGCCTCCACCTCTTCCATAGCCTTCTCGATCACCTTAAGTAGCTTGACAAAGTACTCGAAGTGGTGGATGAGTTGAAAAAGAAATGAGGATAAAACATGGTTGCGAAGGAAGGAACAAGGGAGGTAGATCAAACTTACCTAAAGAATTGAATCATAGGAGTCTTTGACATGGAACTCAGGCCACTTGGCCTTTAGGATCTCCATATCAACTGCCCAAAGAAGTTTTCAGGCAATCCTATAATCCTATTGATCCATCTTCGAACTTGACCCCTATCCAACTTGAACAGGGGTGGACTGAGGGGCCAGCACTGCAAAGCTGGCTTGATGGGGGTAGTGATTAGAAGACCCCCGAGGTCCCACCTCACCTCGAGGTATTGAAGGGGCTAGTTGAGTCGAGGGCTGTGACCTTGGGGTGATTGCTTGAAGGGGACTATCGACTTGGACCTCAGATGTATGAGGTCCCCCTCCTTGGTGTTGCACCTCAACCCAAGGTGTGGGAAGTCTCTGCTATCAGTTATGCCAAGACTACCTCAATCTTGTCTTGTTTAGGTACTTGGGCTCGACTGTGACCTTCTTCTTATTTTGAGCTATAAGATGAACCATCTTCAACTCCTTAGGTCTCATGTTTGAAATAAGAAAGAAGAAAAGCTAAGGTCAGAAGTCAGTTCATCCCAAGATGAGCTGAAAGTTGAAGAAAAACTACACTATCAAGGAGCTTACCATTAGGATCAGCGGGGCACAAGCCGATCTTCAAAGAGAGTATACTCGGAGAGGAGCTCCCACAAGGGTGGAATGATATGCTTGTAAATTGTGTCCAAGAATTGCTCCTCAGACAATCTTAAAGCCTTGCTTAATGATCTTCGAGGTTGACCCTACTTGGTGTCGAACCCCCATGGCTGTTCGGACAAAATAAAGAAAAAAAATGCTCCTTCTATCCATGAACCAAGGAAGGAGCATCTTAGATAAGACTTCGTATCATCCAAGAAGAAATGTACCACCAGCTGATCTCTATAGGGTGCTCCTTGAAGCACGCTCGAAAGAGGCACATGGTCAGCATGACTTTAAGGAGGAAATAATGGGAAAGGAAGGGGACGATCAACCACCATGAGTTTGACACCATCAAACACAGATAATTCAGAAAGACCTAAAAAGCTCTATGATGAAGTGGTGGAAAGGAAGCCTTAGGCCAGCCCCATGTGACTCCTTGTATAGCCCAATCAGACCTAAATGGGGCTTGACCACCTAGTCATTAGGACCAACAAGTTCTAGTTGGAACCTGAAAGGGACATGGAATTAAAGGCGTATGACCTCCAGGTTCCAATGAGCGAGGATGGATGCAATTTTGTAAGGGCTGAAGATTGGCCCAGCTATCACTTCGGAACCATCTGAGGTGGGGTTATGGTCCCGAGCCGAGGACTCCTAGTCACTTGATAAGCTACAGTTCGAGGACCAACTCCCTATCGAAGTATCAAATTGGCTTATCTAGGAAGAGGGGAGCCTAGGAAATAAAAGACTACTAACAAAAAATGTACAAAGGTTAGAGTCAGAAGCTAACTTATATCGGGGAATGCTGAGAAAGAAAAATGACCAAATAGTTTGAGGGCGACTGACCTTGGATCTCAAGAAATTCAAACCAAATGGAGCTTCAACTGAGGTGGCCGATGGTGACCACCAAGAACTCGACTAGAAATCGCTAAGGGCAACATCTCCTCTTAGTGAAATAGTGAAAATAAAAGCAAGGGATGGACCAGCTATTTATATGGCTTCTAGCAGCTCCAATCAGGTGACAATTCATTTAGCCACCATAGATGGCTGCCAGATGGTAGCCCAAGGTTGGAGCACATCACCTCCCATGAATCGCTAGCACTAACAGTCTAGATTGGCAAAAGGAGTAGCTTGGATTGGCAGGATCACGACATGTGGCACTCACTCATTGACCCACCATTTCATCCATTGGCAGGATAAGATTTTTGTGAGATTGATAATCGCTAAGGACGTAGGGTTAGACCTAGCTGACCTGACCTCATCGACTGAATGAAAAGAAGGTTGGCCCAATTAGGTAAGACCTCCTAAATCAGAAGAAGATCAATCCTCTGATCATGATAGGCCATATAAGGCAACCTCAACCGTATTGAGAAAGACTCATGTGATAGTCAGGCGATGCTAGTTTGCTCTGCATCCTGAATGTGCAACATAATTTTTGCCAGCGCAATTCGCATACACCTTCCATAATAGCCATTGCTCAGAGTGGGAGGTCATTGTCCCTACTTTATAAATATAGGAAAAAAGGGGGACCCTAAGTAAGTCGAAAACCCATCATAAATGCTCCTCTCTCTCTCTCTCTCTCTCTGTGTGTGTGTGTGTCACTCTTTGTTCTCTAATTATCTACTAACTTAAGCATCCGATGGTCTCCCTAAAAACACTTTCGATCAGAGACTTCATTTGCAGGTTCCTTCTCCATCGGTCGGCATTATCCACCTTGGCTTACTCTAGCCTAGGCCACCCTCAACTTTAGCTCACTGCTTGTCAGACCTACTAACTTCGAAGTTGACTTGGGAATTGGCAGCAACAATTAAAAACAAAGAAAATTATTATCTTTAAAAAATTGTTTGATTGAAAGTAAGTTGGAAAATGCATTGGAACAATACAAAATATGGTTTAGATGGAATGTAGTATTTGGGAATAAAATAAATTAAAGGCGGTCCAATGTTGGAAATAAACAAAGTTTGTCCATTGCCAACATAAACCATGTCGGAACCACCATATTTAGATGATATAGAAAAATTATCAAGGTTAGATGAAAGTTGGTGTGTTGCTTTGATGTCAAAATACCAACTACTGCCATTAGTCATCTACTGAGGACCATCATTTTCTCAGGAGAATGCCATCCTTGATAAGCAAAGTTCATGCATTGATAGCAATCGATAGAAATTACTACTTTGTCATAGATCTAATAGGTCAGCATCAATGAGAACCCACTTGCATTGCCGTTGTGACACAACTATCGTAGGCCTATTTGCTACAGTAGCTGGTTGTTAGTTTTCATTCCATGGGCATTGCGACATCAATTTGGTCCTGAACTAACCCTCAAAAAATTTGGTTCTGAACTAGATCTATCCTATAATGTGTTCTATCCTGACCCATAAAATTGATTAGGCCTAGTACTAGAACCACAAGATCTATTGAAGTTTTGACGTTAGGTAGCAAAGGCAGTACTTTGGTCTATAGCATGAGTCTCTTCTTCAAGACTCATCCCATCACAAATCAATAGATTGGCTACTTCCTCAAAGGAGATAGATGAGATTTGAGCTTGATCTTGAATTATAGAAACAATAGGATGATATATTGGGGGCAAACCATCCAAAATGAAGAAGAGAAGTTCATCATCTGAGACAATAGAACCGGTGGCAGTAAGTTGGTCTGTAAGTATCTTAAAATTTTGCAAGTAATCTTGCAATAAAGGTGAAACTTTTTTGATGCAGTAAAGCTATTTCCAAGTGTCATGATATTAGAGAGTGACCAATTCATAGTACATTCCATGACTTGTTGTGCTTGCTTGACAAACTTGATGCCCACTATGTATAAGCTGAGATTGGCAAATTTGCATGAAACCAAGATAAAAGCATTTGATCTTTTGCACACCAGTCATTGTATTGAGGACTATATTTCCATGGAGCCAGTGTTGAGCCATCAACATTACCCATTAGATAATGTCCATGAAGTAACTGGTTCAAACAAAGATTTATCCATCAAGTAATTAGCACCATCAAGCTGAATAGGTACAAGGCTGAAAATTAATATTTGTTATGATGAGGAAAGGTGATGGAACAAAAGAAAAAGTTGAGTTGGTAGGTGAAGAAGAGTGTGTGGAAGAGGAGAAAAAAATGGGGATGCCATGAGCAAGATCCGAGCTGTTAAGTCTATGGCTTTGATGCCATAAAAGTGAAATGAGATTTGATGAAAATGATCATCCACTAATAGGCCTGGATGAACCTATGTAGATACAACATATCGTATAGCTGATAGATTTTCACAATAACTCTAACAAATTGTTAACAAACTCTCTAACAAATTCAAGTTACAGGTGAGTGTGTAACCCAGTCAACATATTGCCATGTTGGACTATTATCATACTTGGCAACTTGATACTCAACCAATCCTTAAATTTGATATCAATTCTTGTGAGTCACATAAGTCACCACATGCCATGCTATATAAAATAACTTGTTGTGCATGAAATAGGCACCCTATTGTAGTACTCATCATTAATTCATATGATTACATGTTGAATAGCTTGTCCATTTA
This sequence comes from Cocos nucifera, assembly GCA_006176705.1. NCBI lineage: Eukaryota > Viridiplantae > Streptophyta > Magnoliopsida > Arecales > Arecaceae > Cocos > Cocos nucifera. Next base: position 154,784 of record QRFJ01002518.1, on the reverse strand, counting down.
CTTTTTAAAATTATCATGCCTACCAATACTTCCCTGATATGGGATTTTAGTAGTGGATCAATGCAATAATTACTACCATGTCTATATTCGTAATATTATTTGTATAATACCAAGTTAAAATCAAGACTTTTACTATCAATTCTTATCATAACTTTATTATTTTCTTGTCTAACACTTTGTCCGAATTGATAGCTACAAAGAGAAACGAGGAGAAAAATGAGAGGGATTTCTCTCCCTACTATTTATTAGTCTCTCAGTAGTGGAGAGATTTAGTTTTCTACTTCCCTTATCTCTCTTGTTCGAAGTTCTCTTCTTTCACCTTCTTTTCCTTTGCTAAAATGGATTCTAAATACCAATAGATAATGGCCTTCATGAAAAAGCACTTTAACATTTAGGCTTAGTAAATTCCTTCTTGCTCCTTTTAGTGAAGCATAGGTCAAATTCACCCTCCTTTTCTTCTAAAAAGAATGAATTGGCTTTAGTCTAATGTCCTAATAAGGGTCCTTTTTGGACAAGTCTATGGCTGTCTAAAGATTTAAAATTTCTCTTTTAACTAATCTATATATAAGAAAAATCTCTTTGCTAAACTAGGATGTAGGCGTAGTTTCTTGGTTAAATTAGGATGTAAAACAAAGTCTTGACTAAGCTCAAATTTTCTCTTGACAATTATCATACAAACTTTGACACTATTCCATGCTAGGAGACTCCTCTAAGCATGTTATTTTCTTTCAATTATTCTAATAAGATATCTAAAGAACATTCAAATATAGTGGACCAAGGGGCAGAAAATCTACAGAATTAGAGCAGATATAGGAGAACCCTTTGGGAATTCTAATGATGATTGTTATTCAAATATTTTCATATGCTCAAATATTTTTTTGAATGTGGAAAAGAACTTGGTGTATAATGGATTGGTTGCACAACAAGGAATAATATTTTGGGCACAAGAAATAAAAAAAAATAATATTAGCTTACACAATTCTTTGATGTAACCATAGAGTGAAGCTTATTCATGGCAACATGAATGCAATTACATACCATCTTAGATTTTTGGCACCTGTCCTAGTCATAAACAAAAGTGTTTAAGCTGGCATTTTCTTGCTACATTTCTTTGTCTTTTTTGTTGTGAATTGATAGAAGAGCTACTTGGTAGCCAGCATTCTACTGCTTTTAGCTGTATAGAAATGATTAGATGCTTGCAAGAGGAAGAAAAATTAAGCAAGCATGTATAGTGTTAGCCACTATTATCTGAAATAACAAGTTCGATCGAGATTGAAGGGTGAAGATTCAAAATGTAGAAGAAAAATACAAAAAAATTGCCAAATATTTAAAATGGACTTAGACTAAACAAAAACTTATAACAAGTTTTTAAAACTCGTGAAGAAGTATGGGAGTAGCAAGAATATTTGGCAAAAAGTAAATGCTGTAAATATTTTAATAAACTTATAACAAAAACTTATTAAAATATTTACAAGTTCATTCATTGGAAAAGAAGTATGGGATTAGCAAGAATAAATAACAACAACCAAACAAGAAATGTAGCATGTAGTATTTGTTTCTGACTTAAAGGATTCTTGAATCAGTCACAAACAACTCGTGAAGAAATTATAAAACCCATGTGGAGATCAAGAATAATTCAGTATCTCCTAATCATTCGCTCAATACTAGCTTGGGAATCATTGAAGCAAGGGTGAAGGAATTAGCCAAGAATCTTTTAGTACCTTTTTATAACTAACTCAAGGAAAATTGTTATTATGGCCTAGCTGTTTATAATCAAAATCTGTGTATTTAAGGTGTACCATTCATGGTCCTTTTTAGGAGCTTTCTTTCTGCCATCATTTGACCCTTCACCAGAACTTCTCACCCTACATAAGGCCCAAACACCATCTCGCAAAGTTGCAAAGCTATTATCCTTGATCTTGTATTTCAACATTATATAATCAGAATTAATCTTCTATTTTCTTCCATTTATCATATAATAGAGGAGACTGTTCTTGACACTAATAATTTTCTCCTCTATATTCTTTACTTTACTGCTGACTCCAGAATGTCGATGTAGACTGCCTCTATGGACCTACAAGACAACAAGCAAGAATCAGAGAGTTTGTTGGATTGGCTCCAATTGACCCTTTGATGTTTAAGTCAGTGAGAATTTTTCAGCAGCAAGCAATGAAGAATAAAAAGGGAACAGTAATGTTGATAGTAAGGAGTAATGGAGTGTTCTTTTTTCCTTCATCTCTCTCTCACTCTTATGTTTAAGGAGAATCTTTCAAATCTTTTTATAGCTAGGATCTTGCATCTTCAGCATTCCTTTATGTTGCGATTACATTTCTCATATGCTAAACTTATGTTTAGTCCCATATTGGCTATTGGGTAAACCTTAGATTATTATATAGGTTTAAAGAATAAAAATAATTTCTTCTAGTTAGTCATTTTAGATAAGATCCTCGTTTATTACAAATGGTATTAGAGTAGACCCATCCCATAACTTATGTGAATTAGGGGATACTATAACATAGATCCATTAAGTTATGCACTGGATAGATCTTGAGTCCTTGTATAGGACCAAGGAATAACCTAAATAATACCTTTTGGCCATCCATTTTAGATGAGGTCCTAGGTTGTTACATAAATAATACAAGCTTGAATGCCTCTCATGAAAATTTTCTTCCCACTATGATTTTTTCTTTTGATGAAAATTAGGTTAGTGAGACACTTTTCTCATAGATATATTATATATAATAGAGTAAGATAATGACCACAAATTGTAGATGAGTGGATAAGTGACATTATTGTGATTGTAAGAGTTGAGCTGATGGGTGAGAGAACAAGTAAAAGGATAGAGAGGTAGGATCAGTGTGAAGCGGTATCAACTTGCTGTGATCCTAATTATTGGGGATCTCGTACTAGAATATTACAACAGGAAGAAAGAAAAAATAAAAAAAATATAATCAAGTACATAGATCAGCCTAAAAACTCATTTCCATGGGGCATGCAAAGCTTCACTATGAAAAAAGAATAAATATAAGAGAAGATTATCCACTCTCAATACTCATATACAATCCTTGCAACTAGAAGCTATATTTACAAAACTCTCTCTTTGAGACCCCCTAAAATGACCGCAGTCCGCTGCCTAATTATCTATCCGAAGCCTCCCTGCTCCTACTGTCTGCTGATACTCTTTGATCTACTATCTTCTACCATCTCAAATCTCAGCCAAACCACCACTCCAAGCCACTATCCTCGATCTGCCCATAGGCCTTATAAAGGCCTTTGTCCGAGCTCTGATCGGAGACCACACTCTGATTTGGACTCTAACTAGCCCTTAACCACGTCCATAACCCTTTCTAGTGTTGGAAAATATGTTCTAAAGTCAATTGTCAGTCTGTTGATGATTGTGCTATATTATAATTGTAATTGATTTATTGATGAATAAAATAATTCTTTTGGCATTTTCATCATAAAGTTTTTATTTTCTAACAAACTCTATTATTGTGATGAAGTTCTTAGGACTATATAGATTCAATAAAGAGAGGATTTATCGATTAGTCCTTAAAACTATCCATGACCAAATAATAGGCTATTAATAAGGATGACAACATCTATCGAGCATAGGTCACCGTGTGCCATATAGGTTGGTTGTCCTTTTAACTAAGGAGTATGGAGACACTGGTATGGCATACAGATGAGACATAAGGATACATTATCACTGAACATGATCAACTCTAGAGTATTCTGCTGTTAAGAATGTCTTTGATGGGATATAGGTATAAGTATCCCTTAGACCTGAGATCATCTTAGTGGCTTGCAAGCAACTCACTGTGCTTTGGTATCAGACTAACTGAATTTCTAATTTAGTAACGAAAGATTTTTGGGCACAGTCAAGTACTTATGAAGTTGGTGTGTGATCAAGATGGGATTGACCACTCCAAGAGTTAGAGATGAATGTATCACTATATTTTAATATAACAAAATCTTAGCAAGGATAATCCATGAGATGAATTTGATATTTTGAAATATAATGTGGACAACCTTGATCAGAGTTGATAGTTGAACTCTAAGGTGTCATATGAGCATTTTGATCAAAAGGATGAATTATATAAAAATTATATCCACATGGATTCTAAGGATGTTATTCTACACATTCGACCTATTTGATCATCGGATATCATTGCTAGATGGTCACTTTGATTGATATAAAAATTTATTTCTATACTATCAATTTAGATTCAGATATATGGGATCACATATATTAGAGTTCATGATCTGATTGGATGGTTGATCAATGATTAAGAATTATTCTAGAATTAAATGATCAATACGATTGATGTTTAACCTAGTGCAAGTATTGCAGGAGGATTGATTAGCAATTGGATTGCTAATTGACTTAATTTGATTAAGCCAGAGGATTGAGATTAAGTTTAATTAAATATAATTTAATTATATTTAGTTTGGACTTGATTGGATCAAATGTAATTGATTTATTGGATAAGTAAATTGCAAGAAAGAACTAATCCTAGTTCAATTAGGACTTAGGTCAACCCAATTTCTAATTTAATTAAAAATTAAATTAGATTTAAATTTAATTTAATATAATTTTATTAGGTTCTTAATTAGATTAGGATCTAATCTAATTAGGTTCATTTATTTCTCATTTAATTTGGTTTGAGCAACCATATTTGACCAAGTCAAATATGGAATCCTAAGACTAAGATTCCATTCTTGTGCCACCTATACCTCACGCCCCCCCCATGCCCACTCTCTCTTTATTTTGTGCATGAAATCTCCTCTCCCAGGCCTTCTCATGCATGCCCCTCTCTCCCTCTCTTTCCTATATGGAATTTGGTTATGGACCAAGTCAAAGGAGGTATGTTGTTTTGGTTTTAAATTCTATAAGATAGAGTTTTGAGAAACCAAAATTCCTTCTTTCCTATGCCGCCCACACTTTCAGATTTTCTCTAGAATTTTTGGTAGAAAAGTGAGATTTTTTGTGCAACAAATTAAGGTGGTCCACACCAAAAAGAAAGAAAGGGGTGCCCAAGTGTTGGGTGCCCCAACTAGTTGCCTAAATTGGTCCTACCTTGTCTAGGTATTTGACCTAGACAATGATACCTCCATATCTTATTATAAAAGAGGTCTTTTGAGCTGAATTTTTTACTAATTCTAGATCATTGAGAGAGATCTTGGGCATGTGAAAATTAGAGAGAGAAACCCTTGGAGCATAGGGATTTCATAGACACCAATCTAGGTATCTAGGTGAGAAAACAAAGAAGAAGAAGAGGGTCTTCTTCTAGGGTTCTTTTGTTTTTTCATTCTCCTCCTCCTTCATTGAGATTTTTGAGTGTTTTTTTAGATCATAACTCTCTTCCTTTCCTTTTGATTTTTGGAGTATCCAAATCTTGAAGAAAAAAGCATCAGATCGACCATCGAAGAAGGATCAGCACAGTACTAGCATATTATGCTGATTTTTTAGAATTAAACTTCTGATCGAGATTCATGGGTTTATGCGGATATTTCTTAGAGGTTGGACACGTGTGTGGCTTGAAGCTTCATTCTTAAGTCTAGATCAGCAAGTTAGAATGTCTAACTTGCATAGGTAATATGGATATGATCCTCTGTTACATACCTACAATAGATCTACTATAGATCCATGTTGATGTGATTAACATATCTTTCTCTTCTAATAATTTTTATTTTTTTATTTAATTTCATGCTATAATCATATAATAGAATCTTAGATGTAGAGATTTTTTATTTTTTATAAATTAATTTTGATTAATTTCTATCTTCCGCTATCTAGATCTAAAAAAGTTTCAAGTTCTAGCCCTAAAATCCTAGATCTGGTTTCTTCAATTGGTATCAGAGCCTAGGTTAATTATTATATGATTATTTTTGCATGCTTTGATTATTTCTTAGATTAGATCTAATTTATAATCTAATTATTAAATTTAAAATTAAAAATTATGATTACACGAACTATTATAAGATTGTCCTACTGTAAGGTTTATCCCTTACAGTGGAGAGGTTGTCTTAGTATATGCTAATCTAAAATATTGATCGTAAAATTTTAGATTAGATTTAAGAGATTTTATAATTTAATTAAAAATATTTTAATCTAATTTTAATCATCATAAATATGTTAGATTTGATCTAAGATAATTTATAATTGATTGAAATTGAAACCATTTTAATTACATAAACCTGTTTAGATTAGATCTAAAGTAGTTTCATGCTTATCTTATTTGCATATTGATTATAAATCAAACATGCAACTTAGTTGGTAGAACCATGTTGTATAAATATTTTATAAATATAAAAATTATTTTTGAAAAGCTGAACTCCAACCCTTAGAGCAAAACTTAATTAAGAATTAAGAAGTTGTTTGATTAGGATCTAGGATTATGAATTGAAGATCCTAAGACACAAATCATAACACATTGGATTAATGGATTAGTGAAGATTAGATCTATTAATTAGATTAGACCTAGGATTAAATTAAAGAATGAACTTAATTAGAGAATTGACTAAATCTAATCAATTGTTGTCTTAGATTAGGTCAAGAATTCTCTAGATCAATTACAATAATTGTAGTTGGTCAAGTCCATGTCTTTAATGAGACCCAAGATAGACTTGATTCTTGGCTACACGGTCTAGTATGAATTATTAGGTTGATCTAATCGAGACTAATTAAATCAGTTGATATCTAAGCTAAACCAGATCGGTGGTCTTTAATTGGTAGCCTGCTTACCTGGCCATTTCTGATGTGTCTAAGGCAAGCTTTGACAGACCCTTCCACCAATCGAACTTATCTGAACTCTTGATGAAATTATATTTTAATCAAATTACTTGACTATTTAAGCTGATCCATGTCAGTTAGATAAATTAGTGTGACTGATTTAAGTGCTCCTAAATAGCTATTAATGATCTTCCTTAAGTTGACTTAGTGAAGCCAGTGGAAGGATCATGACAAGCTGATTCTTTTGATCTTCTTTCTTTCTTAAATTAAAAGTTTTTAAAATTATTAGATTCTTAAAATAAAATAGTTATGGTGATAACTAGATCATTGCCTCCCATTAAGTAGATGATAATGGATCCATTAATTGGATAATTATTGGAGGCCCAAAGGCTTGATGCTTATCAGCTGATGGAATTATCATTCATAATATGATTTTTTGATCGTATCTTTCTAAATGATGGTTAGATTGACCAACCAAAATTAGGCTTAATCATTTATTGATTTGATGGATCAAGTATGATCATGTTAATGGTTGGACCTAACTGGACCTTTTTTAGTAGAAGCCAAAGCCTACTGGTTAGAGACTGGAGCAAAATTAAATTACTAAAAATTATTTAGAGAAGTAATTGGTTATGAATCTATCCTTAGATGTACATGGATTGACCGACCAAAGTTGGGCTCGTGTGCAGTCTATGTAGATTCTAGTACCCACTAAGAAATTAGGATAATTCCTCGAATTGAAGATAGAGGCTACCAGTTTGAATAAAATAGTGAAAGAACCTTTTAATTAAAGTCCAAATATTTAGGTTTAATGAATCAATTACTAATTAGATTTTGATTTTTCTTGGTGTAGATATGGCCACTTTTTTGTCATTTCGATCATTGTTGGATTATAATAAGTTGGTGGGATCCAATTTGGTAGCTGGTACCAAAAGTTGAAGATAGTCCTAGAGCATGAACGGATCCTGTATGGATTGATGAATCCTGCACCTAAGGAGCTAGCTTCCAATGCACGTGGGACAGTTAGAGATATTTATCAGAAGTATTTCAGTGACCGAACTACTGTGTGCTGCATTATACTGGCAGTCATGAGCGATGAGTTCGATCGTAGATTCGAGATGGCTCAGTCAAAAGATATGCTTTAAGTGTTGGAGGATTTTTTGGCACACCCAATGACATAGAGAGGCATAAGACTAGTTGTGCCATCTTCAATACTAGGATGCGAGACAGAGTTTTTGTCACTAATCATATACTGTATATGATTGAGCTGATGGAGCGATTGAGTAAGCTCAACTTTTTCTTGCATAAGTAGCTTAAAAAAGATGCAATACTGAACTCGTTACCCAAGTTCTATCTCCCATTCCTCACTCATTACAGAATGACAAAGCTTGAAATAGACTACCATGGGTTATTAGGGCTGCTTCAAAACTTTGGGAAGGATCACCAACTCCATAAAGAGTTGGTGAACTTAGTAGGAGGTTCATCTTTTGGTTCTCGATCCTTTAGGAAAGAAAAGAAGAACAAGAAGAAGAAGGACAAGAAGGTGCAAGTTCAGGCTGGGACATCTATACAGGACCAGACCAGGAAGATCAAGTCTAATAAGAGTCAAGCTAAATGCTTCTTTTGTAAGAAGCGGAGGCATTGGAAGAGGAACTATCCTCAGTACGTTACCTTCTTGGATCCGAACAGGTAGAGAAAGAAGCAAGCTATTGCTGAGCAAGATATTTATATAATAAATTCTTATAATTTTTTTATTTATGATTTTATTGATTAGGTATTGGATACCGGTAGCCCTTACCATATTTGTAATTCATTACAGAGGTTGTAGGTCAGCAGGAGATTCGAGCAAGGTGAGAGGTTTCTGAACATTGGAGATGGAGGACCAGTTCTAGTTCTAGCATTAGAAATCTTGAAACTTATATTTGAGTCCCATACTATTATTCTTGATGATTGTCATTTCTATCCAATTTTCTTTTTAAATATCATTTCTATAGGTCTTTTGATCAAAAATAATTATGAAATTTTAATAAAAAGATAATTTTGTAATATCATTATGAATGATGTTATTGTTTTCTCTAAATATTTGAACAATGGTGTGTATATATTATCACAACTTGTTAACATAGTCTATTTAACTAGCAAGCACTCTAGATTAGATAGTGTATCAGATATCTACTTATGACACTGTAGACTAAGTTACAAAAATAAGAATAGGATAAACATATTGACTCAAGAGAAAATCCTTGAAGTCAGTGATTGTGAATCACTTCCAACCTATAAGTCTTGTCTTCATAAAGAAATGACCAAGTCACATTTTACTAAAAAAGATGAGAGAGCCGCTGAGCTATTAGGTCTAGTACATATTGATGTATGTGGACCAACGAGCATAGGTGCTAGAGATGGATATTTCTACTTGATCACTTTTATAAATGATCTATCCAAATATGGATATATCTATCTAATGAAATATAAGTTGGATTCATTTGAAATATTCAAATAATTTTGAAATGAAGTAAAAATATAAATTGGAAAGAGTATTAAAACTCTTTGGTCTGACCGAGGAGGGAAATACCTTTCCGATGAGTTTCTCACATATTTAGGAGAGAATGGGCTTCTCTCCCAATGGACTCCTTCAAGAATACCACAGCATAATGATATGTTTGAAAGAAGGAATCGAACTTTGTTAGACATGGTTCGATCCATGATGGATTTTGCCAGCTTATCGATATCCTTCTAGGGATTTGCACTTGAATAGGCTTGCTATATGTTAAATAGGATTCTAAGTAAGTTTATAGTTAAAACTCCATATGAGATATGGATAGGGTGTAAGCCAGCACTTTCACACCTTAGGGTTCGGGGGTGCCTGGCTTATGTCAAATGGTTAGTTACAGATAAACTTAGACCTAGGTTTGACAAGTGCACATTCATAGGGTACCCAAAAGAGATCAAATGATACTTTTTCTATCATGCTGATGAACAAAAGGTGTTCGTTAGTCTTAAGGTAATTCTTTTAGAAAAGAAATTTTTTGGTGAAGAAACTGTTGCCTCTAAGGTTGAACTTGATGAAGTTTAATCGGTAGAAAGACTGACACCTGTAGCTGAATTTGAGTCAAATTTGATTAGATCAGATCTGAAGCCTAATGTATCTACACCATTAAGATGATCTGATAGAGTATCACGTTAGTCGGATAGATACTATAATTTTTTGGTTTGAGATGGTGATCCCATCGAACTCGATAAGAATGATGAGAATTCGATCACCTATATGGATGCAATGTAGAGATCTGATTTCAAGAAATGGCTCAAGACCATGAAGTCCGAAATGAAGTCCATGAAGGTCAATGATGTGTAGATATTGTTTGACCCACTCGAAGGGGTTAAACTCATTGAGTGTAAGTGGGTCTTTGAAAGGAAGAGAGGCACAGATGGAAAGATGGAGATTTATAAAATTTATTTGGTTGCTAAGGGGTATCATCAACGTTATGGTATTGACTATGATAAGATATTCTTTTCTATGACAATGCTCAAATTCATTCGAATAATGCTTGTGATTGCTGTCCATCTGGACTATGAGATCTGCTAGATGGATGTGAAGATAGCTTTTCTAAATAGAGAGCTGATTAAAGAGGTATATATGATACAATCTGAGAGGTTCACATCTATAGATGAGTCCAAGGTGTGCAAGCTTCAGAGATCCATTTATAGATCGAAGCAGGCATCTCGAAGTTAGAACATGCATTTTGATAAGATGATCAAAATGTATGGCTTTGTTAAGAATGGAGAAGAGCCATACATTTACAAATGGATAAATAATCCAATAATTATATTTCTTATCTTGTACATGGATGATATTCTCTTAATCAGAAATGACATCCCCACACTGTAGGTAATAAAAGTTTGGTTGCATCGTAGTTCTTCATGAAGGACTTGGGTGAAGCATCTTACATCCTAGAGATGAAGATCTATATAGATAGATCTAAGAGAATGCTTGGGTTATCTCAGTCCACGTACATAGATACCGTACTGAAGAGGTTCTGCATGAAGAATTTTAAAAGGGCTATTTTTCAATAGGTCATGAAATTTCTCTCTAAGAAGGATTGTCCGACAACTCCTAAAGAGAGAGAGCGTATGAGTAGAGTTCTATATATTTCGACAATGAGATCTATCATCTATGCCATGATATATATAAGATCAGATATGGTATACTCACTAGAAGTAGTGAGTAGATACCAATCTGATCCTGGAGAAAACCATTGGAAAGTGGTTAAAGCCATCCTTAAGTATTTGAAAAATACTAAGGACCAATGGTTGGTTTATGACGAGTTAGATCTGAAACTTATGGGGTTTACAGACTCCAGCTTTCAATCTGATCATGATGATAGTAGAAGCATGTTGGATTACTATTGATCTTAAGATTGATTTTGATGATTTCAAAATATTGAGTATATTATGTATCTAATAATGTGTTTCAAGAATGTGTGTAGAATTTTTTAAGTATCCAAAATAAAAAATTTATCTCAAGAATAAATCCTCTCATGATGCCATGCCAAAATACTTAAAAGAGCAAATTTACACATATTTGGATGGCTTGGTATGAAGAAAGTATGATTGAAAGAAGATAAATTAAAATTGAAGGAAGCAATTATGTTTAAAAGAGTTTGGAGCCAAGAAACTCAAGTTTGGAAGATCAAATATTAAAGAAAAATGAAGTTAGAATTTTTCAAGACGTCTCGAATTTTTTTGAGAGCTCTTGAGTGGTCTAGCACAATGAAACAATATTCTAGCACGGTCTTTAGAGGTCTTGAGTTGAACTCGAGATGTTTCATTTTTAGGAGATAGAAACTTCATTTCTATGCTCTGAGAGCGAAAGGTCTCATAGATTTCTCGAGAGATCTCACGGTTCTGATGAGACATCTCATGAAAAATTGAGAGATCTCGAAATCTGACGAGAGATCTCGTGAAAAATTGAGAGGTCTCAATCTGTGCGGACATCCTTTAATGGATAGTTTTTCAATGGCTATTTTTCGATCCCAATGACTATTTCAGAGCTTCCAATGGATAGAACTCTTACTCCAACCTTCTCTAAACATATTTAAAGGTGGAGAATCAATGAGAAAAAAGAGATTAAGGGATTTAGAAAGAGAATCTTTCAGATTTTGTGAGGAACATTGAATATCTAAAGAAAAAGGAAAGAGAGGAGTGTTGTGTACAAATTTCAGCGAGACTTCAAAGCAATCTTCTCCAACATCTTCCACATCCTCTCAAGCATAATTTGAAGAAAAGCCAAGCTTCAATTGAGCACATTATCGGCTTGTTCTTTAGGATTTAAAAGAGCTTATACTCTATTTTTTATATTGTGCTAAAACTTTACTTGTATTTTTTGATTTCTTTATAAATTTCTTTGGAAGAAAGAAACTTGGGGTTTAGGCCCGTCCAAGTCCAGAATTGGATATTGTAGATTTTGGTTGGTGATCCTAGAAAATCAACTAGGTTGTTAGTGAACCCAAAAAACTAACGATGTTAGATTTTGGTTGGTGCTGCTGTGAAAACCAACTATGTTTGTTTGTGAGCTTGAAAAATCAAACACACTGTAATCAAAGGTAGATTATAGTAGAATTTCCAAAAAAAGCTTGAACAGTGGACATAGGAGCGGATTGCTTCGAATCATTATAAATCTTTGTGTGTTTGTATTATGCTTTTTTTTTCTATCTCTCTATATACTTTGCATGCTTAGAATTCTTACTTTACTTTTATAGTTTGATTTTGTTATCTTAATTCCACTGCTCATATTATATACATCTCATCCTCACCACTTAGATTAAAATCAAAGTACATAATTACTTAGAATTAAATTTGGCTAAAGCTTTTATAAGAATTCAATTCACCCCTCTTCTTGGATTGCTACCTCTAGGCAATAATTGGTATCAGAGCAGGTGCTCTGTAATTGATTATTGATCTAACCATCTTGAGTAAAAGATCATGGCAACCTCATTTGGCTCATTATTTGCTGAAGGCCAATCCACATTAAGACCACCATTATTTAATGGCATAAATTATACCTTTTGAAAAACTAAAATAAAAATTTTCATACAAGCTTTAGACTATGACTTATGGAGAGTCATAACTAGAAAACCACACACACCCATAATAGAAATTAATGGTGTGTCTATTCCCAAACTAAAAAATGATTGGGATGAATTTGATAAGAAGATGGCTCAATTAAATGCAAAAGCCATCAATGTTCTTTATTGTTCTCTTGATGTACAAGAATTTAATAGAATATCCACTTATACATCAGCAAAGAAAATTTGGGAAAGATTGAAAGTGACTCATGAGGGAACAAGCCAAGTAAAAGAGTCCAAAATCAACTTGCTTGTCTATAAATATGAAATATTTAAAATAGAGAAACATAAGTCAATTTCTAAAATATTTTCTAAATTTACCGATATTATTAATGCTCTAAATGGTCTTGGCAAAATCTATACTAACTATGAACTTGTTTGCAAGATTTTAAGATCTTTGCCAAAGGAATGGGAAGCAAAGATGATAGCCATACAAGAAGCGAAAGACCTCACCAAGCTGTCACTAGAAGAATTAATGGGTTCACTCATGACTCATGAGTTGAACATGGCTTAAAAGGAGGAAGAGGAAGAGCCAAGAATGATGAAGACCATCACCTTCAAATCCATTGTGCAACATGAAGAAAGTGATGAGTCGGAAGAAGAAGAAGATGAAGAAGAGAGTGAAGATGATGATGAGGATATGGAGCTACTCACAAGCAAATTCAAGAAGTTCCTCCTAAAGAGAAGTATGAAAAAGAAAGAAAAAATGCCACATGCTATAATTGCAACAAAAGAGAACATTATAAGTTGGATTGCCCCCTACTCAAAAAGTATTCCAAAAAGATCAAGAAAAGAGATATGTTAGGAATTTGGAATGATAGTGACACTTCAAGCTTGAATGAGGAAAAGAAAGTAGAAAATCTTTGCCTCATGGCCATTGAGGATGAGGTAAATTTTGAAAACTCCTTCGAGTTTACATTTGAGAAATTGTTTGAAATCTTCAATGATTTAATGGATGAATTCAAAAAATTAAAACTAAAAAACAAAGAAATCAAAAAATCTAATCTTCTTTTAGCTAATGAAAAGAATAAGTTATTAAATAAAAAAAAATATCCTGAAAGAAAAGAATACTTTGACTAAAGAAAAAGAAGAATGAATCAAATCTAAAAATTCTTTAGTTAAAGAAAACATGGAGCTTAAAAAGGATAATGATATCTTAAGATTCTCCCTAAAAGAAAAGAAAAATCTTTTAAATAAAAAGAAAGAGCTCTTGGGAGAAAATAAAAAATTGAGAAGAGAGATTGAAATTTTGAAGCCTATTGCTGAAAAGTTTACCATTAGTTTTTAAAATCCTCAATTTATGGTAAAAGTTAATGGGGCTATTTTCAATAAAATAAAAATTGATCTTAATATTTCAATAAAAGAGCAAAATGCTAGGAATATTTTCACAAGAGCTTCAACTGAAAATCATTCAATTAAATGCTTTAAATATAATAAAATTGATCAAAAAATTTTTGAATGCAATTTTAAAAGAATTGGCCATTAGACAAATTTAGATTTTAAAAGAAATCTTGAGCACTAATCTCAATGGACCCAAGAAAACTTGGGTACCAATAATTATGAAGTAATTTTGCAGATATACCAAGGATCCAATGAAGCTAAATGAAAAAAAATTTTATGGATTCCTTGGAAATGAAAATAGATGGATGGTGCTATTTAGTAAAATCTAAACTATTCTCACACGATGCTATCTTTATTTGCTAAATATATTTTGATTATTAATTAGCATAATTATTAAGCATATTTGATTGATTTTAATGATTTATCATTGCTTAAAATGATCATACTCTATGAATTGAAAGTTTGATGTATTAACTTTAATGATTTGTTAATATGTATGCATATGATAACTTCCTTCATATTTTGATAAGTATGATTGATTTTGATGCTTGTAATAATTTGAATGCTTTGATTTTAAAGATTAATACACTCTCCTCTATATATCATGCTATGGATCAAATGATTTATTTTAAAATTTAGCATAATATTTTAAGTCTTCCCATATCAATTTTATAATTAATGAATTTAAATTAAAAGATTCTTATTGGATATGAATATTTTAAATTTCTAAATATTCATAGAGAACTTTAATTTTAATTAATTGATATTAAATAGCTCACTATTTGTCATGTATTTTATTGATTTATCTTTTGACAAAAAGAGAAGAATGTCTTTATTTCAAATATGATTTTACACAGCTATATGTTTGATATAATATCATTTGAAATAAATTAAAAAATATATATCTTTTTTGAACCTAATTATTTGATATTTCTTATAAAAATAAAAAAATAATCTTTTTGAAGAATGACTGAAAATTTTTTTATGATTTGCCTTAACTAATTTACTGATATCAATTCAAATTGATTTATCATTCTAAATTCTTAAACTGTTTAATTTGAATCAATTCATCTTGATTTAATTCAAAACTAAAATCATTGGTATCAAGCTAAATTTGCAAATTAATCTTTAAATGGTATTGAACCAAGAAAATCATGATTTGATCTAAAATTTAGTTTAATTAGTATCAAAAAAATCTTTCAAAGAAATGATTCTATTTGTTAAAGTAAGGAAGAGAAAATATTAAAGAAGAAATATTCATTTAATTGGAAAGACCTTTGAAATTGAAAATATCTTTTAAATTTGAAAATTTTGAATTTAGTGGTCAAATTCAAGTTAAATTTGCTTGATTTGAAATATAGAGGGGGAGAAAGTTGAAAAGTAAAGTAATCTTGCTATAAGTATAAAAAATAGGGGGAACTTGATTTGATTGAAAATTTTTGACTAATTTGAAAACATATTCTTACTCCAAGGAATAAATCTTAAAAAAGATCATATCTATTCAAAAAGGGGGAGAGCCTTTGTTATTTAAATTCAAGCTAATTTTTAAAATTAAAATAAATATTTGAAACTTATTTTGAGTCAAATGATAATTTTTTAAAAGAAAGATGATTCATTTAAATTGATTTCATGAATTTAATACATCTCTCAATTTAATGCTTTGATGTTGATTTTGATGACTCATATAAATTAATTTTCTAAACTTAATGCAATTCTTACTTTGATACAATCATATTATTAATTTTGATGATTATTTCTTATTTCTTTTTTATGAGCTTTTTGATGCTGTCAAAAAGGAGAAGAGGAATGTTGAGTATATGCTTGAAGTACTCATTCGAATTGTATTGATGCTTGAAATGAAAACTTAATACTCACTGATATAAATTGAAATATTTTTTTTATGAGTATATAAAATATGTGCAATAAACCAAAAGAATAATTGAGAACATTCATGAAGTACTCATTCGTGTGTTTAATCTATACTTCATGATACTTTTTAGCAAAATGCATAGAAATACATTATTTGCTTTTATTATGCATATACTCAAGATTTTATCATCATCAAAAAGGGAGAGATTGTTGACCCTGAGATTGATTTTGATGATTTCAAAATATTGAGTATATTATGTATCTAATCATGTATTTCAAGAATGTGTGTAGGATTTTCAAGTATCCAAAATAAAGAATTTATCTCAAGAATAAATTTTCTCAAGATGCCATGCCAAAATACTTAAAAGAGCAAATTCACACATATTTGGATGGCTTGGTATGAAGAAAGTATGATTGAAAGAAGAGAAATTAAAATTGAAGAAAGCAATTATGTTTAAAAGAGTTTGGAGCTAAGAAACTCAAGTTTGGAAGGTCAAACATTAAAAAAAAATGAAGTTAGAATTTTTTGAAACGTCTCGAATTTTTTTTGAGAGCTCTCGAGTGATCTAGCATAATGAAATAGTATTCTGACATAGTCTCGAGAGGTCTCGAGTTGAACTCGAGATGTCTCATTCTCAAGAGACAGAAATTTCATTTCTGTGCTTTAAGAGTAAGAGGTCTCGTGGTTCTGATGAGATGTTTTATAAAAAATTGAGAGGTCTCGAAATCTGATAAGAGGTCTCATGAAAAATCGAGAGATCTCGATCTGCGTAGACAGCCTTCAACGGATAGTTTTTCAGTGACTATTTTTCAATCCCAACAGCTATTTTAGAGTTTCCAATAGCTAGAACTCTTACTCCAACCTTCTCTAAAGATATTTAAAGATGGAGAATCAATTGAAAAAAAGAAGAAGAAAGAGATTAAGAAATTTAGAAAGAGAATCTTTCAGATTTTGTGAGGAACATTGAATATCCAAAGAAAAGAAAAAGAAGAGGAGTGTTGTGCATAGATTTCAGCGAGACTTCAAAGCAATCTTCTCCAATATTTTCCACATCCTCTTAAGTATAATTTGAAGAAAAGTCAAGCTTCAATCGAGCATGTTATCGACTTATTCTTTAGGATTTAAAAGAGCTTATACTCTATTTTTTATATTGTGCTAAAACTTTACTTGTATTTTTTGATTTCTTTATAAATTTCTTTGGGAGAAAGAAACTTAGGGTTTAGGCTTGTCCAAGCCCGAAATTGAATATTGTAGATCTTGGTTGGTGATCCCGAAAAATCAACTAGATTGTTAGTGAATCCGAAAAACTAATGGTGTTAGATTTTGGTTGGTCCTCCTATAAAAATCAACTAGATTTGTTTGTGAGCCTGAAAAAATAAACATACTGTAATCAAGGATAGATTATAGTGGAATTCTCAAGAAAAGCTTGGAGAGTGGACGTAGGAGCGGATTGCTCCGAACCACCATAAATCTTTATGTGTTTGTGTTGTGCTTTTTTCTTCTATCTCTCTATATATTTTGCATGCTTATAATTCTTACTTTACTTTCATAGTTTGATTTTGTTATCTTAATTTCACTGCTCATATTATATACATCTCATCCTCACCACTTAGATTAAAATTAAAGCACATAATTGCTTAGAGTTAAATTTGGCCAAAGCTTTTATAAGAACCTAATTCACCTCCCCTCTTAGGTTGCTACCTCTGGGCAACAGTTATATCTTTACTCTAAATGATGGAGCCATCTGCTGGAAGAGTTCCAAGCAGCATACTATGGCAGACTCTATTTACGAAGCAGAGTACATCGCAGCATTAGATGCCATAAAGGAAGCTATGTGGCTGAGGAAGTTCATCATCAAGCTTGAAGTAGTACCCTTCCTTGATGGTCCGATCCTGCTTTATTATGATAGCACTGGTGCTATTGCTTAGGCAAAAGAATCAAAAGCACACCAGCAGACGAAGCATATATTGCACCGCTTTCACTTGATCTGAAAGATCATGGATTGAGGTGACGTCGATCTTCAGAAGATTGATAGTAAGAAGAACCTGACTGATCCCTTCACAAAGTCCTGGTAATAAAAGAGTTCGACAACCACAAGTCGAAGATCGGTATTAGATATTATGCTGAGTGGCTTTAGGATAAGTGAAAGTTGTTGAAAAATATGTCCCAAAGCCGATCATCAGCTTATTGATGGTTGAACCATATTGTAATTATAATTAATTTATTGATGAATAAAATAATTTTTTGGTATTTTCATCATAAAGTTTTCATCTTCTAATGAACTTTATTGTTATGATAAAATCTTTAGGACTATTTAGATTCGATAAAGAGAGGATTTATCGATTAATTCTTAAAACTACTCACGATCAAATGATAGGCTATTAATAAGGATGACAACGTTTATTTAGTATAGATTGCTGTGTGCCATATAGGTTGGTTGTCCTCTTAATCAAGAAGTGTGAAAACACTAGTATGGCATATAGGTGAGATATAAGGGTACATCATCATTGAACATAACCAACTCCAGAGTATTTGCTATCGAGAATGTCTCTAATGGGATATAGGTATAAGTGTTCCTTAGACTTGAGATCACTTTAATGGCTTGCAAGCAACTCATTATGCTTTGGTACCGAACTAACTGAATTTTTAATTTAGTAACGAAAGATTTTTGGGTACAGTCAAGTACTTGCAAAGTCAGTGTATGATCAAGATGGGATTGACCACTCCAAGAGTTGGAGAAGAATGTATCACTATATTTCAATATAGCAAAATCTTGGCCTAGATAATCCATGAGATAAATTTGATATTTTGAAATACAATATGGATAAGCCTGATCAAATTGACAGTTGAACTCTGAGGTGTCCTACAAGCATTTTGGTCAAGGGGATGAATTATATGAAAACTATATCCACATGGGTTATAAGGATGTTATTCTACACATTCGACCTATCCGACCGTCGGATACTATTGCTAGATGGTCATTTTGATTGATATAAAAATTTATTTCTATGCTACTAGCTTAGGCTTGGACCTATAGGGTTATACACATTAGAGTTCACGATCTGATAGGATGGTTAATCAATGATTAAGAATTGTTTTATGGTTAAATGATTAATACGATTGATGTTTAACCTAGTGCAAGTATTGTAGGAGGATCGATTAGCAATTGAATTGCTAATTGATTTAATTTGATTAAGAATGAGGGCTGATTTTAAGTCTAATTAAATATAATTTAATTAGATTTGATTTGGGCTTGATTGGATCAAATGCAATTGGTTTATTGGATAAGCAAATTACAAGGAAGAACTAGTCCTAGTTCAATTAGGACTTAGGTCAACCCAATTTCTAATTTAATTAAAAAAATAAATTAGATTTAAATTTAATTTAATCTAAATTTATTATATTCTTAATTGGATTAGGACCTAATCTAATTGGGTTCATTTATTTCTGGTTTAGTTTGGTTTGAGAAACCATATTTGATCAAGTTAAATATGGAATCCTAGTAAGACTAGGATTCCATCCTTGCGCCACCTATACCTCTCACCCCCCATGCCCACTGTCTCTTTATTTTGTGTGTGAAATCTCCTCTCCTAGGCCTTCTCATGCACGTCCCTCTCTCCCTCTCTTTTCTATATGGAATTTGGTTATGGACCAAGTCAAAGGAGGTAAGTTATTTTAGTTTCAAATTCTATAAGATAGAGTTTTGAGAAACTAAAATTCCTCCTTTCCTATGCTGCCCACACTTCCAGATTTTCTCTATAATTTTTGGTGGAAAAGTGAGACTTTTTGTGCGATAAATTAAGATGGTCCATGCCAAAAAGAAAGGAGGGGATGCCCAACACTTGGGCGCCCCAACTAGTTGCCTAAATTGGTCCTACCTTGTCTAGGTATTTGATGTAGACAAGGACACCTCCATATCTTATTATAAAAGAGGTCTTTTGGATTGAATTTTTCACTGATTCTAGAACATTGAGAGGGCTCTTGGGTATATGAAAATCAAAGAGAGAAACCCATGGAGCATGAGGATTTCATAGACACAAATCTAGGTGTCTAGGTGAGAGAACAAAGAAGAAGAAGAGGGTATTCTTCTAGGGTTCTTTTGTTCTTCCCTTCTCCTCCTTATTCATAGAGATTTTTGAGTGTTCTTTTAGATTTAAAGTTTCTTCCTTTTCTTCTGATTTTTAAAGTATTCAAATCTTGAAGAAGAAAGCATTAGATCGATCGTTGAAGAAGGATCGGCACAGTACTAGCATATTGTGCTGATTTTCGAGAATCGAACTTCTGATCAAGATTCATGGGCTCATGTGGACATCTCTTAGAGGTTGGATGTATGTGTGGCTTAGAGCTTCATCCTCAAGCTTGGATTAGTAAGTTAGAATGTCTAACTTGCACAGATAATATGAATCTGATCCTCTATTATATACCTATAATAGATCTAATGTAGATCCATGTTGATGTGATCAACATATCTTTTTTTTCTAATAATTTTTAATTTTTGATTTAATCTCATGCTATAATCATGTAATAGAATCTTAGATCTAGGAATTCTCTATTTTTTATGAATTAAATTTGATTAATTTTTATCTTTCGCTGCCTAAATTTGAAAAAGTTTTAAGGTCTAGTCCTGAAACCTTATATCTGGTTCCTTCACCCAGCCACTAGGTTGCACCCGGAAGCAACTATGGCCACTTGATCACACAAATGGTCCATGAAAAAACCCCATGAACCATGTGAAATGCATGGGAAAATGCCCTTGGTCCATGGTGGACCACGTAAAACTGGGGGGAAATGGCCCTGGTTCAGGGCTTGCACACTGGGCCCGCCTGCACACTGGCCGCGTTCGCATGCCCGTGCACTAGGCCGTGCTCATGGCTTGCCCCCATGTGCGCTCGTGTGCATTGGGTTGCACCTATGGCAGGCCCATGCAGGCACCCGCTAGGCTGCATGCTCACAATTGGCCTGCACACCCTACACGCATAATGTTGGGCCGCGCCCTCCCGGTCGGCCCATATGTTGGGCCGGGCTAGCCCGTGCCACCTGCTCCGACTTGTGCTAGTCCAGGGATCCACTTCGGTGGTCTTAGGCCGTACCTCCTGCACCGACTTTCTTCCTTCGCACATATTTTTTCTATCTAGACTCTGTTTGGGTTGTTTTTAGGCTTGTTGAATTTCATTCATCATCTTGGACCTTGCTGTAGGCTTATTATAGAAGAATTTAAGATATTTTTCTCAACAAACATTATCTCAACTTGATATTCGATCTTCATCTATCTAGGAGCTCATCTTGTGCCCCCATATCCTAGGACAATTACCTGCTATCATGGATAGGCAAACATGGAAGTTGAGCCAGACCGCTCGATCCCATCTCTGCATAGGCTGTGTTCACTCTGACCAAAGACCTGCTTGGGATAGCCTCTTACGGTAATAGAAACTTTACCTTGCATTGTCATATGTCATTCTTTTGAGTCTCCTATCTTGTGCTCGATCCACCTCCATTTAGATCTCCACCTCATACTGGGCTCCTTTTCATGAGATAGTATCTTTCATACTTTCTTTCTCTAATCACTATCCTACTGCCATGCATGACCTTCAGGATTCCTTCATTAGCTTTTGATATGAAGCCAGTCAAATTTAGTCTACTCAATGAGATTATATTCTTTTTAAAGCTAGGTATATATCGGACCTCATCCAACTTCTTCACTATTCTATCATGAAGCTTTATGCTGACCATTCTATTATCCTTAATCTCATAGCTAGATTCATCTGATAGGAACATAGTACCCTCACTAGACTTTAGAGAGTCAAATAGCTCCTCTCTATAGCATACATGATGAAAACAAGAAGAATCGATAATCTATTGGAAGAAAGAAGTAGATATCTTATCAGTACCAGAAAGATATCGTCACTATCTTCTATATCGCTATTGGCCATCGCCATAGTAGCCTACATCCAATCCTTGAGTTATGGATAATCTCTAACATAATGCTCTAGTGCATCATACTGATAGCACCTGATCTTACTATGATTCCTCATCTTGGACCTGGATTATCCTCTTTATGATCCTTAGCCACTCTGATTGCGGCCACCTACTCCTCCAAAAATTGTCAAAGCTGAGCTAGCACTATCTGAGCTTGAAGCTGGGTTCTTCCTCTTGAGAACCTTATTCTGGAGAATCACTATAGTGACCTCGTCCATCTTGATGGGGAAGAAGTGCTCTTCCCCATTAGAAGAGTAGTTATCAAGGACTCCTACAAAGAAAAAAGCAACGTTAGCAAGACCAATATCCTGGTCTTCTCCTTAACTTTCTCGCTAATGCTAAGTAGGTCAGTGAGGATCTTCTGAAAGTTGGATAGATGCTCTTGCATGCTCTATCCTTCATCCATCCATAGCTGGTAGAACTACCTCCAAAAGAATAACATGTTGATGAATGATTTTGCCATGTATAACTTCTTGAGCTTCAACCACAGCATTATCAAAAAAGTCTTGCTAAGTACATGGATCACTACATCATCTGCTAGGTATAAGTGGATCGTACTCACCACCCGCATATGGATCCAGTTTCAATCCTTCATCTCCATGATGATAGGCATCTCCTCGTACAAGCATCGATCAATCAATGTTGGATGAGGAGAACCTTTACCCTTGCTTGCTATAAGAAGAAATTATTCTTTCCATTGAACCTATTGATCTCTATCTTGATTGCACTTGTCTTCTCCATATTCTTCAATCTTTATCACCATTGTTGCAATCCATGCTTTAGTACCACCTAGCTCTGATACCAATTGATGTGGTATCAACTTGCTCTAATATCAATTATTGAGAATCTCGTACCAGAATATTACGATAGAAAGAAAGAAAAAATAAAAGGAATACAATCAAGTATATGAATCTGCCCAAAGGCTCACTTCCACGAGGCATGTAAAGCTTCACTATGAAAATAGAATAAATATAAAAGAAGGTTATCCACTCTCAACACTCATATATAATCCTCTCAATTAGAAGCTATACTTACAAAGTTCTCTCTTGGAGATCTCCTAAAATGATCGTAGTCCGTTACCTGCTCCTACTGTCTACTGGTGTTCTCTGATCTGCTATCTTCTGTCATCTCAGATCTCAGCTGGACCACCACTCCAAGCCACTATCCTTGGTCTATCCATAGGACTCATAAAAGCCTCTATTTGAGCTCTGATCAAAGACCACATTATGATTTGGACTCTAACGAGCCCTTGACCATGTCCATAGCCCTTCCCAACTGCTAGATCGCACTCACAAGCAACCATGGCCACTTGATCGCACAACGGTCCATGAAAGCCCCCATGAATCATGTGAAATGTGTGGGGAAATGCCCTTAATCCATGGTGGACCATGTGAAACTAGGGGAAACGCCCTTAGTTCAACACTTGCGTGTTGGGCCCGCCCATGCACTGGGCCACATCCGCATGCTGGGCTGCGCTCGTGGCCGCTTGCATGCATGCTTGCAGCCTGCTCGTGCATGCACTCTCGAGCATGCTGAGCTGTGCCTGCAGCAAGCTTGTGTGGGCATCCGCTGGGTCGCACGCTCATGGTTGGCCCATATTGTTAGATGTGTGTCCTAGAAGCCAGATTGGTCGACACTTATAATTCATTCTAAAGACATAATTATAATTATAATTTATTTTAATAAAATAAATTATTATTTTATCATATTTGTGTATTAAGTGTCTGTGATACATCCACTAGATTAATATGTATGATAATACATATTCTCAAGAGTTGAAAATTTGAGACATGTGTTGTTATAATTAACTCATAAACTACTCTTGATCATAGGATCATCATAAGGATGGTGATCGATTCAAAAGATTGATGTACGATCATTTTTTTAGGATAGATGAGTCTTGAATTTATGATATAAAGACACCGAAGTGAGAGTACAGGTGCTTGTTAAGAATAAGGATACTAAGCATGACCAACTTTGAACGGTCATAAGGAAGTCTACCTTCTCGTCGATGATTTGCTCGTAGCTACAATTGTATTCCTAGTTCTTTGACCTGAGGTGCATCGGTAGTTCACCTTGAGGCTATTATAGTTTGACTACACCATAGCTTAGTCTTCTAGCCATTTGAAATCCCGAGGTGTATGTTGGTTATAGCATGTTTATTATAAAAATTAGATTGCACCAAGATGGGATATAACAATCTTAGTAGAGGATGAGAAGTCCTATGATGATAATGAGATTGAGTCCTAAAGCTTATGGCCATGGTAGTATGACATAATAGAAAGAAGTTTCTATTAGAATTTCATATTGGACTCGAATCAAATGATTCAATCATATGACAAGTGTAGGGTCTGACGAGTTTACCTTTACCTAGATCCTATTGGAACTCATAATGGAAGAACTCAATCACAGAGTTAGCTGTACCAAGAGATTCATATTTAGTTCTGATGGATTGCCATCATATACTGCTAGATGTCACTGGTGGATTATGGAACTAATTAAAATTATCTCAATGATCAATGATTCTAATTGGATGAATCAGAAAGAATTCTGGTCCATCAAAAGATATTTCAATGATGTTTGTTGGTGCAAAAATCTATGAGGATGCTGGAGGTAGCTGGAGTTGGAAAGGTGAGGCCATCGATGGGACCTACAAAATAAAGTCCAAACTGAAGGTGGATGGCTTCGGTAGGATCCTCCGATGCTTAAGTCAGTTCTCTGATTAACTGAAATAGTGCTTAGAAAATAGAGAAGTAGAGTGACGAGTGGAAGAAGAGAGCTTAGAGAAAAACATATATGGAGGATCTCTTTTATAGATGGAGCGTGTAACAAACTGATGGTGATAGCCGTAACTATCTTGTAGTGGGCCATTCAGGCCACGTGGAATTTATTATGGGGATGAGTTATTGTTTGTCATGACTTGTAGGCAGTGAAAATTCCTCTATTAGAGTTCGTATGTAGATCAGAGATTTTGGTGTATGTAGTAGATTTATGACCGATCGAGGTTCATTGGGGGCAATATGTGGTGGTTTTAAGAAGTTCGAAAGCTTTCTAGACCGCATGCAAGTAGGTGCCCCCCGAAGTAAGATCTAAAGCCCTACGCTCCATCCTTCATGGAGTGGTTGTTATGTATCAGCAATTTGACAAGATTTCTTTAGATGGCTCCTATAGACAGGCATGGCAGGGATTAAGTAGGTCCGCGACTGGAAGGTGCACTATTGCGAGGAGGATGACTGGAGAAGTTTACCTAGGAGGAATTGAACTGGAAGGAGTGCTGTTGGAGGAGTTCGCCTAGAAGGAGCATGATTGAAGGAGTTCGTCCAAAAGGAGCAGGACTGAAGGAGTTCGTCTGGAAGGAGTGCAACTGAAGGAGTTTATTTGGAAGGAGTATAGCTAGAGGAGTCCGTCCGGAAGGAGCGCGACTGAAGGAGTTCTTCCAAAAGGAGCACGATCAGGCCCTAAACCTATTATTCATTTTTAATCAGAAGGTGAGGTTAGCATAACAATAGTTCTACTTCACTATTCAAGATCGTGCCGCCGGACTTCTATGTGCTGTTGAGAGGTTTTGTGGTATGATCTTGTTGCTAAGGGGATTGATGAATTCTGATGGAAGGAAGGTCGATGGCTAAGGACTTCGGCCAAGGAACTTTGACTATAGCAACTTTTTTGTACTCCCTTCATTCAAAATTTGAACTTGGGAGTTAGGAGAGGTGCGAACTTGCTGGATTCACCCACCTGCAGCTCTCTTGCGACCTCGTCGTCCTTCAATTTGAAGGCCTCCTCTGAGCGGGCATAACCTTTGGCCCGAGCTAACATGTCAGCAAAATTTTTGAGGTACTTTCTTTCTAGGAAGAAAAGAAGATCATTTTTTTGAAGACCGTTCATGGTTATAGACTGGTCTAAGTTCTGGACCTCCAGCACAGTAGTGTTGAAGCAGTTGATGTAAGCTCGGATGGACTTTCCTTCTTTCTACTTTATATTGATGAGGGAGTCTGAACCTCATCTTGGACATCGATTGCTTATGAAATGAGCCACGAACTTATGGCTCATTTGATAAAGAAAAAAGATCGTACCCAGCATAAGGTTTGAGTACCAATTTTTTGCTGCTTCCTTCTGGATAGATGGAAAAACTTGACACAGAATAACATTTGGTGCACCATGGAGCAGCATCATTATCTGGAAGGTCTCAAGATGGTCAATCGGATTAGAGGTCCCATCGTAACTCTCAAACTGGGAGAGCTTAAAGTTCAGTGGGATGGGCTCCTGCATGATCTTAACAGAGAAGAAGGGATCAGTGTAGATGTCATCATGGCGGGCCAGGATGGCATAGGGGAGTTCCTCAATCTATCGGTTCATATCTTGAAGCTTTTGATTGAGAGCATCATCTTGGTCGTGAATCTTAAAGGGCCACCGACTGTAGATGGGGAAGGTCTCCTTCAGAGAAGAATCATGATAGGAGTAGGGGCTTCCTGCTCTTTGCTTCTCCTTTTCGGGGGTAATGGGTTTACTGACCCAGGTTGCCCTTCTTGGTGGTGGTTCTTGAAGCTCTAACTGAGGGTTCTCTTGCTGGGCTGCTGCATGGCCTGCACTATTTTGATGAGGTCTTAAACCTACTGCATCAATAGGTTGAACTGCTCCAGATCCACCATGACTGCAGGTGAAGGAGGTTGAGGTGCCGATGATTATATTAGAGCAGATGGGTCTGGCTCAAATCTAGTGGTGGAGGTAGTGAATTGCTGGATGATTGTCTTCTTCGGGAGCATTTGTGGAGCAAAAAGAGACTAAATGAAAGTAGATTCAAGAGATTAGGCGAGAAAAAAAAGGCAGATAGGATCAACTGGACACTTCTTTTAGAACAAGGGCTTAGAGTTCCTTCCTCTAGTGCCAATCATGTTGGTGTGGAAATCTATGAGGATGCCGGAGGTAGCTGGAGTTGGGAAGGTAAGGCCGTCGATGGAATCTATAAAATAAAGTCCAAATTAGAGGTGGATGGCTCCGGTAGGATCCTCTGATGCTCAAGTCAGTTTTCTGGCCAGCTAGAATAGAGTGCTCAAAAAATAGAGAAGCAAAGTAATGAGTAAGAGAAGAGAGCTTAGAGAAAAATATATTTGGAGGATCCTTTTTATAGACAGAGCATATAACAAACTGATGGTGACAGCCATAACCATTTGGTAGTGGACCGTTCAGGCCATGTAGAGTTTGTTACGGGGATGAGTTGTTGTTTGTCGTGACTTGTAGGTAGTGAAAATCCCTCTATTAGAGTTTGGATGTAGATCAGAGACTTTGGTGTATGTAGTGGATTTATGATCGGCCAAGGTTCGTTGGGAGCAATATCTTGTGGCTTTAAGAAGTTCGGAAGCTTCCTGGGCCACGTATGAGTAGGTGCCCCCTGAATTGAGATCTGAAGCTCTACGCTCTATCCTTCATGGAGTGGTTGTTATGTATCAATAATTTGATAAGATTTCTTTGGATGGCTCCCGTCGACAGGCGTGGCAGGGATTAAGTAGGTCCACGACTAGAAGATATGCTATCGGAAGGAGCATGATTGAAGAAGTTCACCCAGGAGAAATTCAACTGGAAGGAGCGTTGCTAGAGGAGTTCACCCAGAAGGAGCATGATTGGAGGAGTTCATCCGGAAGGAGCATGATTGGAGGAGTTCGTCTGGAAGGAGTGTAGCTAGAGGAGTCCGTCTGGGAGGAGCGCGATTGGAGAAGTTCATCTGAAAGGAGCGCGACCGGATCCTGAACCTATTATTTATTTTTAATCAGAAGGCGAGGTTAGCATAACAATAATTCTACTTTACTGTTCAAGATCGTGCTGCCAGACTTCTATGTGCTATTGAGAGGTTCTATGGTATGATCTTGTTGCTGAGGGGATCGATTTTGATGGAAGGAAGGTTGGCGGCTAAGAACTTTGGCCAAGAACTTCGGTGAGGATTATTTTTCCCCTAACAATGTTGATGATGAAGATCATGACATATTCCATTACCATATAGAAATAAACCTATTAAGTCACACAAATAAGAATTTGGATCTGGATATCATTAATTATACTCATGGAGTTCATTGATTTGGATTAGATCTAATTAGATTTAAGAAAATTATGCTAGCACACGATCGGACTTAACTTTCTTCTTCTATGAATTTTTTGATTGATCTAGACTCAATCAAACTGGACTTGGCTCATTCAAAAACCCTATGTGGGTTTGTTTTGATTTAATTGGACCTTGTCCTGGTCAGATCAGGCCTGGTTTCAGATGAAAAAGATTAGGACAAGGGGGCGCCAAGAGTTGGCTTCCCCTTGATTTGCTCTTGCGTGTAAAAAAGAAAGGAGAGGAGCGTGCGCCCCCTATTTTTTCTCTTGGGGTGCGCACCCCCTGATGCCTTCCTAGAGATAGAATCCCAGGGGCACATGCTCACTTTCCACTTGGCATGTGCCCACTAGTGGATAGGATAAGGATGGTTGGAGGGGTTTAAAATCAACAAATGTGTTGGATTTAAATGATTTTGAATGGGTCAAATGGAGTGTGAAATAGTTCAAACTTAAGGGAAACTTATCCCCATGCATAACTTTGATTTTTTGTGCAACAAAATGAAGAGTATTTTCAGATGGGGCATGGGATAATGTGAGGAGTCCTGCTTCTCAAATTTTGAATGGGTAAAGGTTTGAGAAACACTGGGACTCTAGGTATCCTGTTTTCTCTATAAATAGGGACTAGGCCAAAGGGTTTGGCCATTCCACATCCCAATGCCCAGGCCTTGCTCCTCTTCTCCATGCCTCCTCTCCCTCATCTGATCCCTCTCTCTCATGCTCAAGAGTTGGGTTGACCAGTACTCCGAGCGTCGAGGTGCTGTTTGCGCAAGTTTGATTCAAGAAGTTTCTGATCATGTATCGATCGAATTGCTGCTAGAGATCAGATTGAAGGTGCAAGAAGGAGATCCTCTTCTAATTTTTTAGAGATCAGATTCAAAAGAAGAAGACCTCTAGATCTAATCCGAGTGGATGCTAGTAGAGGCTGGGCATGTGCGCGGCTCAAGTCGAATCTTGGGACTTCAATTGATCATCGCTGCGAGCAAAGGGTTTAATCGAAAGGTGGTATTTCGAATACCCATTTTTGCATGTTTTTATTTCAGATTTAAATAATTAGATCTAAGAACATCTTAGATCTGATTGGATTAGTAAAAAGTTTAAAATTTTGCTACCTAAACTTGATCCGATAGGCCAATCCTGTAGTTCCTTCAACTGGTATCAGAGCTATGGTTGTAGTTCTAAATCTAGATTGTTTTAGATCTAAAATTATTTTTTGATGAGCTTAAAGTATTTTTTGATTTTACGTGAGATGTAATCTGATATGATACATAAGATGTAATCTAAAATTAATATATGAGATGTATGCAAAGCATGCGTAGAATAGGTCTTAGTTCATATATATGATATATGCAGTAGATCTAGTTCTAGTTGTAGTACAAATTTATTTTCTAATTAAGGCATTCCTCTTGGCCGTCTAGTCATAAGAGTAAGAAGGATTTAAAGGCCCTCATTTTTCATTCGATGGGGTGCCCCTATGGTGTGTAGGGGTGCTATGTGTTTGTCCTCAATCAGAAAAATCAAAATTTACTTTTTACTAAATCCTAGATCCAAAAATACCTAGGATATTTTTCATGCTTTATTTTTTTGAACCATATTACACTTAATTAAGAATTAAGTTATGAAACCTATGAGATCTGAAAAATTGAGAATTTAAAGATCTAAGACACCTTCATAAAACATGGGTTTAGGGTGTGGGTAGCTTGATTAGGTCTAGCTTGAGCGATTGATCAAACCAAATTAAGAGTTAGTTAGGTGGGATTAAGAATGCTAAATTGACCAACTCAATAATTGTAGGTTTGGTCAAGATTGATTTATAGCCATATGTGATCGATCATTTTAAGATTTAATTTGGCTCCACGGTTCGCACCTGGATTGTAGGTGAACCCGATCAGTTTTGATTCGATAAATTGGTGTCTAAGATAAATTTGGCAGATATGACTAGTGGTCATTAATTGGAAGCTACTTGACCTAGATGCATCGACGATGAGTTAATGGCATATATCTCCTATCGATCTCACTTACTTGGCCAATTGGGCCAATCCAGTTCTGTATTTAGTTGCCAACAATTCACGCTAACCCATGCCACTAGGTTAGTCATAATAGTTATGACTAGTTAAGATTATAGAGACTTAAATTGAAATCTTTCTAAGAAAATACTAAGTCAATTGGTCTTCCACCATTGTAGTTGTGTGAGCCATTTCCAAGATTGATTATTCTCAGTTGGATACAATGGTTCAGTTACACCAGGAAGATGCAATCACAGCTATTAGGCATGAGATGCTACAAATTGGAGGAAGGATTAGGCTCAATATTTTGGATACGGTGAGGATTCCAATCTCGAATCTAGTTCGTGCAAATGGTGGATCAGACTTAACTAAGGAGTGGAGCAATATTTCGGACATGGTGAGCTTCATGAATTAGAGTCTGAAGTTGGGTGCAATATGTTTAGAGAAATATTAAATAAGAGTTGTTCACTCATTGGATAATTTATCATCAATAACTTGTAGGTGAGGTGATGAGCCAATATGGGACCACATCATCCATTGAAAATCTTTGATCGTGAAAATTTTTATATCTCTTTCCAGAGAGTGTAGGGATCCAGAAAAAAAGTGGAAGCTCAAATTTATTTTAAATATAAAATTTTTAAAATAAATTGATTAAGTCAATTATGAATCTAACTAGAAATTTTGACTCTGTATAGAAAAATATCTGCATCCAACCCCCTAGCTAGGATTTTAGAAACCAATTATCTGACCCGACCTAATTTTAAGGATTGGTTCTAGAACTAAAAAATAGTTTTGAGTTTTGAGAAGTTGACCTATGTCTTAGATCAGGACCTTCCTCCTCTACCAGTCCATCCAATCACTGATTAGAGAGTGTCTCATGAAAAATGGTTGGATGATGACAATAAGGTCAGGTGCTATGTGTTGGCCTTAATGTCTAACGAGTTATAGCACCAACATGAAGATATGAAGACTACCAGTCAGATACTGGCTCATCTATAAGAGTTGTATGGTGAGCAGAGTCATGCAATGCATTATGAAGTATCCAAGAGACTCTTCAAGACGTAAATGCATGATGTATAGTCGATCCATGATCATTGCTTGTCGATGATAAAGAAATTAGAGGAGCTTGAGAAGTTCGACATGTCGATTGATAAGGATCTACAGATTGATTTGATCCTGTAGTCCTTGACTGATTTATTTGGCTAGTTTATAGTAAACTTCTATATGAATAAGATCCAGTGCATCCTGGCTGAATTGATGAACATGCTGGTGACCATTAAGGGCACCTTGAAGAGTTTAAGGGGCTCTATTCTTACCGAGGAGCGGACTTCTTCCAAGAGAAAGTTCTTTGGGAAGAAGAAGTCTATGAAGAAACAAAAGATGGAGGGAAAGAAGAAGGAGAAGAAGGCAGAATTGAAGAACAAGAACATGAAGAAAAGAAAGTATTTTCACTACAACTCCGATGGTCATTGGAAGTAGAACTATCTAGCTTACCTAACAAGCTTGAAAAACAAGAGGGAAGGACCTTCTAAAGGTATTCTTGTCATTGAAATGAACCTAACAGTTTCTTCTACATCCAGTTGGATGCTTGACTCTGGATCTAGTACTCATTTGTGCACTTCTTTATAGGATCTTAAGGATAATAGGAGGCTGAGGGATAGAGAGATGATCCTATGCATCGAAAATGGAGCAAAGGTTGCTATTGTGACTGTAAAAATGTACCCTCTATGACTACCATCTAGGAGTATCTTAGTTTTAAGGAACTATTTTTATGTACCTATTGCGAGCAGTAATCTAATTTTAGTCTCTTGTCTAGCATGGGATGGATATATAATTAGTTTCTTTAAGAACCATTGTATTATTCTTTATGAAAGAAATAAAATTGAAAGTGATTTCTTAATAAATGATCTCTATTAGTTATATGTTGATATACCTATTATCTATGTCGAGCAAAATATGAAAGCCATAGAATCTAAACAACCTAGAGATAGCTAAAATGAAAAGTATTTATGGCACCTTAGGCTGGGTCATATAGCAGAAGATAGAATTAACAAATTAGAGAAATCCAGACTAATGGGTCTATTGACTTCTGAGTCATATCCAATTTGTAAGTCATGCTTTCAAGATAAAATGACCAAGCTATCCTTTATGGGATATGGAAAAAGGACCACATAGTTACTTGCTCTAGTGCATACATATATCTGCGGCCCATTCGATGTGCCAGATAGATACGATTTTGTCTATTTCATTATCTTTATCGATAATTTTTCTCGATATGGATATGTGTACCTGATGTGTCACAAGTCTGAGATCTTTGAAAAGTTTAAAAAATTCAGACATGAAATGGAGAAACAGACTGGAAAGCCCATTAAGATTTTTCGATTAGATCAAGGAGGCAAATATCTTAGTAGAGAATTTTTGAACTATCTCAAGGAGTATAGCATAGTCTTACAGTAGACTCCACCTGAAATACCTCAACTCAATAGAATTTTAGAATGGAGAAATCGAATCCTATTAGATATGGTTTGTTCCATGATGAGCTTCATAGATCTTTTCAAATTTTTTTGGAGATATAGTCTGCTAACAGCTATTTATGTACTAAATAGGGTTCCTTCTAAAACCTACCTATTACACCATATGAGATGTGGCATGGTAAGAAGTCAAGTTTGAGTCATCTTAAGATTTAGGATTGTTCGGCCCATGTCAAGGATAACAGGTGGACAAGTTAGAATCTAGGTCCCTTAGAGCTCGATTCATCGGATATTTTAAGAAGTCTTAAGAATATTACTTCTATCTTCCTGAAGAACATAATATGATTGTGATTCGACATGCTTTTTTCTTGAAAAATAGTTTATTCAAAATGGTGGCATGAGAAGATAGATAAGGCTCGAGGAGAAAGTTCCTGAAGAGCAATGAGCCAAGAAACCTGAGGAATCTGGTCAGTCTGAGCCAATCTACACACTTCCTCCTCCACCTCATTAGCTTATAGGGTTTTTCGTCCTTTTAAAAGATACTTAGATATTATTTCAGAGGATGTAGAGAAAATGTTCCTCATAAAAAATGGAATTCATGAAGATGATTCCAAAATCTATAACGAGACGATATCAGATATCGACTCCAAGAAATGATGAGAGGTAATAAAATTAGAAATTAACTCAATGTGCTCGAAGCAAGTCTAGACCTTAGTAGATCCACCAAAGGGTTTGTACTTATAGGGTGTAAATGGATCTTCAAGAGAAAGATTGGTGTAGATGAAAATATGAAGATATTCAAAGCTAGATTAGTGGCAAAAGGATAAAGTCAGCACGAAGACATTGACTATCAAAATATCTTCTTGCCAATGGTCATGCTTAAATCCATCCACGTATTGCTTGCCATTACAACGTATTTCAATTACAAAATATGGTAAATGGATGTGAAAACGACATTCCTAAATAGATATCTTGAGGAAGATATCTATATGGAATAGCCACTTAGTTTTACTTTCAATGATAGTGATCACAAAGTTTGCAAGCTGTAAAGATCCATTTATGGACTAAGGCAAGCATCTCAGAGCTGGAATGCTCATTTCAATGATGTGATTAAATTATTTGATTTCATCAAGAATGAGGAGCCTTGTGTAATCAAGAAGGTTAGTAGGAGCACTGTTATCTTTCTTGTATTATATGTGGATGACATCCTCCTAATTAGGAATCATATTTCCATATTGACCTTGGTCAAGGTATGATTATCTTAGGAGTTTTCTATAAAAACCTAAGAGAGGCATCCTTTATTTTGAGGATTAAGGTCTATAGAAATAGATCGAGGAGGATGCTTGATCTCTCATAAAAGATGTACATAGAGAAAGTGCTGAAGAGGTTCAGCATGAAAAACTCCAAAAAGGATCTTGTGCCCTTCAAACATGAAATTCATCTCTCCAAGAAGATATGCCCAACCACATTAGAAGAGATTGAATACATGAGCAAGATCCCTTATGCTTCAGCAATAGGGAGCCTTATGTATGCCATGTTATTTACACGACCTGATATCGCCCATGCTATAAGTGTCATGAGCAGGTATCAGTTAAATCCAGATAAAGAGTACTGGACTTTTATGAAATATATTCTTAAGTATTTGAGAAGAACTAAGGATATATTTTTGGTCTTTAGTAATGGAGAACTCTAGGTGTAGGGGTATACAAATTCAGACTTTATGTTTGACATTGATGATTGAAAGTTAACATCAAGTAGTCTATTTCTATGCAATGGTGGTGCTGTTAGCTAAAAGAGTTTTAAGCAGACAGTGATTGCAGACTCCATTATGAAAATAGAGTACATCGCTACCTCGAAAGCTATGAAGAAGGTATTTTGGTTCAACAAGTTCATTGCAAAGCTAGGAGTGATGCCGTCCCTCTGTACTACAACAACAATGATGCTATAGCCCTAGCTAAGGAGCCAAGGTCTCACCAGAAGTTCAAGCACATCGAGTGGCGGTTCTACCTGATCATAATTATTTCAAGAAGGGATTCATCGAGATCAAGAGAATTGACACTACGGACAATGCAGCTGATCTATTAATGAAGCCTTTGAGCCAATAAAAGACTGAAACCCACCTTGAGAAGATGGGACTTAGATTTATAGCTAATTGGCTTTAGGTCAAGTGAGAGTTTTTTAGATATGTGCCCTAGAAACCAAATTAGCCGATACTTATAATATGTTCTAAGGGCATAATTATAATTTTGACTTATTATTAATAAAATAGGTTATTTCTTCCATCATATTTATGTATTAAGTATCTGTGATACATCCATTGGGTTAATAGATATGATAACATATATTCTCAAGAGTTGAGAATTTGAGACATGTGTTATCATAATTAACTTATAAACTGCTCCTGATCATAGGATCATTATGAGAATGGTGATCGATCTAGAAGATTTGAGTTAATAGTAATGATAATTCATATTTTTAAGAGTTGAAAATTTGAGACATGAATTTTCATAATTAACTCATGGACAGCTCCTGACCGTAGGATCATCATGAGGATGGTGATCGATCCGAAAGGTTGGTGTACGATCGCTTTCTTAGGATAGATGTATCTTGAGTCTATGGTGTAGAGACATCAGAGTGAGAGTATAGGTACTCATTAGAGAATGAGGGTATTGAGCATGACCACCTTGAGCAGTTATAAGAAAGTCTATCTTTTTATTGATAACTGGCTCAATGTTGCAGTGGTATGTCTGGTTCTTTGACTTGAGGTGCATCGATAGTTCATCTGAGGGTGTTATAGTTTGACTATACCATAACTCGATCTCCTAGCTATTTAAAATCCTGAGGTGTATGTTGGCTATAGCATGCTCCTTGTAGGAATTAGATTGTACCAATAGAGAATATATCTATCTCGATAGATAAGGAGCTGCCCTATGATAATCATGAGATTGAGTCCTTAAGCCCATGGCCATGACAGAATGAAGATGATAGAAAGAGTTTCTATTAGAGTTTTACATTGAACTCAAATCGAATGATTAATTCATATGACGGATATTGGATTTGACGAGTTTACCTTAATCTTAATTCTGTCGGGACTCAAGATAGAAGAACCCAATCACATAGATAGCTGCACCAAGAGATTCGCTTTCAATTCTGATGGGTTGCCACCATATACTGCTAGATGTCACTGGTGAATTTTGGAAGCAATTAGAATGATTTAGATGATTGATCATTTTAATTATATGAATCAGAAAAATTTTGATCCATCGAAAGATGTTTTGATGACATCGATGATAGAATTCGCGACATGTCTCATTATCATACAAAACTGAACCTAACTAGATCACACAAATAAGGATTTGGGTCTGGATGTCATCAATTGGACTAACCTAGTTTAATTGATTTAGATTAGATTCAATTAGGTTCAAGAAAATCATTTTATGATTTTTTTTTGTAATCATTTTTGGTTCATCTCGGCTGAGCCAAATTTATTTGGGCTCACTTAGGAACCTTATCTTAGTCTGATCGAAACTTGTCCAGATCAGAAAAAGATTGTCTTAATTTATCAGATGAATTTAAAACAATACCTATCAATTTCTATCATCTGTAAATTTCTGTTGGTCAATAGTTGACCCTGGACACCTGGACATAGGGCCATGTGTCATGTGCCTATAGGAGAGCACCTGGGGCTCTTGTTCCTTCGATAAAAGAGGCAAGAGAGAGGGTGCACGCCACCCTAGTTGTGCACCCCATATGGATAAGGGATGGAGTCCCATACAGATGGGACTCTAGGGTATTTTGATATGATCAAACACCCAGGCACCAAAGACTTTTGGATTTATCCAGTGTTGGTGCCACCTATGTAGATGTTTGAGGGACTCTCATCTGATTGGATTAGATGACATTATTTCACTAATTAAATTTAGATCTGATTGAATGAAGGCCTCTAATTGGTCGAGATGATGTGGTACTGCATAGCACGGTAGGGTCTATTTAAACCCTGTCTGTGCCTACGGTTAGAGAGTTTTTTCTTTTCAACATGCCGTAAGGCTGCCCTCCTCTATTCTATGCCTCCCTCTAATCCTCTCTCTCCTCTTCATGTCTAAAGGAGTTAGGTAGGGTTCAAGTGCAATCCAAAGAAGAAAGGCGCCCAGATCAGGAAGAAGGCAGCACTGCTGAAAGAGACGGCCGTTGCTTTTTTAAAGAAGTTTTGAAGAACTTCAAGATCAAATTCAGATCTGATTTTTTGAAGAGATGATTTAAAAGAAGAATACCTCTAGATTTTGTTCGAGTGGACACTATTAGAGGCTAGGCATATGCGTGGCTTCTTTTAGAACCTCAGGATCAATCAGGATCATCGTAGGATAATCTGATTATCCA
The DNA here is from genome assembly GCA_006176705.1 of Cocos nucifera. Classification (NCBI taxonomy): domain Eukaryota; kingdom Viridiplantae; phylum Streptophyta; class Magnoliopsida; order Arecales; family Arecaceae; genus Cocos; species Cocos nucifera. Next base: position 117,795 of record QRFJ01002518.1, on the reverse strand, counting down.
AAATCAAAGATATGAAATTAAATTAGATTTTATTTTATTTTTATTTTTAATATTAGATTTTAAGATTAGATTCAAGATTTTTTAGATCTGATTAGGATCATAGAAAAAAAAATTTAAAATATTTTTCTAGATCTAATCTGATCTGAACGATCCTGTGCAAGAAAAATAGAATTTTTCCTTCAACTGGTATCAGAGCTAGATTGGCAGTTCACCAGATCTATTTTAGATCTAATTTAATTTTTATTTATGATTTGATATTAAAAAATTTTAGATGTCACATCAGATATGATTAGATATGAAATCTAAAAATTAAAAATTTTATGATTTAGATCTATAATGTATGAGATGCATGACTAGACTAGAAATAGAATAGTTCTATGTATGGTCTAGTATAATTATATTGTTAAATTAATTAAAATATAATTTGAGATCTAATTTATTTCTTTTTTTGATGTTATAATTATTGTAATCAGATCTAAAAAATAAAAAATAAAATTTTTAATTTTTATTTTATTCATATGAGATATGAAAGATGCATGCTTAGACTAGTTATAGAATAGTTCTATAAAATATCTAAAATAATTTTATTTTTGATATGATCAAATTTAAAATTTTATTGTTTAGATTTAATATATGACATTTTAGATCTAAAAGTATGCATGATTGATTGACTTATGATAAATGAGATGTATGCAAAATATGTATAAGTTAGATCATTAATTGTATATATGGTATATGATTTAGATCTAATTAGTTTTATAGTAAAAATTATATTTTTAATTAAGATGTTCTCCTTAGCTGTCCAGTGATGAGAATAACGTAGGGTTTAAAGACCCTCTCCTTCCATTCGATGGGATTTTCTTATGATGTGTAGGGGTGTTGCGCGTTCATTTTTAATCAGAAATTAAAACTTATTTTTCTACAAAATCCTAAATCCTAAAGCCCTAGAATTTTATTACATATTTTGTTCATGAACCCAAAATTTAATTAAAAATTAAGATATAAAATTAATTAGATCTAAAAATTATAAATTTTTAGATCTAAGACATATTCATAAAATTGGGTTCGGACTTGGGTAGCTTAATTAGGTCTAGTGGTTGATCAAATCGAATCAAGAGTTAGTTAGGTAGGATCAAAGAAAGCTTAATTTTGACCAACCTAATAGGATTAAGTTTGGGTCAAGATTGAATCATATTGAGATGTGACTCGATCAAGTCAAGATCTAATTTGGCTCCGCAGTTCGAGCTTGGATTGTAGGCTAATCTAATTGATTTTGATTCAACTATTTGGTGTCTAAGATAAGTCTGATAGATACAATCGATTGATTTTTGATTTAAAGCTACTCAACCTAAATGCGTTCTTATTGAGTTAATGGCATATCCCTTCTACCGATCTCACTTACCTGGCCATTCATGTTGATCCAATTCTGATTTGAGGTGGCTAACAATTCAAACCAACCTATGCCACTAGGTTAGTCATAATTATTATGACTAAGTCAAGTCAAATTTAAAGAGACTTAAATTAAATTTTTCTAAGAAAATATTAAGTCTAAGGTCTTCCACCATTGTAGATGTACGGGCCCTTTTCGTGGTTGATTGTTCTCGATTGGATACAATGGTTCAATTGTACTAGAAAGATGCAACCATGTCTATTAAGCATTGGATGTTATAGGTTGGAGGATAGGTTAGGCTCAATATTTTGGATATAGTGAGGAATCCAATCAAGAATCCAATTCGTGCAAATAGTGGGTCTGACTTAACTAAAAAGTGGATCAATATTTCAGACACGGTGATATTCATAAATTAGAGATCAGGTTTGGGTGCACCATGATTAGAGAATCATTGAACAAGAGTTGTCCACTCATTGGTTGACCCATCACCGATAACTATTAGATGAGATGATGAGCCAGTCGGTGGGACCGCACCATCCACTACAAATTAATAATTATAGAGATTTTCACATCTCTGCTAAGGGAGTGGAGGGATCTGAGTAAATTATGAGAACCTAATTTATTTAAAAATAAAATTACTAAATAAATTGATTAAGTCTAATTATAAAATCTAACTAGAAACTTTGACTCTCTATAGGAAGATGTCGGCATCCAATCCACTAGCCCGTATCCTGGACACCCATAGACTGACCGAACCCAACTATAAGAATGGGCTTTGAAACTTTAAAATTATTTTGGGTTCCAAGAAGTTGACTCATGTGTTAGAATAGGATCCTCCCACCTTATCAGTTCATCCATCCACTGATCAAAGAGCGTCTCTCAAAAAGTGGAAGGATGAAGATAACAAAATTAGGTATTACATGTTGAGCTCGATGTCTGATGAGCTCTAACATCAACATGAAGATATTAAGACTAGCCATCAAATGTTGGCTCATTTGCAAGAATTATTTGGTGAACAGAATCATGTAGAAAAAATATCAAGTCACTAAAAAACTATTTAAGACTCAGATGCATGATGGGCAGTCGATCCAAGATTATTGTTTGATGATGATCAAAAACCTAGAAGAGCTTGAGAAGCTTGGTGTTAAGTTAGATCAGGATCTGTAGATTAATATAATTCTACAATCCTTGACTGATGTGTATGGATAGTTCATCATGAACTACCATATGCATAAACTTTAGAATACCTTGGCTGAGCTCATGAACATACGGTTACTATTGAGCTTTCTATGAAAGATTCTAAAGGCTCAATACTTGCTATGAAGCAGGCTTTTTTTAAGAGAAAATCTTTTGAAAAGAAGAAGAAATACATGAAGAAGCAGAAGGTGGATGGTGAGAAGAAGAAGAAGACAGAGCCAAAGAAGAAGGCCACTGACAAAGAAAAATATTTTCATTGCAACACTGACGATCATTGAAAGTGAAACTATCCTTTGTACCTAGCCAGCATGAAGAATAAGAAGGAGGCAGGTCCTCTTGGAGGTATGCTTGTTATAGAATCTAATCTTACGATTTTTTCTGCATCTAGTTGGGTGCTTGACTCTGATTTTAGTGCTCACTTGTGTACTTCTATGCAGGATCTTGAGGATAGCAGGAGGCTGAGGGATGGTGAGATGATTCTATGCATCAAAAATAGAGCAAGAGTTGTTGTTGTAGTTGTGAAAACCTACCCTCTGCAGTTACCATCAGGATTAGATTTAGTTCTTAGGGACTATTTTTATGTGCCTGCAATAAGTAGAAATTTGATTTCTATTTTATGTTTAGCACATGAAGGCTATGTAATTAGTTTTCTTAAGGACCATTGTAATATTATATATGAAAGAAATAAAATTGCAAGTAGTTTTCTTATAAATGATCTCTATCAGTTACATATTGATGTTTCTATTTTTAATATCAAGCAAAACATAAATACCATAGGATCAAAGCGACCTAGGGATAGTCTAAATGATATGTATCTTTGGCACCTTAGGCTGGGTAATATAGCCGAAGACAGAGTTAACAAATTGGAGAAATTTGGGCTATTAAGTTCATTGACTTTCAAGTCATATCCAATTTGTGAATCATGCCTTCATGGCAAAATAACCAAGCTTTCTTTTATGGGATATGAGAAAAGAGCCATAGACCTACTTGCCCTAGTACATTCAGATGTATGTGGTCCATTTGATGTGCTGGCTAGAGACAATTATGTCTACTTCATCATCTTTATCGATGATATGTCTCAGTGCAAGTATGTATATTTGATGCAACATAAGTCTGAAGCTTTTGAAAAGTTTAAGAAATTCAGACTCGAAATAGAAAAACAAACAAAAAAATTCATTAAGATTCTTCGATCAGATCGAGAAGATGAATTCCTTAGCCCAAAAAATTTAGACTATCTTAAGGATAATGGCATAGTCTCTCAATGGGCTCTACCTGAAATGCCTCAACTCAATGAGATTTTAGAATGGAGAAATCAGATCCTATTAGATATGGTCCGATCCATGATGAGTTTCATAGACCTTTCTGAGTTTCTGTGGGGACATAATCTAATGATCGCTATAGATTTACTGAATAAGATTTTCTTTAAGACCGTTCCTACCACACCGTATGAGATATGGTATGATAAGAAATCAAGTCTGAGTTATCTCAAAATTTAGGATTGTTCAACCCATATCAAGAGACAACAGACGGATAAACTAGAGTCTAGATCCTTTAGAGCTCAGTTTATTGGATATCCTAAAGAGTCATTAGGATATTATTTATATCTTTCTGAAGATCATAATGTGATTGTGAGTTGACACGTCATCTTTCTTAAAATATAGTTTATTCAAGATGGTGGCATCGAAAGATAGATTAGACTCAAGGAGAAAGTCTCCTATGAGAAATGAGCTAAGAAACCTATGGAATCCAGTCAGATTGAGTCAACCTAGACACTACCTTCTCCACCTCATAGATCAAGTAGAATTTTTCGTCCTCCTGAAAGGTACTTAGATACTATATCAGAAGACGTAGAAAAAATATTCCTCACAAAAAATGGGGTTCATGGTGATGATCCCAAAACTTATGATAAGATGATATCAGATATCGAATTTGAGGAATGGTTAGAGGCAATGAGATCAGAAATTGACTTAATGCATTCAAACCAAGTCTGGACCTTGGTAGATCCACCTGAAGGTATAGTACCTATTGGGTGTAAATAGATCTTCAAGAGAAAAATAGGTGTTGATGAGAATGTAGAGACATTTAAAGCAAGGCTCATAGCAAAAGGGTATAGTCAGCGCGAATGCATTGACTATCAAGATACTTTTTCGCCAGTAGCCATGCTCAAATCCATCCATACATTACTTACTATTGTAGCCTATTTTGATTATGAAATATGACAGATGGACGTAAAAATGGCATTCTTAAATAGATATCTTGATGAAGATATCTATATGGAACAGCTGCTAGATTTCACATTCAGTGATAATGTTCACAAAGTATGCAAGCTGCAAAGATCCATATATAGACTTAAGCAAGCATCTCAAAGCTGAAATGCTCGTTTTAATGATGTAATCAAATTGTTTGGATTCATCAAGAATGAGGAGCAGCCCTATATTTTTAGAAAGATTAGTGGGAGTGCTGTTATCTTTTTCGTACTATACGTAGATGACATCTTCCTAATTGAAAATGATATTTTCATATTGACTATAGTCAAAATATGATTGTCTAAGGAGTTCTCTATCAAAGATATAGGAGAGGCATCCTTTATTCTAGGAATTAAGATCTATAGGGATAGATCGAATAGGATGCTAGGTCTCTCACAAAAAATATATATAGAGAAGGTGCTGAAGAGGTTTAGCATGAAAAACTCTAAGAGGAATTTAGTACCCTTCAGACATGATGTTCATCTCTCCAAGAAGATGTGCTCTAGCACACTTGAGGAGATTGAACGCATGAGCAAGATCCCTTATGCTTCAGTAATAGGGAGCCTCATGTATGCCATGCTATGTACACGACTTAATATTGCTCATGCTGTGAGTGTCATGAATAGGTATCAATCAAATCCAAGCGAAAAATACTAGACTTCTATGAAATATATCCTTAAATACTTGCTAAGGACTAAGGATATGTTTCTAGTCTTTCATAATGGAGAACTCTAGGTCCAAGGATATACAGACTCAAATTTTATATCCGACATAGATGATTGAAAGTCGACATCTAAAAGTCTATTTATTTATAATAATGGAGCTGTCAGTTGGAAGAGTTCCAAGCAGACGGTGATAGCAGACTCCACCATGGAAGCAGAGTACATTGCTACGTCGGAGGTTGCAAAGAAGGCATTCTAGTACAAGAAGTTTGCCGCAGAGCTTGAAGTGATGCAATTAGATATCATCCCTCTATACTGCGACAACAATGGCTCCATAGCCCTAGCTAAGGAGTCGAGGTCTCACCAAAAATTCAAGCCCATCGAGCGGTGATACCATCTTATCTGTGATTATCTCGAGAAGGGATACGTCGAGGTCAAGAGAATCAATACTACAAATAATGTAGCTGATCCGCTGACAAAGCCATTAAGCCAGTAGAAGATCAAAGCTCATCTTGAAAAGATGGAACTTAGATTTGTAGCCAATTGACTTTAGGTCAAGTGGAAGTTTGTTAGATGTGTGCCTTAGAAGCTAGATTGGCTAAACACTTGTAATACACTTCTAAAGATAATTTTATAATTTTGACTATAAATTAATAAAAGAATTACTTTCTATCACATTGTGTATTTAAAGTGTCTATGATACATTCTTTGAGTTAATAGTAATGACAATTCATATTTTTAAGAGTTGAAAATTTGAGACATGAATTTTTATAATTAACTCATAGACAGCTCTCGACCGTAGGATCATCACGAGGATGATGATCGATCCAGAAGGTTGGTGTATGATCGATTTCTTAAGATAGATGTGTTTTGAGTCTATGGTGTGGAGACATCGGAGCAAGAATATAGGTACTCATTAGAGAATGAGAGCACTAAGTGTGACCACCTCAAGCAGTCATAAGAAAGTCTACCTTCTCATCGATGACTGGCTCGAAGCTATAGTGGTGTGTCTAGTTCTTTGACCTAAGATGCATCGACAATTTTTCTTGAGGGTGTTATAGTTTGACTACACCATAACTCGATCTCCTAGCCATTCAAAATTCTGAGGTATATGTTGGCTATAGCATGTTCATTGTAGAAATTGAATTGCACCAATAGGAGATCTATCTACCTCGATAGATGAGGAGCAGTCCTATGATAATCATGAGATTGAGTCCTTAAGCCCATGTCCATGGTAGAGTGAAGATGATAGAAAGAGTTTCTGTTAGAGTTTCACATTGGACTCAAATCGAATGATTAATTCATATGATGGATATTGGATTTGACGAGTTCACCTTAACCCTAATTCTGTCGAGGCTCAAGATAGAATAATCCAATCACATAAGTAGCTACACCGAGAGGTTTGTTTTCGATTCTAATGGATTGTCACCATATACTGCTAGGTATCACTGGTGGATTTTGGAAGCAATTAGAATGATTTAGATGATCGATCGTTCTAATTATATGAATCAGAAAAATTCTGATCCATCAAAAGATATTTCGGTGATGTCGATGATAAAGATCGCGATATATCTCATTACCATATGGAACTAAACCTAACTAGATCATACAAATAAGGGTTTGGATCTGGATGTCATCAATTGGACTAATTCAGTTCAATTGATTTGGATTAGATTCAATTAGGTTCAAAAAAATCATGCTAGCATATGATTGAGCCTAACATTCTTCTTTTGTAATCATTTTGGTTCATTTCAACTGAGCCAAATTTATTTGGACTCACTTAGGAATCTTGTCTTAGTCTGACTGAAGCTTATCCAGATCAGAAAAGAATTCTCTTAATTCATTAGATGGATTTAAAAAAATACATGCCAAATCCTATCACCTGCTAATTCCTGTTGGTCAATAGTTGACCCTAGACACCTGGATATAAGGCCATGTGTCATGCACCTATAGAGAGCACCTGAGGCTCTTGTTTCCCTACTAAAAGAGGCAAGAGAGAGGGTGCACACCTAGGGAGGCATGCACCCCATATGGATAAGGGATGGAGTCCCATATAGATAGGACTCCAGGATATTTTGATATGATCAAACACCCAGGCACTAAAGACTTTTAGATTTATCCAGTGTTGGTGCCACCTATGTGAATTTTTGAGGGACTTTCATCTAATTGGATCAGATGACATCATCCCACCAATCATATTTAGATCTGATTGAATGAAGATCTCTGATTGGCCGAGATGATGTGGCGCAGTAGGGTCTATTTAAACCCTATCTGCGCCTAGGACTAAAGAGTTTTTTTTTCCACCATGCTGCAAGGCTGCCCTCCTTTATTCCATGCCTCCCTCTGATCCTCTCTCTCCTCTCCATGCCTAAATGGGTTGGGTAGGGTCCAAGTGCAATCTAAGGAAGAAAGGCACTCAGATTAGGAAGAAGGCAGCACTGTTGAAAGAGATGACCACTGCTTCTTCAAAGAAGTTTTAAATAACTTTAAGATCAGATCTAAATCTAATTTTTTAAAGAGGTGATTTAGAAGGAGAAGACCTCTAGATCCTGTCCGAGTGGACACTGGTAGAGGCCAGGTGCGTGCGTGGCTCCTTCTAGAATCTCAGGATCAATCAGGATTATCACAAGATAATTTGATTATCCAAAATCAAATGTATGAAATTAAATTACATTTAATTTAATTTTTATTTTTAATATCAAATCTTCAGGATCAGATTTGAGATATCTTAAATCTGATTAGGATCGTAGAAATTTTTTTTTGAAATATTTCTTTAGATCTAATCAGATCTGAACGATCCTGTGCAAAAAAAATAGGATTTTTTCTTTAAAAGATTGGTGTACGATCACTTTCTTAGGATAGATGAGTCTTGAATCTATAGTGTGGAGATACTGGAGTGAGAGTACAGATGCTTGTTAAGAATAAGGGTACTAAGCATGATCAACTTTGAGAAGTCATAATGAAGTCTATCTTCCCATCGATGACTTGCTCATAGCTATAGTTGTGTATTTGGTTCTTTGACCTGAGGTGCATTAATAGTTCATCTTGAGGGTGTTATAGTTTGACTACACCATAACTTAATTTTCTAACTATTTAAAATCCTAAGGTATATGTTGGCTATAGCATGTTCATTATAGAAATTGAATTGCACCAAGATGAGATCTATCAATCTTGGTAGAGAAGGAAAAGTCCTATGATGATCATGAGATTGAGTTCTAAAGCCAATCGCCATGGCAGTATAAAATAATAGAAAAAAGTTTCTATTAGGATTTTACATTGGACTCAAATTGAATGATTCAATCATATGATAGGTATATGGTCTGACGAGTTCACCTTGATCTAGATCTTGTTGAAACTTATGATGGAAGAACTCAATCATACAGTTAGCTACACCAAGAGATTCATATTCAGTTCTGATGGATTGCCACCACATACTGCTAGATGTCACTGGTGGATTTGGGATCAATTAGAATTGTTTCAATGATCGATAATTCTAATTGTTTGAATTAGAAAGAGTTCTAGTCCATCGAAAGGTATTTTGATGATGTCGATGATGGAGATCACGACATGTCCCATTATCATATGAATTAAACCTATTGAATCACATAAATAAGAGTTTGGATCTAGATATCATTAATTAGATTCATGGAGTTCGATTGATTTGGATTAGATCCAATTAGGTTTAAGAAAATTATGCTAGCACACAATTGGACTTTTCTCCTTCTATAAATTTTTTGATTGGTCTGGACTTAGTCAAATTAAATTTGGCTCATCCAGAAACCCTATGTTGGTTTATCTTGATCTGACTGGATCTTGTCCTGATCAGATCAGGCCTTGTTCTGATCTTAGATGAGAAGGATTAGGACAAAGGGGCGCCAAGGGTTGGCTTCCCCTTGATTTTCTCTTGCATATAAGAAAGAAAGGAGAGGGGCGTGCGTCCCCGATTTTTTCTCTTGGGGCATGCACCCCTGACGCCTTCTTGGAGAGAGAATTCCATGGGCACACATCCACTTTCCTCTTGGCATGCACCCACTAGTGGATAGGATAAGGATGGTTAGAGGAGTTTAAAAGCAGTATATGTTGTTGGATTTAAACAATTTTGAATGGGTTAAATAGAGTTTAAAATAGTTCAAACTTAAGGGAAACTTATCTCCGTGCCTGACTCTGATTTTTTGTGCGACAAAATGAAGAGTATTTTTAGATGGGGCATGGGATAATGTGAGGAGTCTTTCTGCTTCTCAAATTTTGAATGGGTCAAAGTTTGAGAAACCCTAGGACTCTAAGTATCCTATTTTCTCTATAAATAGGGACCAAGCCAAAGGTTTAGGCCATTCCACATCCCAACGCCTAGGCCTACTCCTCTTCTCCAAGCCTCCTCTCCCTCATCTGATCCCTCTCTCCCACACCCAAGAGTTGGGCCGACCAGTACTCCGAGCATCGAGGTGCTGTCTGCGTAAGTTCGAGTCAAGTAGTTTTCGATCGTGTATCGATTGGATTGCTATCAAAGATCAGATCGAAGGCACAAGAAGAAGATCCTCTTCTAATTTTTAGAGATCTGATCTAGAAGGAAAAGATCTCCAAACCTGATCCAAGTGGACATTGGTAGAGTCCGAGCACGTGCATGGCTCAAGTCAAATCTCGAGACAACAATTAATTATTGCTGCGAGCAAAGGGTTTACTCGAAAGATGGTATTTTGAATACCTATTTTTGCATGTTTTTGTTTTCGATTTAAATAATCAAATTTGAGAACATCTTAGGTATGATTGGATTAGCGAAAAGTTTTAAAATTTCATAGTCTAAACCTAATTCGATCAGGCCGATCTTGCAGTTTCTTTATGTATGCCCTACATGTGTCGCATTGGGCCGTGCCCTCGCGACCAGCCCGCATATTGGGCCAGGCTGGCCTATGCCGCCTGCTCTGACCTATGCCGATCCATGGGTCCACTCTAGTGGCCCGTAGGCTGTACCTCTTGCATCGGCCTTCTTCTTTTGCACGTATATTTTCTGTCTGGACTCCATTTAGACTGTTTTTGGGCTCGTTAGACTCCATTCATCATTCTGAACCTCATTATGGGCTTATTGTAGGAGAATTCGAGGCATGTTCCTCAACACAGTGGTTTTGCTAGTCCAGAGATAAGAGTATAGGCATTGATTAGAGTATAAATAAGGAATTATTCCAATGAAGAGGTGAGCTTATAGTATAGGCTCGCAGTATGATCATCTTCTAAGCTCCTTGTCTAGTTAGAGGAAGACGACCTTCTTCTTCAAACCGATCTACCAAAGAGCTTCACCTCGAAAAATCCCATTATTGCGCTCAACCCAAATACACCACAAGGTTAGTGCAACTAGGGTGCTTGAAGATTTCAGAGCTTTTTTGTTCACATATCATTGTCTCTAAAAGTGCTAGAACTCATGGACTTCATCTGGAAGAGGTGTGTTGGGGAATAGTTGGCTCCAAATTATCTTGGTATGGGGCATGAAACAAATAGATGTTCCGAATTTTCATTATGGCATCGACATAAGGAACATTTATTGAGACCCTATAGTCCTTTCTTTTTCAAAACTTCCCAGGTTAGGACCTGATTGTTATAGCAGAGCTAATTAAAAATTTTGAACTTTTTTGGTATTAGGAGATTTCAAATTATTGTGCTAAAATGGGAGATGACCCCACTATGGATTAAGAACCCGTAACATTTTGAAATTGAGTAACCGATGGATGAAATCCATTTCCATTTTTTGTGGTCTTCACTATGTGTAAGATGAATTTTGCTTAAGATGTTTAGGAGATTTTGATATTCTGTAATGCCAGTTGCAGAAAGAGGCCATCTAAAGTTAGTTGTCCAATTAGATTTTGCCAAAAACTTAGCTACACTTAATTTTTTCTTTTTTGCAAACCAATATAGGGTGGGGAAGATTTAAATAAATGTGAGTTACCCATCCAGGCTTCATACCAGAATGATGCATTTTTCCTATTTTCAATCACCTGAGATGAGATAGATTTCATGAGCGATGATGTCTTCAGTACACTTCTCCAAAAGGGTGAAGCAATGAGGTAGATATATTTAGATTTTGTTGTTGGCACAGCATTGGAGTAGTATATTTCTGAATGAGAGTCTTCTATGGCTCGTCGAAATCTGAGAGGAGAAAGTCCCACCATTTGAGAAGTAAGGCAGTGTTCTGATCAAGTTTTAAGTTGATTATGCCTAATCCTCCCAGCTTCTTTGGATAAGAAATCTGATTCCAACTAGCAAGGAAATTGATTCTACTATAAGGATTTTGATCACCCCAAAGGAAGCATCTGCAAATTTGATTCATGTTCTTGATGATATCTATAGGAATGTGTCCAACAAACATTCAAAAAAAGGGAACCGCTCTCAACATAGAATTTATGAGAACAAGTCTACTAGCTAGAGTAAAGATATTTCTCTTCCACCCTACCAATTTCCTTTTCATTTTGTCCACCAAAAACTTCCGGTCATTAGTTTTTATGGACCGGTGGTTGAGTGGTAGGCTGAGGTAATGTAAGGTCAATTTACCTGCTTGACGTCCAAGTAGTCTAGTAAATCTTGACACCTCTATAATTGCGAGCCCAATCCCAATCAACTGAGTTTTATTGAAGTTAATTTTCAGACCAGTCAAGAGTTCAAAAGCATACATTATAAACTTGAGATTATTGTTGTATTATTTACTGGGATGGTAGAAGATGGCTATGTCATCAGTGTATTGAACACATAGAGTGTTGCCAGTAGAGTTTTTTGGACCAATACGAGTAAGGATGTTCTCTTTAGCAACCTGATGAAGGATGGGATGGAGTATATCAGCTACTAGGACAAAAAGAAATAGAGATAAAGGATTACCTTATTTTAACCCTCTCCTTATTGAAAACTAGTTACCGATTCTCCCGTTGATCACCAGTGTTGAGTGTTAGTGAGCAGCTGTCTCACCCATGAAATCCATTTTTGACCAAATCCTTTTTTCTCTGACAACTTGAGGAGAAAAGATCAATAAATATTGTCGAATGCCATTTTGAAATCCACCTTGATGAACACCCCTTTCCTCTTGGTTCTCTTGCATTGGCAAATAATTTTTGGAACCGAGATGAAGCTTTCAAATATTAGGAATCCCTTAATGAATGCTAATTGGCTGGGAGAAATTAATGAGGCAATGAATCTGCTCAACCTTGTTGCTAATAGTTTAGAGAAGATTTTGATGATTGAATTTTTCAAACTGATCGGCCTAAAGTCTTTAACTAAGGGATTGTCCTTTTTCTTGGGGATAAAAGTAATGAACCTGTAGTTGAGTCTGAAAATGTCACACATCCCACTATTTAAGGATTGGAAGAAGCGATAAAATCATCCTTGATTATTTCCCAATATTTCTGGTAGAAGGTTGTAAGGAAACCATCTGGTCCAGGGGCTTTACCTTTGGCTAATCCAGAAATTGCTCATTTCACTTCATCCTCAGTAATGTTAACCTCTAAATCTATCAAATTTAATGAATCTTCAGGGTATAATGTATCCCAGTTGGCTTCCAAATGATCATCATTTGTGGTTCCCAATAGAGAGTTGTAATAAGAGAGAAAAGCATTATGAATCCCTTCAAAAGTGTTGATTTTAGTACCTTCATCAAAAATCTTTTTAATCTCATTTTTTCATCTCCGGTTACTTCTCAATATATGAAAGATGTGTATTTCATTCCCCTTCCCTTAACCATGAACTTTTGGAGTGTTGTTAATTTCTAGAAGATTTCTTCTTGATTGATGAGATTCTCCATTGTTTGTTTGCATTTATCTCTGAGCTTCCTTTAAATCTTGGTCAGACTAGTGGTTTCTTCGGTTTTGTCCAAAGCATCGATTTGTTTACAGATTTCTTTCTTTTTGAAGATGTTACCAATGACATGCTTATTGAAAAGAATATGCCCTACAAACCAATTGAAATATGTATTTAGATGGATTATTCTTTTATCTTTTAAACTTATATAATAATATTTTTTTAATAAATAAAGATATTTATATTTTTATCATATACTATGTTTTATTATTTATTTAAGATTATGATGAACCTCATAGATTAGGGCTATGATTTTAAGGTTATGATAAGATCATACCTGTGAAATCTAAAATCTTAAAATTCTAATCTAAAATATTTCTGATTGATAGAACATTGAGTTGGTGATCAATATTTTTGGAAAGACTGGTACATCCTATGTATGTTTGATAGAGAAGATGATTGATTTCACAATCACTTATGTAAGATACTAATACAAAGATATGGATAATCATTAGAGAATGGATTTACTGAATTGATCCAACTTGAGAACATCTAATGGAGTCTTATCTACTTGTCAATAGATGATTCTCATAGTGGAAGTTATCATGTAATCCTTTGACCTAAGACTGCCATAGAATCTTGTATGCATGAATCCATATTTTGGTTCATACTCATTCATGACTTAGTCATGTATGGAGTGTTTTAGATATGGTGGATTACATATAGAGGTTATGAGTAGGTCAACAAGAAATCGATCACTCCTAGTAAGAAAAGATCGCATCCTACTTGCTTTAATCGAATGATGATTCAGGAAGACTTTGATCAAAGCATGATGAAAATTAATTTTTTTAAAATATTTTATTAATCAAATCATCATTATAAGATTGAGATAAATTTGAACATAATATTGGATTTGATAAGATTCCATATCCAGAGTCATATTCGGGATGCAGGATGATCATAGGATCAAATTACGTGGTAACTTTTCATTGAAGGATATTTTTAATATTTCTATCAAAATTTCATATTTTCTAGATAGATATGATATGTTGCTAGATGTTAATCTTATCTTGTGGGTTCGATCAAATTAAAGAGTTTAATTTGATCTTCAATTAGAAAGGATTCTGATTGATTGAATTAGGTTAACTCAATTTGACCTAAATCGGTTTGATTGATTTCAAATCAAATTAGGTCAAATCATACCTAGACTCACTGCTATCTAAATATGGAACCTAATGGATCACACACAAAAAAAAATTAATCAAGGATCTAATTGGATTAGATCATGTTTACAAGTTGAACATCCTAGCACATGTTGCAAATCCTAGCACCTATATTCGAATCGGATTCGAATTTGGTTTCAATTTGGGCTAATTAGATCCACTTTAAACCAAATCAAATTTGGGTTCCTAATTGGATTGGACCATGGCTTATTGGGGCTATGGTTGGATTCTTCATCTCAGCATCCCACGTGCCAGAGAGTCTCTCTATTGGTGCGTGAGGAATCTTTCATGCACTAGGGACACTTGGTGTATGGGTTGTTGGTGCCACATTCCTTAAGCCTTATCCATATTTTTTTTTCACATAGCATTTATTTGTTGGTCCTTCTGTAGATGGAACACTTTAGTGTTTGTTTGAAATTTGGATAAAGATGAAACTCCTAGCCGCCCCTTCACTTTGTTGGCACCACTTGGACCAAGTGTCCAAGTGGCTTGGGACTCTCCAATACCCATGCCCACATCTGATATGGCACTTCTTATGAGAGCCATTAGATGGCGTATTCACTTGGTCTTAGCCCGTGAATGGTTGGCACCATTTAATATTGCTTTGTGACATTCGGAAAAACAACGTAGAATTTTATTCCGAAGAATCCTTCTGCACGAAGCAACTCTTAGATTTAATTCTCTCTATTCTCCATGTGTTCTGAGATTTTTAATGGATGTGAGATCATCTAATGGGGCATGAGAAATTAGATGGGAGGGGCGTGAGAAATTTAGGTGGCACCTCCACGTACATTATAAATAGGGGTGCACACCGAGAGTCAGGACATTCAATCCCAATCCATCTTTCTTACAACCCTCTCCCTATTGTCCAATTTTTCTTTTCCCTCCCTTATTAAGATAAGGTCCTATTAAGGACAAGGAGTCTTATTTAGGACAAGGGTCTAGGAAGAGAGATAAGGAAGACAAGGAGAAAAGAAAGTAAGAAAAGGAAAGGCTAGAAGGAAGGAAGCAAGGCTGAGAGAAGGTTCTGTCCAAAAATTAAATTCTTGCAATAGAAATTTAATCAAAGGAATTAGATTTAAAATGTGCTAAAGACTTCATCAAATCCCCATGTGGATCAACGTTAGAGGATGAACACATGGGCACCTAGTAGAACCCTTGTCGGACCACTACCAGAATTCAGACTCAAATCAGGGTTTAGCGATCCAGGTATGATTCTATACCCTAACTTTATATTATAAATGTATATTATATGATTTGAATTTAATAAGGTGGTCCTGGGTTAGGGTTTGACTTTGATATTTTTCTATGAAATGGTTTGAAATCCTTGTTTTCGCCCTGGTCACTAAACCCTACAATGGTATCAGAGCCATCCTTATTAGGTTAAATCGTATGTTGTTATGCCTAATATTTTGTAGCATAATGGATGATATGATATGATCATATTTTATTATTTATAATTAGATTATGATTTACATCATTCTATAAGGTTGCCCTGGCATAGTGGTGCTTGTCCACTATGTGATAGACAGTGGTCCTAGAATGATGAAATCTTAACATGTATGTTAGTTTGTTAATATGAATGCTTATGATTTGCTATGATTCATGTGATCAATACATACAAATGCTTCATATGAAATGATATGATCATTATGTTTATGCTATTTAATTAGAATATGCATAGAGACCAGTTAAATCCCTCTTTAAAATTATATTAAGTTGTAGTGTATTTAACCAAAAGCAAAACCAATCTTGATGTATAATTGATCGATCGGTGTCTAGTAAAGAGGTTCATGATTAATAAAAAGAACGTGATTTTTAATTGATTTCATTGTCTGACGTGGCCAATCTATTAGTATCTGAGAAAAGCAACGAGGGGACCCCCACCTCTCTCCCACTTATCTGATCGATTAGATTAATTTAATTCTTGATTGGAGTGCTTAGTGTTATAATCATTACATTAAGGCTTTTCTTCATGCTAGGTCATTATTATGTCACGAACTATATTAGATTTATTATATAACCACAAGATCTATTAGGGGGACTAACATAATATTATCCTGGTGCATTAAGATGCTTACAGCATTTTGGATATACTGCTTTATTATGTAACCACAAGGACAGTAATATTCAAATTTGACTATATAGAAATAAAGGATCCAACTTAACTAAAATATTATAGTTTGTTGTGCAACCACAAGGCTATTAATATTTTAAAGATCAGTATTATATTGAGAGTTGCATGAGATGCAATTAAAAAGAGTTTACTATCTTTAAACTCGTAAAAGGTTTATTGTATAACCATAAGACCTTTTATAAGAAATTAGGGCCTTAATTTCAATAAGAAAATCAATTAGGACTTCTCGATCATCATAGAAGAGGACTATGACGTCCAATAAAATAGTAGGAGATACAATTAAATTAAAATTCTAATTTAATTATATATGTCATCATGAATTGTTTGCTTATATAATATTCTTTATTATGTAGATTAAATTCTATATGGCTTCTTCACTTTCATTGCATGGTATATTGGATTCAAATAAATTAACCGATCCTAATTATGCGGACTGATTGAGGAATTTAAAGATTGTACTCTATCAAGAAAAACTCTTCTATATTCTCAATGCTCCTGATCTTGAGCTATTAAGAAAAGATGCCATAGAAAAAAAAAATCCACATATAAGATGTGGCAAAATAATTCTTTAACTGTCAAATGCATCATACTAGCTTCTATGAGTAATGAGTTATCGAGGCAATATGATGGCATGGATACTCAGTCTGTACTACTCAATCTAAAAAAGCTTTATGAAGAGCAGAGTAGGACTGCTAGATTGAGATATTTAAGTAGTTATTCCATGTCAGGATGGCAGAAGATTTATTCGTACAAGACCATATGCTGATGGTAATTGATCTGATCACTCGATTAGATTAATTAGATTTTGTAATGGATGGAGAGTTAAGTCAGGATTTGATGCTGCAATCACTCTCAAAATTATTTTCATAGTTTATCATGAATTATCACATGAACAAACTAAATACTTTATTGCTTGAGCTGTTAAATATGCTCAAAATAGTAGAGAGCCATATCAAGAAGGATAAGACTCCTCTTCTTCTTGTGGATGGGATTTTTAAGAAGAAGGTAGGTAAAAAGGATTCAAAGAGGAGGCTGAACCCTAAAGATGGCATAAATAAGAGAAAGGAGAAGAAGGCCTCCGATCAAGTGATCTACTTTTACTGCGGTAAAGTAGGTCATTAGAAAAGAAATTGCAAGACTTACCTTGTAACTATGAAGACTGGTGCAAGTGTTGCATCGAAAAATATGTTTGAGATACATACTATATTGTCATTAAATTCTTCTATTTTAAACTCTTCGATATTAGATGCCGCCTATAGTTCTCATATCTGCAAATCTTTACAGGGACTATAGAAAATTAGAGTTTTGAAGAAGAGTGATGTCGAGCTTTATGGCACTAAAGGAGAGTTCATCCAAGTGGAAGATATAGGGATAAATATTTTGAAATTACCTTCTGGAAAGATCTTAGAGCTAAGAAATTGTTATTATATGCCTAAGATCATTAGAAATATTATTTTTTACCCTTGTTGTTAAAATAAGGATATGATATTGATGCAATGAGCAATGGTTGCTCAATCAAATAATCTAATAAAATAATATGTTATAGCATTTTTGATAATAGTCTTTTGACTCTATCTCTGAATGATAATATTTTTCATATAGATAAAAATAGAAAGCAAAAAGGAGAACATGTTAATAATATTTTACTTTGGTATTGTCGACTTGGTCATATAAATAAGAATAAGATTAATAAGTTATACAAAGAAAAGTTCTTTGATCCTTATGATTATGAATCATTAGGAATTTGTGAATCTTGTCTCGTGAGAAAAATAACCAAGACTCTATTTAGTAGAATTAGAGAAAGGATAAGTAAGTTATTAGGACTTATACATACAGATGTATGTGATTCTATGACAACTCAGGCTAGAGGTGGATACTCTTATTTTATAATGTTCACTAATGATTTATTTAGTTTTGGATATGTGTATCTAATGAAACATAAATCCGAAGCTTTTGATAAATTTAAAGAGTATCAAAGTATGGTCGAGAAATAAACTAAAAAAAGTATAAAAATTTTTCGATCAGATTAAAGAGGAGATACTTATCTAGTGAATTTCTAGACTATCTTAAAATTAAAGGTATTCTCTTTAAATAGATCCTTCCTTATACACCATAGTTAAATAGTATAGCTGAAAGTTGGAATCATATTATTAAATATGGTATAATCCATGATGTGCTTCATAGAATTATCTATTTTCTTCTAGGATTATGCCCTAGAGACCACAACATATATCTTAAATAGAGTACTTTCTAAGTCTATATCTAGCACTCCATATGAGATATAGAGAGATAAGAAATCTAATCTTAAGTATCTTAAGATATTGGATTGTTCCAGCATATGTCAAAAAAAATTTTGGACATAAGCTAGATGCTAGAGTAGACAAATATCTATTTATAGGATATCCTAGAGATAGTATAGAATATCTATTTTACCATCCTACCGAATAAAAAAAATTTGTATGTAGGCATACCACTTGCATGGAGAAAGAGTTTATCCTAGAAAGAGGCAGTGGAAAAAATATTGAACTTACTAAAGTTTAAGATAAACAAATAAAATTTTTTTAACTAGATGAACACATAAATAGAAAAGAACCAGAACACACAACTCCTATCCAAAGATTTGAGTGCAACATGTACCTATGAGGTATAGGTTCATTATTGAGAAATATGAAGCCTAAATCATTGAAAATAATGAACCTTTGATCTATACGGAAGCTGTCATGAGTAAGAACTCAGACAGATAGCTAGATGCCATGAAATTCAAAATGAACTCCATATACATCAACAAAGTATGGACTTTGATTGATGCACTAGAGGGTGTAAACTCTATTAGGTGCAAATAGATCTATAAGAAAAAGATTGAAGCAGATGGCCAAGTTGAAACCTATAAAGTCAGACTGGTGGCTAAGGATTTCAAGCAAAAGCAAGGTGTAGATTATGATAAAACATTCTCAGCTGTTGCTATGCTCAAATCCATTCAAATTATGCTTACTATAGCAGCATACCATGATTATGAAATATGGCAAATAGATGTAAAGACTGCCTTTCTTAATAATTTCTTTGAGGAAGAGGTTTACATATTACAGTCAGAAGGATTTATCTCAAGTGAGAGACCAAATCAGGTATGCAAGCTTAAAAAATTTATTTATGGATTAAAGCAAGCTTCAAGGAGTTGGAACATCCATTTTGATGAAACGGTCAAAGAGTTTGGCTTCATAAAAAATATGGATAAACCTTGTATGTACAAGAAGGCTAGTGAAAATGCCATAATTTTTTTAGTTCTGTATGTAGATGACATACTCCTCATTAGGAATAATATCCTAGTATTGCAATCGATCAAATTATAGCTATTGGTGTAGAATCTGATTAATGTCGGGATGAGCTAGAGTGGAGGATGAGGTCGCCATCGATGATCTGCAAAATAAAGTTCCATCCAAAGTCGGTGGTGGTGGCTCCAGTAGAACTCTCCAACGATCAAGTCAGCTTTTTTGATCAACAAAAATGGAGTGCTCAGGCAAGAGTTCGATAGAGTTTTAGGAAGAAGAAGAGAGCTTAGAGAAAATATATCTGGAGGATCCCTTTTTATAGATGAAGCTTGATTGATGGTGATAGCTGCAGCTGTATGACAGTAGACCATTCAAGACCTGGTAGAGTCTGCCAAAGGAGGCACCACCTATAGCACCGCCTGCAGTAGATTGATGGTGACAGCCATCATCGTCTGATAGCGGGTCATTATCGTCTGCAGTGGACTGATAGTGATGGTCGTAGCCATCCGATATTGAGCCGCTCGAGGTCGCATGAAGGGGTGAAGAGCTTTGACGTATATCAATTTCAGAGAAGTTCAGACTTCCAAAAAAAATATGGCTAGAGGAGATCATCTAGGAGAAATGCTAACTGAAGGAGGAGTCCAGAAGGAGTTTGGCTCCTATAGAGATTCGACTGAAGGAGAGATATAAAAGGAGTTTGACTCTTGTAGAAGCCCGATTGAAGGAGAAGTCGGAAGGAGTTTGGCTCCTATAGGCATCCGACTAAAGAGGGGATCCAAAAGAAGTTTGGCTCCCATAGGCATCTGACTGAAGGAGATGCTCAGAAGGAGTCCGATCGAAGGAGATGTCTAGGAGGAGTTCGACTCCTGAAGAAGTTCGATCGAAGGAGAAGTCTGAGAGGAGTCTAGATTCTGAAAAAGTTCGATCGAAGGAGAAGTCTGGGAGGAGTCCGAATCTTAGGGAAGCCCAGTCGAAGTTGAAGTCTGGGAGGAGTCTGGCTCCTGTAGGAGTTTGACCAAAAAAAAAGTTTGGAAGGAGTTTGGATCCTAGGAAAGTCCGACCAAAGGAGAAGTCTAGGAGGAGTTTGGATCCTAGGGAAGTCCAGCCGAAGGAGAAGTCTAGGAGGAGTCTGGCTCCTGGGGAAGTTCGATCGAAGGAGAAGTCTAGGAGGAGTCTGGCTCCTGGGGAAGTTCGATCGAAGGAGAAGTCTGGAAGGAGTTCGACTCCTATAGGAGTTCGGCAGGAACTCGACCGTTGGGAAAGTTTGAGAGGGATTCAGCCGATGGAGGAGTTCGACTGGGGCTTGGTTGTTGAGAAGTTCGACCGACTGAAGGAGTTCGGCTGGAGCTCGATCGTTGAGGAGTTCGACTAAGGTTTGATCGCTGAAGCTCTTCTGTGATTATCGGTTGCATTAGGCTAAGCATCAAACCGGACTTTGATGGGAGTGGGGTTTATCCCCAACAATAGTTCCTCCCTCTTTCGAGTTCGAAATTTGAAGAAAGGGAGTACAAAAAGGCAACTACTGAAGTCCTTACCTAGGCTCTATATCCATTGAAGTTGAAGCTCGGAGAAGATCTTATCTCCAACAGAGGTTGAATTTGAAGTTGAGGCTCGGGAGAGATCTTGTCTCCAGCTTAGGTTGAAGTTAAGTTGAGACTCGGGGAAGATCTCATCTCTAGCAGAGGTTGAAGGAGATCTCATCTTCTGTTGATGCAGATGTTGAAGCTCGGGGGAGATCCTATCTCCAATCAAGGTTGAAGAAAATCTTATCTCCCATTGACCCAGACTTTGAAGCTCGGAAGAGATTTTATCTCTAGTCGAGATTAAAGAAGATCTTATCTTCTATTGATGTAGAAGCTCGAAAGAGATCTTATCTTTAGTTGAGGTTGAAGGAGATCTTATCTCCTATTGATATAGATATTGAAGCTCAGGAGAGATCTTATCTCTAGCCGAGGTTAAAGGATATCTTATCTCCTGTTGACGTAGAAGCTCAGGAGAGATCTTATCTCTAGTCGAGGTTGAAGGAAATCTTATCTCCTATTGATATAGACTTTGAAGCTCGGAAAAGATCTTATCTCTAGTTGTGGTTGAAGGTGATCTTACCTTCTGTTGATGTAGAAGCTCGAGAGAGATCTTATCTTAAGTCGAGGTTGAAGAAGATCTTATCTCCTGTTGACGTAGACTTTGAAGCTTGGGAGAGATGTTATCTCTAGCCGAGGTTGAAGGAGATCTTATTTTCTGTTGATGTAGACTTTGAAGCTTGGGAGAGATCTTATCTCTAGTTGAGGTTGAAGGAGATCTTATCTTCTATTGACGTAGAAGCTCGGGAGAGATCTTATCTCAAATCGAGGTTGAAGGAGATCTTATCTCCTATTGACGTAGACTTTGAAGCTCGAGAGAGATCTTATCTCTAGCTGAGGTTGAAGGAGATCTTATCTCCTATTAACGTAGAAGCTCGGAAGAGATCTTATCTTTAGTCGAGGTTGAAGAAGATCTTATTCTCTATTGACGTAGACTTTGAAGCTCAGAAGAGATCTTATCTTTAGCCGAGGTTGAAGAACTTCGACTTGCTCATGTTAGGACAAGGTTCTCCTTCTGTTTCTAACATGACCACTATTGACTGCTTCTTTCCTATCATCATATAGTTTTTGCACCAAGAAATAATAATATTGAAATGAAGAAATTTTATTGAAAGAAAATTACTGATAGCACATCCTCAGATTCTCTATATTTCAGGATCGTGGGAGCGTTGTTCCTTTAAGTTCCTTCAGATGATAAGTTTCGGGCCGGATGACCTTCTCTATTTCATGCTGGCCTTCTCAATTTGGAGCAAGCTTCTCTTGACTTTGAGGCTGGAAGATGACGGCTCGTCGAAGTACCAAGCCCCCTCAGAGGTAGCGTTGATGATGCCAAAAGGTGGCCGACCTCCTTATTGTTCCTTCATTATTGATGGTTCTAGCTACGACAGCGCTCTTGGTCGATCTTCTCCTAGTTCAGACTGGCATCTGAGGAATCGATCCAACCAGACCCTCCTGATGAGCTCCTCAATTTCATCTCAAAGTTGAATACATTCTTCAGGATCGTGGCATAGTCACGATGGTAGAGGCAGTATTTATTTTGATTGCGCTTGTTTGGGGGAGATCGTAATTCTTCTGATCTTGGTAGCTGATTCTTAATTTCCATCAGAACTTGAGTTTTAGGAGCGTTAAAGAAAGCGTAGTTGTGAAACCTTCCGAGGGGAGAACTTCTTTGTGCCCTTTTGTCAGAGCTTCCTTGATGACAAGCTCGAGAAGGAGTTTAGGCTCACTTACGCTCGGAGAGAATCCATGAGCACGGTCGAACTTCACTCAGCCCTCCATCGATGGTGGATCTATTAGACTCGTCCGCCCATCGCTCTACTATGGCTTCTTCATCCTTCATCTTGAAGGCTTCTTCCACACGGGCATATCCCTCAGACCAAGCTAGCAGATTGATAAAGTTCTTGGGGTACTTCTTCTCCAGGGAGAATAGCAAATCATTCTTCTGAAGGTCGTCCTTGAGTGCGGCCATTGCAACAGACTATTCTAAATTTCAGACCTTTAATGCAGCAGCATTAAACTAGATGACATAAGTTCGGATGGATTTCTCCTCCTTCTGCTTCATATTCATCAGAAAATTCGAACCTCGGCATAGATGTTGGCTGCTGACGAAGTGAGCCATAAACTGGAGGCTCATCTGATCAAAAGTAAAGATCGTACCTAGCTCCAATATTGAGTACCAATTTTTTGCTGCTTTCTTTAAGGTAGATGAAAAAGCTCGACATAATATGACGTCAGGTGCACCATGGAGTAGCATCATGATCTGGAAGGCCTTCAGATGATCGATCAGATCAGAGGTTCCATCATAGCTTTCAAATTGAGGGAGTTTGAAGTTCGATGGAATGGACTCTTGCATAATTTGGAGAGAGAAAGGGGGTCGGTGCAGACGTCATCATAGCAAGTCGAGGCAACATGGTGGAGTTTCTCAATCCATCGATCCATCTTTTGTAGTTTGTGATCGAGGACGTCGTCTCGATCGCAAACCTTAGAGGGCTTTTGACTATAGATGGAAAAGATCTCCTCCAGAGGAGAACCATGATCCGAACATGGATTCTCTGCTCTCTGTTTCTTATTTCAAGGAGCGATGGGTATGCTAGCCCAAGTGCTCTTCCTTAGGATTGATTTTCGACATTCTGATGATGAATTTTCTGATGGAGTCACCATTAGGGGCTGCCATATGATCTACACTATCTTAGTGAGATCCTGAATTCACTGCATCAGTAGGTTAAACTGCTATGGATCTACCATGGTCGTCGGTGAAGATGGAGGTTGAAGTGCTGATGATGGAGTAGGAATGGATGGATCCGACTCAGATCTGATGGTAGAAGTAGTAGATCTTCGGATAGTCATATTTTTTTGAGGCATTTCTTAGGATTGAGAAAGAGGATGGAGATGAACCTTAGAGAAGAAGGTCGGCAGGATCAACCGAGCACTCCTTTAAGAATAAGGGTACCTTAGAGATAGAGACCCTTCCTCTAGTATCAATTTTGCTGGTGCAGAATCTGGTTGACGTCAGGATGAGTTGGAGTGGAGGAGGATGAGGTTGCCATTGGTGATCTGCAAAATAAAGTTTCGTTCGGAGTCGGTGGTGGTGGCTCCAACAGGACTCTCCGACGATCAAGTCAGCTCTTCTGGCCAACAGAAATGGAGTACTCAGGCAAAAGTTTGGTAGAGTTTTAGAAAGAAGAAGAGCTTGATTGATGGTGACAGCTGCAACTATCTGGCAGTGGGCCGCTCGAGGCCTGATGGAGTCTATCAAAGGGGGGCACCGCCTATAGCACCGCCTACAGTAGATTGATGGTGATCGTCATCATCGTCTGGTAGTGAATTATTGATGCCTGCAGCGGACTGATAGTGACGATTGCAGCCATAAGATACTGAGCCACTGAGGGCCACATGGAGGGATGAAGAGCTTTGACGTATATCAATTCTAGAGGAGTTCAGACTTTCAAAGAAAATACGGCTAGAGAGGATCATCCGAGAGAAATGTTAGCTGAAGAAAAAATTTGGAAAGAGTTCAGCTCCTGTAGAGATTCGACTGAAGGAGAGATATAGGAGTTCGGCTCCTATAGAAGTTCGACTGAAGGAGAAGCTCGGAAGGAGTTTGGCTCCTATAGGCGTTCGACCAAAGGAGGGATTCGAAAGAAGTTCGGCTCCCGTAGGCATCCGATTGAAGGAGAAGCTCGAAAGAAGTCCGATCGAAGAAGATATCTGGGAGGAATCCGACTTCTGAAGAAGTCCGACCGAAGAAGAAGTCTAGAAGGAGTCCAGATTTTGGGAAAGTCCGACCGAAGGAGAAGTCTAGGAGGAGTCCAGATCCTGGGGAAGCCCAGCCAAAGAAGAAGTCTGGAAAGAGTCCAGCTTCTATAGGAGTTTGGCTGAAGGAGAAGTTTGGGACAAGTCCGAATTCTAAGAAAGTTCGATCGAAGGAGAAGTCTGGGAGGAGTCCGGATTCTAGAAAAATCCAGTCGAAGGAGAAGTCTGGGAGGAGTCTAGCTCTTAAGGAAGTCTGACCGATGGAGAAGTCTGGGAGGAGTTTGTATCCTGAAAAAATCCAGTTGAAAGAGAAGTCTAAGAGGAGTCTGGCTCCTATAGGAGTTCGATAGAAACTCGACTGTTGGGGAAGTTCAAGAGGGGTTCGATCGATGGAGGAGTTTAGCTGGAGCTCGACCGCTAAGAAGTTCGACCGACTGAAGGAGTTCGGCTGGGGCTCAACCGCTAAGGAGTTCGACTAAGGTTTGACCGCTGAAGCTCTTCCATGATTACTGGTTGCATTAGGCTAAGCATCAGGCTGAACTTTGGTGGGAGCGGGGTTTATCTCCAACAATGGCTATTAGGTAAGTTTTTCATAAAAGACTTGGGAGAAGCATCCTATATACTTGGTATAAAGATTTATAGAGATAGATTTAAGAGGATGTTAGGCTTGTCCCAGTCTAGGTACATTGACTTAGTGTTGAAGAGGTTCAACATGGATGGAAGTAAAAGATGTTACTTACCCATGAGTCAAGACATACATCTCTCTAAAATGATGTCTCTTAAGACACCTAAAGAGGGAAATAGAATGAGTTCTATTCTTTATGCTTCAATAGTAGGGTCAATAATGTATGCTATGCTATGTACCAGGCCTGATATTGCGTATGCCTTAGACATAGCTAGTAAATTTCAGACAGATCCAAGAGAGGATTAATGGAAAGCAGTGAAAAATATTCTTAAGTACTTGATAAGGACTAAGAATATTTTTCTGATATATGGTGGATCTGATCTTAAACTAGAAGGATATTTTGACTCTAGTTTTCAATCATACCCAGATGATAGCAAATCCATTTTAGGTTATGTCTTTACTCTAAATGGTAGAGCAGTGAGTTGGAAGAATTTTAAGCAGCAAACTATAGCTGACTCAACCATTGAGACAGAGTATATAGTTGCAAGTGAAGCCATCAAAAAAGCTATCTAGATGAAGTTCATCACTGAGTTGGATGTCGTTCGTGAGATTAAGAACCTAGCACCACTTTATAATGATAATACTAGAGTAGTTGCTTAAGCAAAGAAATCAAGATCTCATCATAAATCCAAGCACATTCTGAGATACTTTCATCTCATTCGTGAGATTATCGAGAGACATGATGTAGTTATTGAACGAGTAGAAATAAAAAATAACATAGCAGACTTGTTCACTAAGGCTCTATCACAGTAGCAGTTCGATCACCATCTCGATTGTATGGGGTTACAATATAAGGACGATTGGCTTTACTGTAAGTGGGAGATTGAAAGAAATATGCCGTACAAGCCAATCAAAATATATATTTTGATGGGTTATTCTTTTATCTTCCAAACTCATGTAATGACATTTTTAAATAAATAAAAGTATTTATATTTTCATCATATGCTGTGTCTTATTGTTTCTTTTAAATTATGATGAATCCTATAGATTAGAGCTATGGTTTTAGAGTTACGATGAGATCATACCTATGAGACTTAAAATCTTAAAATCCTAATCTGAAATACTTCTGATCAATGGAACATTGAGTTAGAGATCAATATTTTCGAAAAAACTAGCACATCCTACGTATGCTCGATAGAGAGGATGATTGATTTCACAATCACTTATGTAAAACACTAATATAAGAATATGGATGCTCATTAGAAAATAGGTTCTCTGAATTGATCCAACTTGAGAATTTCTAATGGAGTCTTATCTACTTGTCAATAGATGATTCTCGTAGTGAAAGTTGTGCATGTAATCCTTTGACCTGAGACTGCCATAGAACCTTGTATACATGAATCCATATTTTGATTCTTACTCATTCATGACTTAGTCATATACAGAATGTTCTAGATATAGTAGATTGCATATGAAGATTGTGAGTAGTCAACAAAGAATTGATCACTTCTAGTAAGGAGAGATCGCATCCTACTTGCTTCAATCAAATGACGATTCAGGAAGATTTTGATCAAAGCATGATAAAAATTAGAAAAAATTTCTAATGTTTCACTAACCGAGTCATCATTATAAGATTGAGAGAAATATGAATATGATATTGGATTTGACGTGATTTTATATCCAGAGTTATATTCGGGATGCAGGATAATCGTAGGATCAAATTGCAAGGTAACTTTCCACTAAATGATATTTTTGATATTTCTACTATAATTTTATATCTTTTGGATAGACATGATACATTGCTAAATGTCAATCTTGTCTTATGGATTTAATCAAATTAAAAAGTTTAATTTGATCTCCAATTAGAAAGGATTTTGATTGATTGAATTGGGTTAGGTCAATTTAACCTAAATTGATTTGATTGGTTTCAAATCAAATTATGTCAAATCGTTCCTAGACCCACTACTAGCTAGATATAGAACCCAATGGATCACACACAAAGAGAATTAATTAAGAGTCTAATTAAATTAGATCATGTTTGCAAGTCGAACATGCTAGCAAATGTTACAAACCCCAGTACTTACATTCGAATCGAATTCGAATTTGGTTTCAATTTGGGCTAATTAGATCCAATTTAAACCAAATCAGATTTGGGTTCTAAATTGAGTTGGACCATGGCTTATTGGGACTATTCTTAGGTGCCTCATCTTAGCATCCCACGCACCAGAGAGTCTCTCCCTTGGTGTGTGAGGAGTCTTTCATGTTCTAGGGATACTTGGCGCATGGGTTATTGGGGCCACATTCCTTAAGCCTTATCCATTTTTTTTTTCATGTAACATTTATTTGCATGGGTTTCAAATCTGAGAGAAGGCACCTAAGAGTCCTTCTACAGATGGAACACTTTGGTGTTTGTTTAAAATTTAGATAAAGATGAAACTCCTAGCCACCCCTTCACTTTGTTAGCATCACTTGGACCAAGTGCTCAAGTGGTTTGGGACTCTCCATTACCCACACCCACATTTGATATGGCACTTCTTATGAGGGCCATTAGATGGTGTTTTCACTTGATCTTAGCCCTTCAATGGTTGGCGCCATTTAATATTGCTTTGCGACACTCAAAAAAATAATGTAAAATTTTATTCCAAAGAGTCCTTCTGCATGAAGTGACTCTTGGATTTAATTCTCTTTGTTCTCCATGTGTCCTAAGATTTTTAATGAGCATGAGATCATCTGATGGGGCATGAGAAATCAGATGAGAGGGGCGTGAGAAATATAGGTGGCACCCCTATGTACATTATAAATAGGGGTGTGCACTGAGAGTCAGGATATTTGATGCATGCTAATCTATAGCTATGACAAGTGCACCAGTCGATCAAATAATAAAGTAAGTAAGTAGAGTATCGTCCCTAGAGGATTGAAAAATAAGTATGGAAAAGCTCTTTCCTATGCTTTATTTAGAAGACCGATTTATGAAAATTAAAAAAATAAAGAATAAAATAAAGAAATAATTAAAAATTATAAGAAAATAGAGAGAGTGTAATTATTAGGATTTTAAACTTAAGAGCAATAGGTTACTAAGGCAATCGGTTCACCAACTCATTCAATATAATATTTAGGTTATTAGATTAATTTTATTTCATGTGATGGTGGAGTCTCCTAATTTATTCACTATCCTTTGATCCAAGCATAGCAAAGCTATCAATATTTATTAACTACCTTTTGGTCTAAGTGTAATTTAAATAAATGCTGCGTCCAAAGCACACTAAAATTTCCGCATGCATATGAATTCTAATTTGATTCATAATACAAGGTATATAATCAAGAAGCAATAATATAGATGTACTTGGTCCATATCATCTATATTCATCACATCAATCAAAAAATGGCCAGTAATCTAAAAGCATTAAAATCAGATCTATATACTCCTCATGAATAAAATTTAAAATTAAAAATAAATCATACTGAATATTGCATCAAAAGAGTGGCTACACCATAGCCTTAGTAAAAAAAATTTAGTTCATGATAATAAGTTCAAAAAAT
Source organism: Cocos nucifera (assembly GCA_006176705.1). Taxonomy (NCBI): domain Eukaryota; kingdom Viridiplantae; phylum Streptophyta; class Magnoliopsida; order Arecales; family Arecaceae; genus Cocos; species Cocos nucifera. Next base: position 88,406 of record QRFJ01002518.1, on the reverse strand, counting down.
AGCAAATAAAATAAAAAGCATGAAGAAATTAGACTATTTATTCGCTGAAATTGGTTATCCGTTGCTCTTGATGTGGAGAACTTGATGAAGAAAGTCATTTTGTGTACCAATCTTCGGAAGAAGAAAAGAAGAGGAAAGAAAAATAACAAGAATAAAAATTCTTTCTCCTCTCTCCCTAAACCCCTCTCTCTTTCTCTATTCTCTATATTTCTTCCTATTTTTTCTTTATTTTCAACTCTCTATTTTTGTTCTCCGCCTCCTCTCCTCGGCAATAGCAGGTAGCCCCCTTTTAATAGGCTAAGAGATGGATTTTCAAAAGAAATCCTAACCAACTAGGGTTTAAAACTCTTAACACAAATCAAATTAAAACCCTGGACAATTCTGGCCTTCATATCAGCATCCAATGGATCAAAAATTATTTAAATTCTTTTTTTAAAAATCTAGTTCAAGTCAGAATTAACCTCAGCCATCGAATCTTCTTGATGATTAAATCAAGACTGTTGGATCGTATACAGGAGCCTTCAGATTTTTAGTTAAAATCAGTAATGCATCTCCACCATTGGATCTCGATCGGGAGCCACATCCACCGTTCATCAGTGTACAGATTTTCGCCATTCGATCAAATCCCAACGAACAGCATCCGTCGGATCTGGCAAAATTTCTAGAATACCCTTTATAGATCGTGTGCGAGCCTAGCATTGTGTGGACCACCACTTCCTTCAGCCAATCGGAGCACACTCATCCCAGTGAAATTCTCAAAATACCCTCGTCTGGTTACTATAGCGGTCCACCGTGCATCGAAAAAAAATTCTAACGTTAGCGCGGCATAAGCGGGGCATCAGCAGATGATCGATCTGGTTTTGAGCGCGGTCGGGCCGAATGGTCTGCTGAGCCAATTTGAACCAAATCGGTTGACATTTAAAAATTAATTTATTATTATTATTATAATTTATTTCTTTTAAAATTTAATTTTAGACTCGTTTGAAGTCTATTTTGCTTAAAATTTATTTCATCTGAATTAGAAAAAATAAGATCTTCATATTGATAGCCTTTTTTCCTACATAGAATTAATAAAAATATCAATTTTTTAAAAATAAATTAATTTATTTTATAATTTAATACTTTTATTAGTATATTTTTATCACTTATCATACCTTCCAACTTAGTCATTACTAGTCCCTTAGCAATGCTTTATTTAATACCATGTTTCAATAAGATCATCCATCAAGAAGATAAATCTAGAGTTAAAGATAAAAAAATTTAGAAAATACTACTAACTAAACATTGAGCTTCAAAAGCAAATTATAGTCAATATAATTAAAAACTTTCTTAAAGTATATCAAAGATCTACAGCACTTATGTTCATGATGACTAACTTAGCATTTCAGTATTAATTTAAATGACAAAAGTATCATCTCTTATCACCTATTTTGGTTAATTTTCTATACATTTTCAATTTTATACTCATGAATTAAGGTAACTTTCACACTACCTCAGTTTTTTCTTTTTTTTTTTATGCTGAGCATCCTGACCTTCCTTCCATCGTTTTACGTGAATCTCCATACTTGACCTAGGTGCAAAGATCCAGTTACTAGGCTTTGGGCAATCCACATATACTCTGTCTTTTACACTTTATTTTTAGGTAGGTAACTTTTTTCGTAAATTTAAGTTTCTTTGATTAGAATGTATATTAATTATTAATTTTTAGTGATAATTGAATTCTCAGTTGGCCTTATAATTAATATCTACTTTATCTTATTAGTGTGCATATGCAATTAGAAGTGTTAATAGTCTTTTGATGACCTAAGTAGGCTGCTAAAAGTTTGACCAACTAATCTACTTATTTAACTCGTTACATTCATTAGTAGATACGTCTATCTTTTATCACTTATCCAGTCTATCTTGCTCAAGATTTTCTTCTTGACATATGGTTTAAAAAGAAAAATTCAAAATTTTATTTTTTCTACCCTCCAACTTATTCTACATTGTCTCAGTGGAGAAAAAAAATAAAGGGTGCAATAAAGGATAGAAAGGAATACACCTGATTTGGTTTAGTTTGGTTCTTTGAAGCTTTAAAATTTGGCTTGAGTTCTTATTAATTTTTCTCTGCAAAATTAAAAATACACACCAAAGTAGTCAAAGAGCAATAATAAATTATTAAAAAATAAAAAAAAGATCAAAATTAAAAAGGAAAGAAATAACCTATCTAGTAGTTCTGATTTATAGTCTTCAACTTGACTTTCTTGGAGTTCTGGGCTGAATCAATCTGGTGCCACTTCAATTGAAATACTTTTATATTTGGTCGAACCATCTTTTAATTAGACATTGCTAGCTTTTATAGTTTTAAACTTATTTTTTATAAAATTCTCATATACTGAATTATCAATAATATTAATTGGAAAATAAGTTTGATTATCATCAGGATGTTTAGTATCTTTGAAAATATTAAAAGTAACTTGTTCATCTTGGATTCTAAGAATTAATTTTTTTTATTGAATATCTATTAAAGCTCATCCAGTAGCTTAAAAGGGTCTTCCTAAGATAAGGGTTATATCATAATCTTCTTCCATATCAAGAACAATAAAATCAACAGAAAAAATAAACTTGCTTACCTTTATCAAGACATCCTCCACTATATCTCTTGGATATTTAATGGATCTATCGACTAATTGAAGAGTAATAGTGGTAGGCTTCGGTTCTCCTAGACCCAGCTTTCTAAAAATAGAAAAAGATATGAGATTAATACTTGCTCCTAAATCACATAAAACTTTATCGAAACTACAATCACCAATAATGCAAGGGATAGTAAAATTTTCTAGATCTTTTAGCTTCTATGGTAATTTATTTTGAAGTATTACTGAGCATTCTTCATTCAAATTTATTCTCTCATGCTTTTCAGCTTTTTGTTATTTGTTAGAATTTCTTTGAAAAACTTGGCATACCTGGGCATTTGAGTGATAGCATCTACAAAAGAAATATTAATATGTAAATTCTTTAAAATTTTAAAAAAAATTAGAAAATTTTTTATCTAGATGCTATATTTGTCTCTCTAGGAATGGTAGTGGCAGTACGTAGGGCTTCACATTTGGATCGACAAATTGTATACCTAGAGACCATCCATCCATTGGTTGTTTTGGTAACTGACGAATTTTAGTTGATGGTTCCTTATTTGTAGTTGGCTCTTTAGTCTCTTTCTTTTGATGTGGCTCCTCCAACTTTTTACCACTTCTTAGGATGATAGCATTGACTTGCTCCCTTGGATTGGTCTCTATGTTTTTAGGCAAGGATCCCTGAGGTCTCTCGAGGATTATCTTAGCCATTTGGCCTATTTGTATCTCCAAGTTTCGAATTGCTGCTGCTTAATCTTGCCTAAGCTTGGCTTCTAAATTTTTTATAGTTGCTTCTTGGTTTTGCATGAATTTGACCATTAGCTCCTCCATGTTGGACTTCTTTTTAGGTACTTGGAACCCCGGGGGTGGCTGTTGTGCTGCATTTTGATTACTTCATGAGAAATTTGGATGCTTTCTCCATCCTTGATTGTATGTGTTGAAGTAGAGATTATTTTGTTGCGGTCTAAAAAAATTACTAACATAATTAGCTGTATCAGTTGCTTTAGCAAAAAGATTACCTGTCTGGTAGTTTCTTGTATCGTGTCCTCCTCCATACAGATCACAAGTGATGCTCTGAACATGCATAGTTGTTTCCTTCAAGTTGTTGACTTTGACTCTAAAGACTGTAATTTTAGCTAGTAAGGTTGGCACGTAATCTACTCCCTGCACAATTGCTGATCTTTTTAGCATCATGTATTCTATTTGCCACTAATAGCTATTTGATGCCATCTCATCGATTAGATCAAAGGCTTCTTCCTCCAATTTTTGGTTAATGGTTCCTCCTACTGCTGCATCAATCATAGAATAATTAGTAGAAGATAAACGATTATAGAAAGTTTATACCTGAAGTCATATGGGTAGTTGATGATGTGGACATCTCCTCGGTAGTTTCTTGAAATGCTTCCAAGCCTCATATAGTGTCTCCATGTCCATTTGCATAAAAGAAGTAATATCGTTACGCATCTTGGCAATCTTGGAAGGTGGAAAGTATTTGGCTAAGAATTTTTGGGCTAGGACATCCCAAGTTGTGATAGAACCTACAGGAAGAGAATGAAGCCAACTTTTAGCTTTGTCCCATAAAGAGAAAGGAAATAATCTTAATCTAATAGCATCATCCGACACCCCATTAATTTTAAAAGTATCACAAAGTTCAAAAAAGTTAGAAATATGGGCATTCGGATCATCATGCATGTGTCCATTGAATTGGACAGTTGATTGAATCATCTGGATCATTGCCGATTTTATTTCAAAATTGTTTGCTCACACAGGCGGTTTTCTGATGCTCGAAGCTACATCGACTATAGATGGTGTGATGTAATCGTTTAATAGATGATGTGCTGCTCGAATAGCTTCATGATGTCCCTCGATCGCCATATCCAATCCCAGATTGATGTCGTTAGGATCTTCAGCTACCATGTTCCTTTCTTGTTGTAGTCTTCTAATGGTTCTTTCAATTTTTAGATCTAAAGGTAGTAAGTTACTATATCCAGTATGTGTCATGCACTGAATAAATTTAAAAATAAAATAAGAATAAAAATTTAAAAAATAAAATAAGAATAAAAATTTAAAAAATAAAATTCTAAAATAAAGATAGGATCAAAATTTTAATATTGTTTTAGACACAATCTCCGATAATGGCGTCAAAAATTTGATGTGTGCTAATCTATAGGTATGACAAGTGCACCAGTCGATCAAGTAATAAAGTAAGTGAGTAGAGTATTATTTCTAGAGGATTGAAAAATAAGTACTGAAAAGCTCTTTCCTATGCTTTATTTAAAAGATTGATTTATAAAAATTAAAAAAATAAAGAATAAAATAAAAAAATAATTAAAAATTATAAGAAACTAGAGAGAGTGTAATTATTAGGGTTTTAAATTTAAAAGCAATAGGTTACTAAGGCAATCGGTTCACCAACTCATTTAATACAATATTCAGGTTATTAGGTTAATTTTATTTCATATGACGGTAGAGTCTCCTAGTTTATTTACTATCTTTTGGTCTAGGCGTAGCAAAGCTATCAATATTTATTAACTATCTTTTAGTCCAGATGTAATTTAAATAAATATCAATGCATTAAGTTTTGTAAAATCCTCTAATTAAAATATGCTGCGTCCAAAGCATACTAAAATTTCTGCATGCGTATGAATTCTAATTCAATTCGTAATACAAGATATATAATTAAGAAGCAATAACATAGATGTACTTGATCCATATCATCTATATTCATCAGATCAATTAGAAGATGGCCAGTAATCTAAAAGCATTAAGATCATATCTATATAATCCTCATGAATAAAATTTAAAATTAAAAATAAATCATACTGAATATTGCATCAAAAGGAGTGGCTATACCTTAGTCTTAGTAAAAAAAAATTTTATTCATGATAATAAATTCAAAAAATAGTAAATAAAATAAAAAGCATGAAGAAATTAGACTATTTATTTATTGAAATTGGTTGTTCGTTGCTCTTCGTGTGGAGAACTCAATGAAGAAGAAAGTCGCTTTGTGTACCGATCTTCGAAAGAAGAAAAGAAGACGAAAGAAAAATAATAAGAATAAAAATTCTTTCTCTTCTCTCCTTAAACCTCTCTCTCTTTCTCTGTTCTCTCTATTTCTTCCTTTTTTTTTTATTTTCAACTTTCTATTTTTGTTCTCCGCCTCCTCTCCTCGGCAATAGTAGGCAGCCCCCTTTTAATAGGCTAAGAGATGGATTTTTGGAAGAAATCCTAACCAACTTGGGTTTAAAACTCTTAACATAAGTCAAACTAAAATCTTGAATAATTCTGGCCTTCAGATCAGCATCCAATGGATCAAAAATTACTTAAAAATTCTTTTCAAAAACCCAATTCAAGTCAAAATTAACCTCAGTCGTTGGATCTTCTTGATGATTAAATCGAGACCGTCGGATCGCGTACATGAGCATTCAGATTCCTAGTTAAAATTGATAACACATCTCCATCATTGGATCTCGATCGGAAACCTCATCCACCATTCGTCAACGCATAGATTTCCACCGTTCAATCAAATCCCGGCGAAGAGCATCCATCGGATCTAGCAAAATTTCAAGAATATCCTCTGTAGATCGTGCGCGAGCCCAGCATTGTGTGGACTGCCACTTTCTTCAATCAATCGGAGCATGCTCATTCTCGTGAAATCTTCGAAATGCCCTCGTCTGGTTACTGTAGCGGTCCACCGTGCGCCGCAAAAAATCCTGACGTCAGTGTGGCGTAAGGGGGCGTCAGCAGGCAGTCAGTCTGGTTCTGAGTGCGATCGGGTCAGTCAATCTGCTGAGTTGATGTTTCTGAGCCGATTTGAATCGAACCAATCGATATTTAAAAATTAATTTATTATTATTTTTTATTTTCTTTGAAATTTAATTTTAGGCTCGTTTGAAGTCCGTTTTGCTTGAAATTTATTTCATCTGAATCAAAAAAATAAGATCTTCATATTGGTGGCCTTTTTTCCTACATATAATTAATAAAAATATTAATTTCTTAAAAATAAATTAATTTATTTTATAATTTAATACTTTTATTAGTGTATTTTTACCACTTATCAACATTTAATCCTAATCCTTCTTTCTTACAACCCTCTCCCTATTGTCCAACTTTTCTCTTCCTTCCTTTGTTAAGATAAGATCCTATTAAGGATAAGAAGTCTTCTTTAGGACAAGAGTCTAAGAAGAGAGATAAGGAAGATAAGGAGAAAAGGAAGTAAGGGAAGGGAAGGCTAGAAGGAAGGAGGCAAGGCTGAGAGAAGGTTTTGCCGAAAAATTAAATTCTGATAATAAAAATTTAATCCAAGAAATCAGATTTAAAAGATGTTAGAGACTTGATCAAGTCTCCATGTGGATCAATGTTAGAGGATGAACACGTGGACACCTGTTAGAACCCTTGCCGAATTGCTGCCGAAATTCAAACTCAAATCAAGATTTAGCGATTTAGGTATGTTTCTATACCCTAAGTTTATATTATAAATGCATGTTATATGATTTGAATTTAATAAGGTGGTCCTAGGTTAGGGTTTGACTTTGGAATTTCTTTATGAAATGCTTTGAACTCCATGCTTTCGCCCTAGTCACCAAACCCTACATTATTTCATTGATAGAGATTTTTTCTACGATACCGGAGCTTCAAAACAAGTGTTGCTGCTGGATTAGGATCTACATTGATGGTGGTCCACCACTCTTTAATTAAGGAGTCAAAATCAGGGTATGGGTACCATATATCTTCAAACATAAAGGGCTTTGGGAGAAGTGTATCAAGATGATCTTGGGATGAGAGTGATATGCACAAAGGAATATGATCTGAGGTTGTTCTGCTTAAGGTTGAGCATGAAGTCTAGGAAAGAATGTGATGCAAAGTGATATGTATGAAATAGCGATCTAACCTGGCCAAGGTAGCCCTTTCCTTGAAGTTAGATCACATGAAGACTCTATTGGGGCCGTGAAGTTCAATAACCTCTAGTTCATTGATGAATTGGTTGAATTCTCTTGAAGCAATATGGCTACAAATGGCACCTTGGTGATCTGATGGAGTTCTTGCACTATAAGAAAAATATTATTTAACAACGAAAATTTTGCAACGAACAAAATCTGTTTTTAATCAATTGTTAATTAACAATAGATTTACAATGGAATGCTCAATTTTGTTGCTAATCTCGAAAAAATAAATTTACAATAGATTTACAACAGATTAGAAATGGAAAGTTTGCAACGGAATAACAATGGATCTGAAAACTATTGCTAAATTTTACAAAAGGTTCCCACATATTATTGGCAACAAAATTGCAATAGATTAGCAACTAAATATTATAAGAAATATATGATTTTACAACAAAAATTTAGCAACAGATAGAATTTATTTCTAATCCATTGTTAATTGGCAATGGATTTGCAACAAAATATTTAATTTTATTGTCAATATTGAAAAATAAATTTACAACAAACTTGTAATGAATTAGATATAAAAATTTTGCAATAGAATAAAATGGATCTAAAAATAATTGCTAAATGTTGTAGGAGGTTCTTGCTAATTAAAAACTAAAAAAATATAACTTTCTATTAGCATGATATTTTCTTTCTCTTTTTTTCTCTCTCCTCTCCCTCTCTCTAAAAATATAAGTAATTCAGGCTCCATTGTTGAAGAGAGATATGATCAATTAACAGTATTAAATTTTATAAATATTTATTTTTATTAGTAGTTGCTTGTCTAGAATTTATATGTTATTACGAATTTTCTTCATAGTTTTATTGATAACATGTTTGTTGTTTGACTTAATCTTTTATATTAATTTTATTTTTTTATTTTTAATAAAATTTAAGTAAAAATAATAAAAAAATAAAAAAATAGATAAATTATTTAGTTTTTATAAAAAATAATAAAAATATTAACATGACTTCAGAACCTTCTAAGATTTTCAAATGATAGGAAAAAAGGCCGAAAAAAATTTTCAATCTACAGGTACTTTATTATTTGAGAAATAATTTACTCATTTTTCATTTAGTCCCTAAAAATCTCGCACCAGATCAGCATATAGCAAGTGGACCTCCGACTTTCCCCGTGGAGGTGGGAAAATTCAAAAACCCCCTATTTTTTCGAAACCCCCGTCTGCTTTCTTTCTCCCTTCTTTCAAAACCCCACCCCTCCCTCTCCTCACCCATTTTCCCACCAAAATCCTAAGCCCAAGATCTCATTCTCTCTCCCTCTCTTCCTCACTCGCTTGATCACTTTCTATCATCTTCTTCGATAGTCCCGGCCTGTGATCTCCCCTGCGACGTCGATGGCGTCTGCATGGTTTGCAAAGTGACGCCGACGAAGGTGGAGGTGTTGCTTTGCCAGACCTGCACCACCCCACAGCACGCCTCTTGCCTCGCCCGACCGTTGGAGATCCTCACCTTGATCGTCGATTAGGAGTGCCCCAACCACCCTCGTTGGCCACTACGTCGATCCCCACCCCCATCGCCATCCTGTCTGGTGCCTCCAATGATCTGATCGCCTCCATGCAGGCCATCGAGGTCGATACATCGTTGATCGAGCAGAAGAAGGTGAGGCGGTGGCAGGCACTGGTGAGTGGCGGCATGGCGCAGGCCGTCGATAAGGAGGAGAAGGGAACCCCCCTCCCCATCCCCATCCCCCAAGCTTCGATGCCCGCACCCACGCCTGGATGGAGTCAAGCCTCAACATGAAAAAGCTACGCCATGAGATCTTCTCCATTATCGAGAATAAGTTTCTTTCCGACCATCACGAACTCAATCTCTTCTTCCACCGCTGGAAGGGTCTGCATCCTCTTTATTGATGGAGGCGGTTCTGCCTCTGACAGCCTGCTTGCTCACCTCGAGGCCTTCCTTCGCAAGCTCTCCAGCGACCCCGCCTCTCAAATCATCGACTTCTTCGACCTGGCTGCCAGATCTGGTGCCAGCAGGGTCCTCGTCGCCATGCTTTTCGTTCAGGCCTCTAATGGCCACCCGCTCTTCTCTGCCAATGAGGCCCACTGCCTCCTCTCAGAGAATCACCCCCGGCTTGCCACCTCCAATGAGCAGGGCTTCCACTATAGGATTTTTCAGTGATTTAGCAGTGGCGACAAGGTGTTCTTCTGATTGATCTTCGGTGACGCGATGTTGTAGGACCTCATGAAGCCGGTGTTGGTCCCGTGCTATGACCCAATTTTAGGGGCCCGGGTGCTCTCGATCTCGCTCTCACTTGGTGGCTGGTGGGCAACCAGACCTCCTCCCCCAGCTCCTCTTCGGCCGCTCCAAACCTCCCACCAGGTCGAAGCTCTGGAGGATAGAAAAAGCAGAGAAAATCGAGGAAAGCAGAGGAAAAAATCAATAGAAAAAAAAAAGAAATATGAGAAATTAAATAGGTACGATTCTTTTTCCTTTTCAATTCTTTTCAGTCGTGTTGGTGATATTTTGATCCATATGATTTTAACTTATTATAGTTTTAGATTATTGTCATTTTACATTTTTTATTTCACTAATTGACCATGTGGTTTTGTTTCTTGGTCCAGCTTTTCATTCTCTTGCTCGAGCTGCCATAATACCTAATTTTTCTTAGGTACCTATTAATTTATTTATATGTTATAGATGAAAAATTTTGTCTCCTTTTTCCAGCTTTTTTTTTTCTAACAAAATAAATTGAGATAAGAGTTTCAATGCCTTCTTCATTAATTAGGTATATGATGGATTTAATGCAGAACATCTTTCCTTCTAATGGTTTATAAATTAAATGCAAAATAATTTTTCTCCTAATATCTTTTATGACCACTCTGTATTTTAAGGTTAAAGTATTCCTTTGTTTCTCTTCTTTTTGTTTTCTTCTTTGGTTTCGGATGTGTTTTTCTTTTTGCAAGATACCAAATTATCATGCATGTGCCAATAGTAAAATAATTCTAAAATCTCTAACCTGATTACTAGTAGTGGTACTTTTCTTTGGCATTGCCTTTTATATTTTTGTCTGACTGAAGAATTAATGCATGAAAATGAAACCGCAATGGATGAAAATAATGGTGATGCTTGCTTACCTAATAGTTCTAAGAATCAAAATGAATGCAAGGACTTTCTTCTTCCTGATGCACATGCTTTGTTGCATGTTACCAGTAGAAGAAAAATGCATGTCAAGGTGGATGGTTCATTTCTGGTGTCTTTATTATTTCATTATTTTTCTCCATTTGATTTAGAAGTTTGACACTTAAATGCCTAACTTACTTACAAGTGTTAGATATATGTGCCCTAGAAGCCAGAATTGGCTGACACTTGTAATACACTTCTAGGGGCAAAATTATAATTTTGACTATAATTAATGAAATGGGTTATTTTCTATCACACATGTGTATTTAGTGTCTGTGATACATCCTTTGAGTTAATGGTAATGATAATTCATATTTTCAAGAGTTGAAAATTTAAGACATGAATAATCATTATTAACTCATAAACAGCTCCCGACCATAGGATCATCACGAGGATGGTGATTGATCCAGAAGGTTGGTGTACGATTGCTTCTCTTTAGTAGATGAGTCTTGAGTCTACGGTGTGGAGACACCGGAGCGAGAGTACAGGTACTCGTTAGAGAACGAGGGCACTGAGCGTGACCACCTCGAGTAGTCATTAGGGAGTCTACCTTCTCGTCAATGACTGACTCGATGCTGCAGTAGTGTGTCTGGTTCTTTGACCTGAGATGCATCGGCAGTTCACCTTGAGGGTGTTATAGTTTGACTACACCATTACTCGGTCTCCTAGCCATATGGAACCTTGAGGTGTATGTTGGCTGTGATAGCATGTTCATTGTAGGAACTGGATTGCATCAAGATGGGAATCTATCTACCTCGGTGGTAGAGGAGCAGCCCTATGATGATCATGAGAATCAAGTCCAGAAATCCATGGCCATGGTAGAGTGAAATAATAGAAAGAGTTTCTATTTAGATTTTCACATTGGACTCGAATCGAATGATTACATCATATGACAGAGACTAGGGTTTGACGAGTTCACCTTAACCCTAATCTGATCGGGGCTCAAGATAGAAGAACTTAATCACACAGGTAGCTGCACCAAGAGGTTCGCATTCAGCTCTGATGGGTTGCCACCATATACTGCTAGGTGTCACTGGTGGATTTTGGGAGCAATTAGAATGATTTAGATGATCGATCATTCTAGCTGTTCGAATCAGAAGAGTTCTGATCCATCGAAAGGAGTTTCGATGATGTCGATGATAGAGATCATGACATATCCCATTACCATACAGAACTGAACCTAACTGGGTCACACAAACAAGGGTTTGAATCTGGTGATCATCAATTGAACTGATCTAGTTCAATTGATCTGAATGAGATTCAATTAGGTTCAAGGAAATCGTGCTAGCACTCGATTGAACCTAACGTTCTTCTTTTACTATCATAAATAAGTTGTCCTGACTGAGCCAAAGGAGTTTGTGCTCAATCAGAGGCCTTCATATGGTCTGACTGGAGGTTGTCCAAGTCAGAATAGGTTGTCTTATTTGTAAGACATTACCTGCCATTTTTGGTCACCTGCCATTTCTTGTTCTTTGACTTTGGTCAAAAGTCTACCTTTGACTGGTCAAACGTTGACCATTGACCCTTTGACTTTTGACCACATGTCATGCACCTATTGGAGAGCTGGTGGGGGCCTGTCCCCCTGCCAGAACCTGGCAAGGAGAAGGGCGCACGCCAAGGGTGGCGTGAGCCCAAGTAGGAGGCGCCTAGGAGTCCTTGTTGGACAAGGACTCCACCTCCCTTTTTGGATTCCAATTAGAGTTCTACTAAGAATCCAGTTTTGACTGGTCTTAGGCGCCCTCTAAGGAGGAATCCAGGGGTCTCTATTCCAACCAATCAGATTTAGATCTGATTTCACAAAGGGTTGTGATTGGTTGAGAGGAAGAGGAGTTGGATCACAAGAGGTCTATAAATAAGACCCTGCGCCCAACCCTAATCCTAAAGTGAATTCAAATAGAGATTTCCCACGCCCAAGGCTGCCTCTCCCCTCCTTCTCCATGCCATAACTCTCTTCTCCCCTTGCCTCTCCACGTCCAAAAGTGTTTTGGACTTAGTTTGGTGCGATTCAGATCAAAGGAAAGGCGATCAAAAGCAAGAAGGCTGCGCTGCTGCAAAAGGACGACTGCAGATCTTCAAAAGAGTTTTGAAGATCCTCCAGATCAGATCCAGATCTGAATTTTTGGAGGTGTGATAGAGAAGAAGAGGATCTCCAGATCCAACCCGAGTGGATATCCGGTAGAGGCCAGGCGCTTGCGTGGCTAAGATCCAGAACCTTCCGCTGCAATCAGGATCATCTATAGGGTAATAGGATTACCCAAATCAGGTAAATTAAATTTGATTTAATTTATCTTATTTTATTTTATTTATTAAAATAATAAGAATCAGATCTGAAACATATCAAGATCTGATTGAGATCAAGAGAAAATTTTTGAAATATATCTCTTGATCTAATCAGATCTGGACGAACCTGGACCGGGAAATCAGGATTTCCCTTCAACTGGTATCAGAGCCATGGTTCTAAAATTATTTAGATCTGATTTTAATTTTATTTTAATTAAAAAATAAGTGATTTCAGATGTCACATGAGATGTGATCAGATCTGAAATCAGAAAAAATTAAAATTAAATGATTTGGATCTAAGATTAGAAAATATGCATGACTAGTTCTAGAAATAGAATAGTTCTATAGAATAGTTTTGCATGTCTTTGATTTAATTTGATTAAATCATATTTTAGATCTTTTTATTTACTATTTTTTGATATTATAAGTGTTATATAATAACATCTGAATAAACAGTAAATAAAAATTATTTAATTTTAAATATCATATGAGATATGATTGATGCATGTCTAGACTAGTTGTAGAATAGTTCTACATAATTGTCTAGATTAGAATTTATTTTGATTAGATCAATTTAAATCTAATTTTTTAGATTATTATGAGATAATTTAGATCTGAAAATATGCATGATTTGATACATGAGATGTATGCAAAATATGCCATGATTAGATCTAATTTGTATATGAGATATATGATATAGATCTAAAACTGTTTTGTAGTATTGACATGTTCCTGATTAAGGCGTTCCTCTTGGCCGTCCGGTCATAAGAATGAAGAAGGGTTTAAAGGCCCTCTCTTCCCATTCGATGGGGTGTTCTTATGATGTGTAGGGGTGCTGCGTGTTCGTCCTTAATCAGAAACCCAAAACTTACTTTCTGCAAAACCCTAGATCCTGAAACCCTAGGATTTATTGTGCATATTTTGTTTATGAACCCTACTTAATTAAGAATTAAGTTTATGGAAATATTAATTAGGTCTAAAATTGAGAATTTCAGATCTAAGACATATTCATAATACTGGGTTCGGGCTTGGGTAGCTCAATTAGGTCTAAGCGGTTGATCAAACCGAATCAAGAGTTGGTTAGATGGGATCAACAATGCTTAAATTGACCAGCCTAATAGGATTAAGTCTGGGTCAAGATCGAGTCACGATCAAGCAAGACCTAATTAGGCTCAGAGGTTAGAGTCTGGATTGTAGGCTAACCCAATTGGTTCTGACTCAATAATTTGGTGTCTAAGGTAAGTTTGGCACATACGACCGACTGGTTTTTAATTGGAAGCTACTCGACCTGAATGCGTTCTTGTACGAGTTAATGGCATATTCCTTCCACCGGTCTCACTTACCTGGCCATATCTGTTGACACAGTTCTGATCTGAGGTGGTCAATAATCCGAGCTAACCCATGCCACTAGGTTAGTCATAATTGTTATGACTATGACAAGTCTAGTTTAATGAGACCTGAATCAATTCTCCCTAAGAAAAGATTAAGTCTGAGGTCTTCCACCATTGTAGATGTGCGGGCCCTTCCCGGGGTTGATTGTTCTCGGCTGGATACAGTGGCTCAGTTGCACCGGGAAAGATGCAACCATGTCTATTAGGCATTGGATGCTATGGGCTGGAGGATGAGTTGGGCTCAATATTTTGGATACGGTGAGAGACTCAATTAGGAAATCCAGTCTATGCAAATGGTGGGTCTGACTTAACTAAGGAGTGGATCAATATTCCAGGATACGGTGAGATTCATGAATTAGAGACCAAGTTTGGGTGCACCATGATTAGAGAATCATTGAACAAGAGTTGTTCACTCATTGGCTAACCCATCACCAATAACTGTTAGGTGAGGTGATGAGTCAGTTGGTGAGACCGCACCACCCACTAGAAATCATTAATCATGGAGATTTTTGCATCTCTACAGAGGGAGTGTAGGGATCCGAGAAAATAGTGGGAGCTAATTTGTTTAAAAATAAAATCCTAAATAAATTGGTCAAGTCAAAATTACAGTATCTAACTAGAATCTTTGACTCTCTACAGGAAAAATGTCTGCGTCCAACCCATTGGCACGTATCCTGGACACACATAGACTGACTGGACCCAATTATAAAGATTGGCTCAGGAACTACAAAATTATTTTGGGTTCAGAGAAGTTAACCCATGTTTTGGACCAGGACCCTCCCACCTTACCAGCCCGTCCATCCACTGAACAGAGAGCGTCTCTGGAAAAATGGATAGACGAAGATAATAAGGCCAGATATTACATGTTGGGCTCGATGTCTGATGAGCTCCAGCGCCAACATGAAGATATCGGGACTGCTCGCCAAATGTTGGCTCACCTGCAGGAGATGTTTGGTGAACAGAGTCGCGCAGCCAAATATCAAGTCACGAAATGACTTTTTAAGGCTAAGATGCGTGATGGGCAGTCAGTCCAAGATCACTGTCTGACAATGATCAAGGACATGGAAGAGCTTGAGAAGCTCGGTGTGAAGTTGGACTTGGATCTGCAGAACGATATTATTCTGCAATCCTTGACTGATGCATATGGGCAATTCATCATGAATTACCACATGCATAAACTTCAAAATTCCTTGGCCGAATTAATGAATATGCTGGTTACCGCTGAGCTTTCTATGAAAGGTTCTAAAGGCTCAGTTCTTGCTATGGAACGGACTTCTTCCAAAAGAAAGTCTTATGAAAAGAAAAAGAAGTCTGTGAAAAAGCAAAAGGTGGAAGGATCAAAAGAAGAAGAAGGCAGAACCGAAGAAAAAAAGGTCCGATGGCAAAGGAAAGTGTTTCCATTGCAACAGCGACGGCCATTGGAAGCGGAACTGCCCTACTTACCTGGCCACCCTAAAGAACAAGAAGGAAGGTCCTTCTGGAGGTATGCTCATTATTCGAGCAAAACGTGAATGCAAACGACCTAGGGATAGTCCTAAACGACAGATTATCTATGGCACCTGAGATTAGGTCATATAGCAGAAGATAGGATTAACAAATTAAGAAAAAATGGGCTATTGAGTCCATTGACTTTTTGAGTCATATCCAACTTGTGAATCTTGTCTTCAAGGCAAAATGACTAAACTCCCTTTTGTTGGACATGGGGAGAGGGCCACAGATCTCCTTGCCCTAGTACATACTGATGTGTGCGGCCCATTTGATGTGCCGGCTAGAGGCAATTTTGTCTACTTCATTACCTTTACCGATGATCTGTCTAGGTATGGGTATGTGTATCTTATGAGACACAAGTCTGAAGCTTTTGAAAAGTTCAAAGAATTCAGACATGAAGTAGAAAAACAAACTGGAAAAACCCATTAAGGTTCTTCGATCAGATCGAGGAGGTGAATACCTTAGCCGGGAATTCCTAGACTATCTTAAGAAAAATGGCATAGTCTCTCAATGGACTCCACCAGGAACACCTCAACTCAACGGGGTTTCAGAATGGAGAAATCGGACTCTATTGGATATGGTTCGATCCATGATGAGCTTCACAGACCTCCCTGATTTTCTTTGGGGACATTCATTATTAACTTCAATTATTTACTGAATAGGGTTCCCTCTAAAACCGTTCCTACCACACCGTATGAGATATGGCACGGTAAGAAACCAAGTCTGAGTCATCTCAGAATTTGGGGTTGTCCGGCTCATGTCAAAAGACAACAAGCGGACAAGTTAGAGTTTAGGTCCTTTAGAGCTCGATTCATAGGATATCCTAAAGAGTCATTAGGATACTATTTCTACATTCCAGAAGACCACAATGTGATTGTGAGTCGACATGCCATATTTTTCTTGAAAAATAGTTTATTCAAGATAGTGGCATTGGAAAGCAGATTAAGCTTGATGAGAAAGTCTCACAAGCAGAACGAGCTAAGGACCAAGTGGAACCAAATCAGGTTGAGCCAATAAGAACACTACCTCCTCCACCTCGTAGATCGGAAAGAGTTTCCCGTCCCCCTGAAAGATACTTAGGTATTATTTCAGAGGATGTAGAGAAAATGTTCCTCATAGGTAATGGTGCTCATGGTGATGATCCCAAAACCTACAACGAGGCGATATCAGATATCGACTCCGAGAAATGGCTAGAGGCAATGAAGTCAGAAATTGACTCGATGCACTCAAACCAAGTCTGGACCTTGGTAGATCCACCAGAAGGTATAGTACCTATTGGGTGTAAATGGATCTTCAAGAGAAAGATTGGTGCAGATGGGAATGTGGAGACATTCAAGGCTAGACTAGTGGCAAAAGGTTATAGTCAACGTGAAGGCATTGACTATCAGGATACCTTTTCCCCAGTAGCTATGCTAAAATCCATCCGCACATTGCTTGCCGTTGTTGCAGCCTATTTCGATTATGAAATATGGCAAATGGACGTGAAAACGGCATTCCTAAAATGGATATCTTGAGGAAGAAGATATCTATATGGAACAGCCGCTAGGTTTCACATCCAGTGATACTGATCACAAGGTTTGCAAGCTGCAAAGGTCCATATATGGACTTAAGCAAGCATCTCGGAGCTGGAACACTCGTTTCAATGATGTGATCAAAAAGTTTGGTTTCATCAAAAAACGAAGAGGAACCATGTGTTTTCAAAAGGGTCAGTGGGAGCGCTGTTGTCTTCCTCGTATTGTACGTGGATGACATCCTCCTTATTGGGAATGATATTCCCATGTTGACATCAGTCAAAATGTGGTTGTCCAAGGAATTCTCCATGAAAGACCTAGGTGAAGCATCCTTTATTCTAGGAATTAAGGTCTATAGGGATAGACCGAATAGGATGCTAGGACTTTCACAGAAGATGTACATAGAGGAAGTACTAAAGAGGTTTAGTATGGAAAACTCTAAGAGGGGATTAATACCCTTCAGACATGGTATTCATCTTTCCAAGAAGATGTGCCCCAGCACACCTGAGGAAATAGAACGCATGAGCAAGATCCCTTATGCTTCTGCAATAGGGAGCCTCATGTATGCCATGCTATGTACACGACCTGATATAGCCCATGCTGTGAGTGTCACAAGCAGATATCAGTCAAATCCAGGTGAAGAACACTGGACTTCTGTGAAATGTATCCTTAAGTACTTGAGAAGAACTAAGGATATGATGTTGGTCTTTGGTAACGGAGAACTCCAAGTTCCAGGGATACACAGACTCGGACTTTCATGTCCGATATAGATGATCGAAAGTCGACATCTGGCAGACTGTTTGTGTGCTGGAAGAGTTTTCCTAAGCAAACAGGTGATATCCATCTCATCCAGCGATTACCTTGAGAAAGGTTTACGTTGAGGTCAAGAGAGTCAACTCCGCAGATAATGTGGCAGACCCACTTACAAAGCCGTTGGGCCAGCAGAAGATCGAAGCCCACCTTGAGAAGATGGGACTTAGACTTGTAGCCAATTGGCTTTAGGACAAGTGGGAGATTGTTAGATATATGTGCCCTAGAAGCCAGAATTGGCTGACACTTGTAATACACTTCTAGGGGCAAAATTATAATTTTGACTATAATTAATAAAATGGGTTATTTTCTATCACATATGTGTATTTAGTGTCTGTGATACATCCTTTGAGTTAATGGTAATGATAATTCATATTTTCAAGAGTTGAAAATTTAAGACATGAATAATCATTATTAACTCATAAAATGCTCCCGACCATAGGATCATCACGAGGATGGTGATTGATCCGGAAGGTTGGTGTACAATCGCTTCTCTTTAGTAGATGAGTCTTGAGTCTACGGTGTGGAGACACCGGAGCGAGAGTACAGGTACTCGTTAGAGAACGAGGGCACTGAGCGTGACCACCTCGAGTAGTCATTAGGGAAGTCTACCTTCTCGTCAATGACTGACTCGATGCTGCAGTAGTGTGTCTGGTTCTTTGACCTGAGATGCATCGGCAGTTCACCTTGAGGGTGTTATAGTTTGACTACACCATTACTCGGTCTCCTAGCCATATGGAACCCTGAGGTGTATGTTGGCTATAGCATGTTCATTGTAGGAACTGGATTGCATCAAGATGGAATCTATCTACCTCGGTGGTAGAGGAGCAGCCCTATGATGATCATGAGAATCAAGTCCAGAAATCCATGGCCATGGTAGAGTGAAATAATAGAAAGAGTTTCTATTTAGATTTTCACATTGGACTCGAATCGAATGATTACATCATATGACAGAGACTAGGGTTTGACGAGTTCACCTTAACCCTAATCTGATCGGGGCTCAAGATAGAAGAACTTAATCACACAGGTAGCTGCACCAAGAGGTTCGCATTCAGCTCTGATGGGTTGCCACCATATACTGCTAGGTGTCACTGGTGGATTTTGGGAGCAATTAGAATGATTTAGATGATCGATCATTCTAGCTGTTCGAATCAGAAGAGTTCTGATCCATCGAAAGGAGTTTCGATGATGTCGATGATAGAGATCATGACATATCCCATTACCATACAGAACTGAACCTAACTGGGTCACACAAACAAGGGTTTGAATCTGGTGATCATCAATTGAACTGATCTAGTTCAATTGATCTGAATGAGATTCAATTAGGTTCAAGGAAAATCGTGCTAGCACTCGATTGAACCTAACGTTCTTCTTTTACTATCATAAATAAGTTGTCCTGACTGAGCCAAAGGAGTTTGTGCTCAATCAGAGGCCTTCATATGGTCTGACTGGAGGTTGTCCAAGTCAGAATAAGGTTGTCTTATTTGTAAGACATTACCTGCCATTTTTGGTCACCTGCCATTTCTTGTTCTTTGACTTTGGTCAAAAGTCTACCTTTGACTGGTCAAACGTTGACCATTGACCCTTTGACTTTTGACCACATGTCATGCACCTATTGGAGAGCTGGTGGGGGCCTGTCCCCCTGCCAGAACCTGGCAAGGAGAAGGGCGCACGCCAAGGGTGGCGTGAGCCCAAGTAGGAGGCGCCTAGGAGTCCTTGTTGGACAAGGACTCCACCTCCCTTTTTGGATTCCAATTAGAGTTCTACTAAGAATCCAACTTTGACTGGTCTTAGGCGCCCTCTAAGGAGGAATCCAGGGGTCTCTATTCCCACCAATCAGATTTAGATCTGATTTCACAAAGGGTTGTGATTGGTTGAGGAGGAAGAGGAGTTGGATCACAAGAGGTCTATAAATAAGACCCTGCGCCCAACCCTAGATTCCTAAGTGAATTCAATAGAGAATTTCCCCACGCCCCAAGGCTGCCTCTCCCCTCCTTCTCCATGCCATACTCTTCTCTCCCTTGCTCTCCACGTCCAAAAGTGTTTTGGACTTAGTTTGGTGCGATTCAGATCAAGGAAAGGCGATCAAAAGCAAGAAGGCTGCGCTGCTGCAAAAGGACGACTGCTAGATCTTCAAAAGAGTTTTGAAGATCCTCCAGATCAGATCTAGATCTGATTTTTGAAGGTGTGATAGAGAAGAAGAGGATCTCCAGATCCAATCCGAGTGGATACCGGTAGAGGCCAGGCGCTTGCGTGGCTAAGATCCAGAACCTTCCGCTGCAATCAGGATCATCTACAGGGTAATAGGATTACCCAAACCAGGTAAATTGAATTTGATTTAATTTATCTTGTTTTATTTTATTTATTAAAATAATAAGAATCAGATCTGAAACATATCAAGATCTGATTAAGGTCAAGAGAAAATTTTTGAAATATATCTCTTGATCTAATCAGATCTGAACGAACCTGGATCGGAAAATCAGGATTTCCCTTCAACAAGAAGGTCGTGGATTGGTAGTAAATCATGCAGAATATAAGGACAACATTTTAGAATATGATGCTCAGGTTCTTGTTCTTTTCCATCTCTGCTTATATGCTGTATTCCCTTTGCTTACTTGTAAATACAACATTGCTTCCATGCAGAAAAGGAATAAGAAGAGTGAATCTGAAAGTGCAACCAGCAAGTTTGTGGAATCAGAAAGCACTTCTAGAAGAACAAGTTTCATCTCTTCAGTGAGTCAAATAAGTGGGAGTGCATCTTGTGAAAGTAAAAACTTAACTGCAAAAGAGTCAGAAGCAATTTTTGTAATCAAACAACTTCAGGATTAGGTTCTTTATAGGTCAAGTACACTTTTCAAGTTTAAGATCTTAAAGCTATATTATGATTGCATTATTTTTTATTTCATGTAGATTAAATCACTAAAAATGGAGAAGGCAGCAATGCAGAGAAATTTGGATAATGTTATCGAGTTGGCAACCAAACAGAATGCTTCATTTAGATAGAAGTATGAAGAGGTAAAACCTATTAAATTTTACTATAATCTAACTTTGTTTATTCCACCAGGTTTACGAATACATGCTTATCTTGTGATGTAAAACTTCTTTTGCTTGTTACAGTCTTTAGTTGGTGCAGTTCAATTTTCAAAATATGAATTACCTAAATTATTTATAATAAGCAAGCTTGTTCCTTTTTTTTGGGACCTAGACCATGTGTTGGATTGCTTGAGTTGCCAATTCTCATTATTTTTGAGTTGAATATTAGCCTTTTTTTTTCTTTATCCATATCAATGGTTTATGCATGTTCAATTTTCTCATCCTTATTGTCCTTATGTTATTTTGCTTTAGCATGTTATATCATCCATGCTTGGATCTCTTATCAAGCTTTATATTATAAATATTATATTATAGTAGTTTTAGTTGTTACTTTGTATTGTTAAGCAAAGCAATTATTAATTTATTAAGTTAAAACTTTATAAATTGGCATCATCATGCACCATAGATCAGTAATTCTGAACCTTCAATCAAAGAATTAGGTCAAAATTCATTAAGTTAAAACTTTATAAATTTTGAACTAATCTTTTCTGGATGCAGGAACCTTTATAGCTCAGCAATCAAAATTTATTTCATGTGGCTATTCGGTGGTAATGTTTGCCATGATAGTCAAATTTATTGTAGGCCTTGGAATCATGGTCACATCCTCACTTGCTGTTGGACTTCAAGGCTTGCTTTTGCATGTAGCCGTTGAATAGGTAAGTATAATTAAATATCTTCATTTTCTATTTTATCTTTATTAGTAGCCTAATTTGTTGCTTGTCTATACTTCTTGGTCAAAATTTTACAGCTCAAAAACTTTAGATTACTCTAAGAGAAGCATAGTTGATAGATTAAAATTGCACAGGGCTCTTTAGCATGTTAACAAGAGCAAAGCAATACTTTACATGATGGTTCCATTCATTCTCTTTTTTGCAAAAAGGAGGCACAAATTTTGGTTTATTCCTTTTGTCTACAAGACATTAGCTGATATTTTCTATTATGGCCAGAACCAAATTAAAGGAGTTCAAAATAACATCATCTTCCGATGGGTTGCACTATGGAATTGGCTGGTACATGATGGACTGCTCCTTTTGATTAGATACGTCCGCCAATGAACACAGCGTACTCCTATTGCACCATCTTTAGCTCCTTTTCCTTTTTACTTTTTCTTTATTTATGCTTTTTTTATCATTTTTTATTTTTTAATATATGATATTAGGCATTTACTTCGAAACATCATACATCGGGGGGCAATAGAGATGGTCAAAACACTGGTGGCAGCGATATGCACCTAGGAACTCCATAGGCTTCATTTCTTATTATTTTTTATTTTATGTATGAGAATCTTATTGGGTATATGTACTTTATCTTGATACCATGTATACTTTATGTGTGCTTTGATATACTATTCATACTTTTTAATATAGATATTTTATTAAATTTTTGATGTCATTGAATGAAGAATTGATATTATTGTTGGATGGCTTAAAATGATCATGGTTATTGTTGGATGTCAAAAAATAACACTTTAGCAACAGAAAAAAATTTTAAAATATATGAATTAGCAATGGATTTATAATACATTAGCAATGGACATTTAAAATTTATGCAATGGCTTAAAAATGAAATTGCAACGAAATATTAAAATTTTAGCAACATAGTAGAAATGGATTTGCAATAAAATCTAAAAAAAAGCAACAAAATAGAAATAGAGTTACAACGGAATACTACTTTAATAACTAAATAGAAATGGATTTACAACAGAACATTAAAATAATAGGAATGGCTTTACAATGGAATGGCAATGGACTAGTAATAAAAATTTAAAAGTTTAATAATAGATTAGCAACTGATTTGCAATGAAAAAGCTATGAAAATTATTTGTTTCGTAAACTCGTTACTTAAAAATGAGCAACGAAATAATTCTATTGCTATTCCATTGCTAAAAAAATTTAGCAATGGAATAGCAACAGATATGAGTTTCATTACTAATTAGCTACGAAAAATTTAACAATACATGCAAATCCGTTGCTAATCCATTGCTAATCTGTTGCTAAATAGTTTAGTAATGGATTAGCAATGGATTTTGTCCGTTGTTATATAGCCTTTTTCTAGTAGTGTTGTAACTTTAAAATCCCCTAGAATGCTCCAAGGTGCATTAATGGTCTATTTCAAGGATCTAGTTTTATTAAAGAAATCTTTCCTAGTTGTTCGATCATGGGACCGTAAATGTTGGTAATGACCAAATGAAATCTATTGCTTAGGAGTGTGAATTTTGTTGTAATGGAGAAGTTGCCCTAGAAGATGAGAGAGCCTTGGACAAGCTAACTATTCTAACATGTGATGAGCCTACCTGTGGAACTAGATGATTCTTTAATTGCCCAATTATTAAAAGACTGTCCACAAGAAGAGTGCAAAAGTTTAACATTGAAGGATCTTATTTTTGTTTCTTGAAAGAAGTCGATGTGGCATTTTGAGGTAACAACCGATTGCTTTGTAATCTTCCTTTTAGAAGCCGGTCCTAAACCTATAACATTCCAACATTCCAACTTAAAATTATCATTTGCACAAAAATAGAACAAGTGTAAGGAGATTGAAGGGTACTCTAAAAGATGAGCTGAATTACAGTAAGATGTACTTATAAGTTAAAGAGAGTGTCCATACATGATAGATTCATATAGTAGAGCGTCGGATTGTTGATCTAACCAAAATACCAAAATGCACCATAGGGAGTAATCCAAGAAGGTTTTCAAGGCCAAAAGAACCATAAAATAGGCACGAAAGCATAGAAGTGGGTAGGGTGATTTTTCATGATGGCAGTGAATAGCGTGCACTGTACTTGTCATGTTCGTGTCTTGCTTACACCTGAATGTTTCTAGATCCTTGAGCTTCGCAATAGGGTCTTTAGAAGAGTCGGCCAGCATTTTAATACCAATTTTTGTCTTAGGTGGATTAGGTCATTTGCAATTAAGGAGTTGATGAATAAAATATTTTCGTCACTGAGGTTTTGATTCTCCAGGCCCAAAACATTGAGCTTTTTCATTTTGATATGAATACTTCTCTTAGTGACCACAGATGGGGATGCAGAAGATGGGACCTTGAAGGTTGCCAAGGGAGAGCAGGGGATGATTTGGTCAAGAAGGTTCACCTTGAAACAAGAAAAAACTTATGTGATAGGAATAGGTTCAGGCTGATCGCTACTGTGCTGAGATTTATGAAGGTAGGTCGACTATTTGGGGAGTATTATGTTGAGGTTGGGAGACAGATATAAATTCAAATTTGAATTCAGCAGGAAATAGACGCCATTAGAAGTGGAATGAAGCCGTTGTAGGTCTGGCACCAAGAAGGACAATGGAGGGCTAGGGTGCAAAAGGAGTAGGTAGGAGCTTAAGATGGATTTTTGAAGGTCATAATGTGGCCAAACAATAGGTATGCGATCAGGTTTTCTAGGTTTAGAGCCTAGATGAGTGCCTACAACTGATAGGTCTGACGTCAGCACTTGAGAGATGGAGATATCCCGAGAGTCCAGATTAATCTCGCCGGAGAACGATTGAGAGCCACCGAAAATGGTTGGGGGCCATGGGTGAAAGATTGGTTACCACTGGAGATAGGTGGATGGTCACCGGAGGAAGTCCGACGAGTTTCGGGAAAACTTGGTTTTGTATTGCTTCCACTCAAATCGAACCAAAAATCGAGGTCGTCATCATTTATGTTGGCCTGATCTCTTCCCAAAGAGGAGCTAGAGTCGTTGGAGGGGTTGAAGGAGCAGGAGAAGTTGATTTGAAGGTGGATGTCAAACGATCACAGTTCTATAATAACTTTGCTCACTTCAAATATATCCTCCAAGTCTTCTCACTGTGATTTTATCTTTTGGCGTTTTGCACCATCTCTATTTCTTTGTCAAGATTTTTGTAATTAGAGATCTACTTATGTCCACGAGTCAACAATATTGCATATTGATATCATATATAGATAATAAAATAAACTTAGCAGCCCCTAATTAACTTGCCTATCTTATTGCCTATTTCTAATGTTCGCTGGTTGTTTTTTATTTTTGTTTTTGTTTTTATTTTTTATTTTTTCTTATGTGTGTGTGTTTGACAAAACTAGCCCTTTCTTATCCATAATTTTCAAACCTATCTATGTTTAAAAAAAAAAAAAAATCTATCTCCCTGCTGTCCAAGGTATCCTACGTTACACATGTACTGCACTGTTACCAAATAAAAAAAAAAATACACGTACTACACCATTGTAATGTACTGGTTGGTTAGTGGGAATTTAGAAGCTGCAGGACAGTTGGAAAAAGTCAATTAGATTGGACGGAGTTAGGACTAAGAGAGCACAAAGCCCACATCCTTTGCACCGTAAAATACTAAAATACTATAGAATCTGCCAAACTTCGGGTGGCCAACCAAAAGAAAGGAGCCACCTGAGAAGGTCTCCTTTGTATGGTTCAAGGGACGCTCATCCGCACTGGTGCCAGTACCACTCGCTGTGGACACGGTCTTGATGGGAAGAAATTATACCCTAGGGCTAGTGTGATGAAACTTAGCCACATCATCAGCTTAAAAATATTAATATTTTTTTTTTTTTGAAAAAAAGAAGAAAGCACACGCCCGAGCTCTCCCTCCATCTCCCAATCGAGCATAAGGAGGCAAAGCGCTCGGCCCGCGGAGCTTTTCCTCTTGAGATCGGACGCGGGCGGCGACGATGGGCGACAAAGGCGGAATGGCCAGGGTTCCCTCACGCTCGCATGGGAGAGGAAGGGTTCAAGTGCACACTTTCTTTCTTTACTTTTTTTTTTCTAATTTTAACTTAAGCTGACATGGCCCCGGCACGCGATCCGGCGAAGTCTCATTGGCCAGGTGCACCGCTGATGTGGTACACCGTGTGGAGGGGATAATTTCTCCTTGATTGGTGGGTAGCCCAGCAGCGGGGCAGCAGTGGGGCGGAAACCTGGCCTCATAAGCCACAAACCAATTTTAGTACAATTAAGACTTGAAACACCCACTTGTGGACCCTAGAACATAAAGTAACACCTAATTGTCCCATTTTTAAGTTGGTGGGGGTCCCTTTCTTGTGCCACTTTTCTGATCATCTATAGTATTGCTCTATGATTAGTGTAACAACAACCGAAAAGTCTCGTGCAACTGCAACCAAACTTATCGGCGATGCACATGGGCTGAGAAAGGTAAAAGAAAACAAACCATAAGAAAAGATCAGAACACAATATCCATTGATTCATAGCAAAAAAGAACTCAGACCTTGTACTCCCTTGGCAGCGGCAGCAGCAGCAGCAGCAGCCAACAAGGGAGGAGCAGGTGGTTACATCCAAAACTCTCGGTACCAAAGAAACTACCCATCATGATCTCCCAAAGCCAGCAACGCAACTCAGCAGACAAAATCTCAGTGCTGCCAGGCAAAGAAAACAAAAAAAGTAAAGTAAAAAAACAAAACAAAAAAAAGAAAGGTGAACCAAACACAGCACTGACTGACCCCTCCCACATCCACAAATGTCATCGAGCAACACCCAACATTCCACACTGATTACCAAAGAGTAAACAAAAAGCTACTTAATAAGTACTCCTCCTGCTTCACCTCACTCCAAGAACCCAGTCCTTGTGAGCACAGCATTTCTCATCTTGCTGAGGTCTCTTCCCTTGAGGGTCCTCCCAGCCCCTTCACACATGGAGGAGGATGAGATCTGGCTCCTGGCCATCTTCTTCGCCAACCATTCATGCGGGGGAACCTTATCATCATCATCATCTTCTTCATAGTCCTCGTCGTTGGAAGCATGATCTGGTCCACAATATTGACCATCTTTATCGCCATCGAATCTGTAACTATGGCTCTCAGAAGAGCCCTGGTGCCTGTAGATCTCAGACCAGTCAGGGATGGCAACAGGTGCAGACTGTCTAAATGTTCCACCACTGGCACGGCTCTCTGCATTGGCATTGGACCTTGGGTTCATTTTGGAGGGAGTTGGGAGACGCCTAGTGGTAGAAGAACCAGTGGAATCCCTAGTCCTCCTAGTCTTTGGGCTCTCATCTTTCCTCTCCCTCACAGTAGCCCAGACCTCCTCTTCCTCAAAATCCTCATCCTCCATGGCTAAAGCTATCAAGTCTCAGAAATATGGATAAAACAAAAAGCAGTGAGAACAATAGAGAGCCTAAAATGGTACAGCACAAGCTCTTTCATGGACCTTTGATCCCAAGGGGTCTACCTGTTTTATAGAATCACTTCAAGTTATACCGTGGGAAAACTGGCAGATGGTTGGAGGGGAGTCTCTCGGGGAACCAATGGACGGAGGGGAAGGTGGACAGGAGCATCTAGGGAACATCAAACTGATGTGTGAGTGATTTGAGGTGGGTTCCAGCACGGGCACTCAGCCCACAGGAAGGGGGGGAACAAAAGTACTCATTTTTAATCCCATATTTTTCTACACGAGTACTGTTCAGGCGTACCGCGGAGGAGCACTAAACCGGATTTTTGTACGTCATACACGGGATAAGATGATTTTAGCGCCCATTTTACCCCTCTGCGGTTCGGAAAAACGGGTCGGATGGTACGTTAAGCATTTTTTGCCCTTTCCACATAAGGTAAAAGCTTCCGGCCACAGCCCCGAACCCGAGAGTATCGGGAAAAGAGGGAGAGAGAAAGAAAAAAAAAATGGAGAACTGGAGTTAGCTGATTGGACGGACTGGGTACGAGTGTCCTTCAACCTTATCCCCAGGAACTGGACGTTGTACTGAAACCATTGGGGATTTGAAGTGCGAGGGACAGAGCTGGAGTCACGTCTTTACAAGGCCTGGAGGGGAAGAAGGAGAGATATGGTTATTAGTTCTCAGGTGTTGGGAGGTGATAGGAAAGCCTTAAGATGTGTGCGGGATTCCAGGCTTTTTCTTTTCTTTTTCCTCTCTCCTTGAGGCTTTGTTCTCTTTACTCTTTTGTTTGGTTGCGAAGCATGAATAATGGAAGTGACATACATTGCTTACTTTTAGATGCGCACTCCTGAATGTTTAATTCTGTCTTTTTTTTTTTTTTATGAGAAAAAAATATTTAATCCTACGTAGAATTCTGACCTTAACTAAATTTTTTATTTTTATCCGAGCTCATATAAAATCTAGCACGACTATCTCATCCAACTTCTGAAATTTTTTGATAGATCTGTAACTTCTATTTGATGACCATGACAAAAATACTATATACCATCATATGCTATTAAATTTATTTTAGTACCATACCAGCAATTTTTTGATGTCACATGATTTCATGTAATAATCTTTATCACCATCATCAAATAAAAATCATATTTAAAATTTTGAAAATTTGATGATTCTATTATATTAATTAAAATTTTAAATAAAATAATTATTTTTTTAAATAAGATTAATCTAATTATAGAAGAATAGAGTAGATCGGATTGGACACACCAATCCCTTATAAAGGTGGTACCAATAAAATGATGGCCCTTAAGCTAGGTTCGGAGGAAAGGCTAAAGCTTGGACACTACACACATCAGTGTTTTTCTACGTACGTTTGATTTGCTATGATTTATTTATGAATATAAGACTAGAAAGGTCATTGGGTTCAATAATGGATGTATGTGAGAAGGAGAGACTCATGGAATAAAAATCATATGGAGCGGATACTATAGGTCATCATATGGGATGAGTCTAGTTTCATATCATATTTTTTTTTCATATCTTAAAGAAGAAACTTAAAAGTCAAATATGAATTGAATTTCTTCTACTAATAGAGTCTATTAGTTGCATAACTGAAATAATAAAAAAAAAATGCATGCCTAAGAAAGATCCTTCATGACCATTTATATTCTCTTTCTTCCTCATTAAGCCTCTTCATCCATTCTCTTTCTTATCTTAAGCCATTTTTTCCACCCATAAGGTCTTCCTCCTGAGTCTCTTTCTTTTTTTTCAAATCCTATGCACCATCTCTTCTATCCATTAGGTCTTCCTCGAGTCTCTTTCTCCTCTTTCATTTTTTTTATAAGATCATTATATCTAAAAGTTCATAAAAAGTGTATCATTTTATCTAGAAATATATATTGGGACGTCGGATGAATCTATATATTAACTGACTATATACTATATGCTAGTAAAAACTAAGTTCAGTAAACTATGTATCAATTTATCTCTAGGTGTGGATTGGATTATTATTAGATGTGTAGTACAAAAGCTTACAGTATATATCAATAAGCCGTCTAGTGTATATCATTTGATCATATGATGTATACTGATGAGTATTATGTTCTAAAAATTATATATTATTTTATCTAGAGATGTATATTGAAACATCGGATGAATATTTTGCTAGGTATATATTAACTGGCCATATACTATATACTGATAAATACTAAATTCGGCAAACTATGTACTAATTTATCTGTAGATATATATTGAATCGTTATTAGGCATGTATCAAAAAAGTTTATGGTATGTTACTTGGTTATATATTATATATTGATGAACTTCATATTTTGAAAACTATGTATCGATTTATTTGTAGGTATGTATTGATTTATTTGATGATTAATATATTTAATGCTTATCATATGGTCATGTAACATATATTGCTAAAAAATATGTGCTAAAAATGAGGAAGAAAAAGAATGTCTTATTCACAGAATTAATAACTTCATTAGTAGAAAGTCTTTGCTTTTAGATTTATTCTTTAAGATTAGTATTAATAAAAACGTGGCAAACTATGAAGCTCGCCTTATATGATTTTTGCTCGAACTAGTGTCATGGGGAAAGGAGTGTTTCCTTGATTAATGGTGGTGGGGCTATAGGGGAGAGAGGAGAGAATACATCAATGATGGCAGATATTGATATAGCGAGTTATCTTCACGGATCGGCATGCAGCCACCATTCCACCAAGTATGCATGACATTTCATTTTATGATAGAGATTGACAAAGAATTAGTTATGCATGTTCTAAAATAATGATGAACATATAAATTAGAAAATGCATGTTTCATAGGTGGAATCACAAAGTTTAAATAGACCAGGTAACTCCTTCCAAAAAGATTACCTATGAGTAAAAAGGGACCCTAGAGCTATCATTGGTTGATTGAATAGGTTTTTACAATGATAATTATTGGTATGAAATCTGGTTGTCGTCGGAATTGAGGCTGGAGTCAGAGAAGATGAGGTCGCCGTTGGTGATTTAAAAAATAAATCTCGTCTGGAGTCGGAGGTGGTGGCTCCAGCAAGATCTTTCGACGATCAAGTCAACTCTTTCGATCAATAAAAATGGAGTGCTCAGAAAAAGTTTAACAAAGATTTTAGAAAAAAATCAAAAGTTTGGAGAAGAAAGCGTATATGGAGGATCCCTTATATAGACGAAGCCCATAACAAATTGATAGTGATAACCGTAATCACTTGATAGTAGATCGTTCAGAGCCACGTGAGATTTGTTATGGAGGATTATGTTTGTTGTCATGACGTGCTAGTCCGTTGGAGTTTGACAACTCAAGTTCGGATGGGATAGCCATAAGTAATGAAGAATTCTTAGTTAACACCATTCCAGAGGAGTTTAGAGGTTCTTGAGATCAGTTGCACTTAGACCATCGTTTGCCATATCATGAGTTGGTGTCGAGGCCTTTTTGAACAGCTGGTAAGAGAAGTCTGAGAGGAGCTCGATAGGCAGAGAAGCCCGAAAAGAGTTCGACTAACGGTGAAGCCTGTCCGGAGTTCGACCATCGAAGGAGTTCGATCGAAGGAGAAGTCCGACAGGAGTTCGACTGCTGAAAGAGTCCGACTAAAAAAGAAGTCCGGCAGGAGTTTGATTGCTGAAGGAGTCTAGCTGAAGGAGAAGTCTGGCAGGAGTTTGACTGAAGGAGAAGTTCGGTAGGAGTTCGATTGCTGAAAGAGTCCGAAAGGTCTTACGAATTTGGTGGAAGCTCGTTCTTGGCCACTGATACCAGACGAACCAATTCAAAAGTCAGACATTTCGATCAAACTTCTATAGGAACAGGGTTATCCCCAACAATAATCTTTCTACTTTCGAGTTCAAAATTCAAAAAAAGAAAGTACGAATGCGACTATCGAAGTTCTTTTCTTTTTTTGTGTCTGTCTGAAAGAGATATTTTGGCATCTACCGCATCGACCCTTGGGCTTATTAAATTCGAAATGACTTTGAGAAGACGGCCCTTCATATTTTCCACCGTAACACTACCCTAGGTATGGCATAATTAAAGATTTGCCTGTTGCTACTCTCCTGTCATGATGAGTGAGATGTCACGCACACGAAATGACCAAGTAAGATCTATAATCATAACCATCTCGGGTTGCCCTTAGCTATTTAAGGCTTTCTTCCCCCTTCAAAATTCATTTTTACCTGAGTCTTCTTTCCTCCTGAGCTCTTGCCTTCTTTCTACTCGAGAGCACCAGTTCTTTCCCGCATCCTCTTTGATTTTTGGTGCTCCTCCGCTCAATTTTCATCGCACCCATCGCTTATTTGCCCCTCTCAGTCAACTTAGGTTAGCCTCCTATCACCTATTTTCGATTTTTCTAGCATCTTTTTCTTCTTACTCTTTTGGTTTCTTTGGTAGAAGCTTTTACAGTGTGTTTTTTCTTGATTTTTGAGAGTTTTCTTGGAGTTTTATTTTGATTTGAATGTCTTCCAAAATCTTCCATTCTGTCAGTTCTTAGAGCTCATCTGGACTGGCCTTCTTAGATTCCGCACCCCTTGCCAAGGTTTAGCCTAGGAACATGTCTCACCAGTCTTTTATTCTGGATACCCTTCCTTTGGTTTTGACTTTGAACGATCTTTTGTTGATCCGCATCCAATATGGGGTTCCCTTGGAGTACGACCTCGAGCTTTCTGGGTCAGACGAACATGCCAGCTCGCCTTTGGTCGATCGATTTTGCCTATACTTAGAGACCTTGCATGTCGGGCTTCGACTTCTGCTGCCCCCCTTTGTAGTTGCCCTCATTCGATTCTTGAACATCTTCTTCGCCTCCATTGTGTCGAACTTTTTTCGGTTCATAATTGATTTTCTTTTCCTCTGTTATTTGGCCGAAGTTCGATTGACCGTCTCATTACTCCAAAATTTTTATACCTTCAAATGCCATCCTTCTGCAAAGGATTGGTGGTACTTCTTTCCTCAGTTTGATAAGAAGAGATTGCTGAAAGGCGCTCCTTCTTTCACTCATAACTGAAAGGAGGAGTACTTCTTCGTCTGATGTCCAATCCTGCTGCTTGACCTTCCTCCTTGGGGCTTTCTTAGAAAATCTGTCCGTCGAGCCCCTAGCTTGGATGGAGCCAACCTCGAGTCTTCTAACAGGCTTAAGGCGTACTGAGCTCTCAATCTCTATGAGCTTTTGAGGGAGCAGACCTTATTCAACTTCGACCTGAGTTCTCTCGACCCCATAGGTACCAATTGTGTTTGTATATATGTATATATATGTATGGACTCTTATAAAATTTTATGTGTACCTTGGCTGATCGTGATCTTTCTTTGCTGCAGAAATAGACACTGATGTCATAGAGAGGCTCACCAAGGGCTTTATGCCCAGAAGAAAAGAAAGAAGAAGGCCCTAGGCGAGAGCTTGAAACGAGCAAAGGTTGGTGCCTCCAATCCTATGGCTTCTACCACCACCGATGCTGCTCCCGAGGTTCTCCTGGGAGATGCGGCCATCCCGACCGCCCGTGTTGACATCGTTGAAGGAGAATCTCTTTCCTCTGAGCTTGCAAATCTGTCCTCCAGGGATCACATGCTCGATCCCTCTACTGGCAAAGAGAAGGAGAGGAGAAAGAAAAAAGCGGCCATTGTGAAGAAGGCTCGCAAGGTGCGCCCAGACGAGCCCGATCGGGACAGCAGTGAAGACCACGGGGTGGATCCGTTCGGTAATCTGGACTTCATCCAGGATTTAATTGATAGGTTTGCCCTACCAAAGAAGGTGGACCGCCTAGCCGATCTTGACCAGGGGTAGTTCATCTGGGAGTCTCTCGGGACTATCCTTAGGATAATCATCTCGCTATACTTCTTTTTCATTTTTTCATCCTTTCTTTCTTCACCTTATAGTGACCTATTCATGGCAGTCAGACCACCACATGCTTGCCAACCTCAAGAGGGCATATCGCTTGGAGGTGGAGGTGCTGAAGGTCTAGAATGATCTTCAGATATAGGAAGACCTTTAGGTTGAGATCAATCGCCTTCGGGTGATGGCTGTCGAGGCTGAACACCTCACGGAGGAGAAGATGGCAGAAAGTGAGAGCTTGCATGGTGCACTTCGAAAGGAGAAGTTCATCTCGGTCGGACTCAAGGCAGCGTTGGCTCTGATGGAAGAGGAGAAGAAAGAAGCCATGCTCAAGATAGCCGAGCTGGAGGCCCAATTGGCGAAGTCTATTTTGGAGGCAATGGCTCGAGCCATGGAGGAGTTCAAGACGTCCCCCAAAATGAAGGACCTGAACATCGCCTTTAGCCAGAAGGCGTTCATCAAGGGCTTCAAGCTTTGTGAAGGCAGGGTGGCCCGAAGGTACCCCAAGCTTGACCTCGACTTTCTGGAAGAGGAGGAGAAGGTCGATGAAGAAGCAGGATTGTCCAGCATCGGGGTCGATCTTTCTTCTACGGAGCCTGCTATGGAGGCGTCCAAGCCTACCAAGAGTGCCCCAACTTCTTCTGCCATTGCATCTCTCGAGGTTGAGGACCTCGAGTAGTTGTATCTTTTTTTTTCTCTTTTGACTTACTTTGTACCTGAAAGTTTCTAACTAAATAAAAATGAATTCACTTTTGTCTATATCTTTCTTCACATTGGTGTTGTGTCATATATTATCCAGTATCCTCCCATCGACCAGGGTCATAATCCACCATCTCCAATCGACGTCGATCCCTTACTTCAGGGAGTCCCGCTGAAGCCTTTGATAAAGAGCTTGAAGAAGAAAGTCCATCATCTGAAGAAGAAGTTAAAAAAGATGGAGGATGACCTTCAGATTTCTCGAAAGAATGCCTCATAGGCGACCAAAGAGGTCACTCGCCTCTGAAACTTACACATGAAGGACACAGCGAGCTTCGGCGTTCGGAAGGATAACCTCGAGAGAGAGCTTGCTGAACTCCAAAAAAGTGCTAGCGACAAGTCTTGGGCGCTAATGACAAAGGTTAGCTCCCTTGAAGCCGATCTCAAAAAGGCAAAGAAAAAAATTTATCTCTTGCAAAGGAGCTCGCCGTGGTCTACCGACAAGGTTTGGTACGACTGGGATTGATCCAAAAAGTTCTACCAGCTTCAGAAGTAGCTACATGATATTGAGAACTGGTACAATAGCTACCGAATAACCTGGGCAGAGAAGATGTTCAGGCTTGAAAGCGAGTTGAAGGCTGCCAGAGACGAGGCTTCTTACTTCCAAGGATGGTTATACAGCAGTCGGCAGGCCGGTACAAGTGGCAAGTCGGAGAAGATTGCCTTCCTGAAGAGGATCATCAACAAGCTCTCAAAAGCGATTGGGGTGAAGAAGGTCGAGGTCTAGCAGTTGAAGCTCCAGCTGACCTATGAGTATCAAGCCATGAAGGATGCGGAGGCCGAGTCCGAAGTCCTACGAAAGCAATGGTGGGAGTTTGAGAGCAAGTTCGAACATGCCAACAGGATGTATATAGATGGTTTATACAAAAAAAAAGAACTTGAGGAGGAGATCTTCAAGCTAAAGTAGGCCTTGGTGATAGCTGAGGTCGATAGCCTGAAGTCTGAAGAGTCTGGTCCATCTTAGAACTTGGCCCTTTTTTCTTTCTTCTTTCTTTTTATGTCATTGATTTCACCTACCTTCGTCTTACTTGTAATAGACTTGTGTAATCAGTCTTGTCGACTTTTATTTTGCCTGTAATGAACTTAACATATGCAATAAAATAGTACCTTTCTTCATCGTTGTTCGCCTTACATGAACTCAATGCTTGCTTGTAGCTTCATTTTTCTCACTTTGTCTTTTTTTTATGTTGTCTTTTGATAAAGTGGTTATTGTGGATATCTATCCAACATGCTTTTCATGGATCTGGGCATGATTTTTCTTCTTGCATCTCATATAGTCGGATAGTCATAGGAGAAATATGTGTAAGGATCGGTGATAGGATTTCTTCCTTCCCTTTGCTTTAGGTTGGAGGTTCGTTCGGGACCACTGGATAGGCCTACCTTTTTTTCTTAGCTTAGGTTAGCAAGGTCCTTAGATTTACTCACATTAGGATGAGGTTCTTCTCCTATTCCTAATATGGCTGTAGGGGCACATTAGGGCTGTTGTCAAGATCTCTCCCCTCATCTCGTCTTAGGACAATGAGGTCTTCTACTTTGCTTATATCAGGATAAGATTCTTCTCCTATTTTTGATATGGCTGTAGGGACACATTAGGATCATTGTCAGGGCCTCTCCCCTTATCTCGTCTTAAGTCAACGAGATCTTCTACTTTACTCATGTTAGGATGAGGTTCTCCTCCTGTTCCTGACACGATTGTAGGAGCATATTAGGGTCATTATCAGGGTCTCTCCTCTCATCTCATCTTAAATCAATGAGCCTTCTACTTTACTCATATCAGGATGAGGTTCTCTTTCTATTCCTGATATGGCTGTAGAGACACATTAGGACCGTTGTCAGGGCCTCTTTTCTCATCTCATCTTAAGTCAACGAGGCTTTCTACTTTGCTCATGTCAGGATGAGATTCTCCTTCTATTTCTGACATGACTGTAGGAGCACATTAGGATCATTGTCAGAGCCTCTTTCCTCATCTTGTCTTAAATCAACGAGGTCCTTAACTTTGCTCATGTTAGGATGAGGTCCTCCTCCTATTCCTAACATAGCTG
Source organism: Cocos nucifera (assembly GCA_006176705.1). Lineage (NCBI taxonomy): Eukaryota > Viridiplantae > Streptophyta > Magnoliopsida > Arecales > Arecaceae > Cocos > Cocos nucifera. The sequence goes on along the minus strand of QRFJ01002518.1, from coordinate 52,409 downwards.
TAGGGGCACATTAGGGCCATTGTCAGGGCCTCTCTCCTCATCTCATCTTAAGTTAACAAGGTCTTCGACTTTGCTCACTTAGGATGAGGTCCTCCTCTTATTCCTAACATGGCTGTACTCATCGCATGATTAAGTTTGGGAGGTAGTTCTCCACCATTATAGATGTATAACAAAGATTAGGATGTTAAAGTAGAAGAATTTTATTACAACCAAATCATTAGTAATGTATTCATAGATTTTTTGAATTTCATGGTCGGGGTAGATCTGCTCCTCTAAGCTCCCTCAAATAGTATTTCTTGGGTCGGATGACTTCTTTGATCTCGTAGGGTCTTTCCCAATTTGGGACGAGCTTCCCCTGAATCTAAGGCTAAGAGATGGCTGCTTGTTGCAGCACCAAGTCTTCCACTCTGAATATTTTATTTTTGACTCTGGAGTTATAGTATCTGGCCATCCTTTGCCTGTAGGTAGCCATTCGAACTTGGGCTTCTTCACTTTTTTCCTCCAATAGGTCGAGGTTAGCTCTGAAGTCTTGCAAGTTATGTTGCTTATTGAAAGCCACGACCTATGCTGACGAAAGTTTAAGCTCAATTGGGATGACCGCCTTTGTTCCAAAGGCCAAGGCAAATGGTGTTTCTCCAGTCGAAAGTCTTTGAATAGTTCAGTATGTCCAAAGAACATGGTAGAGTTTATCTACCTAAGTTCCCCTTGCTCTTTCAAGTCTCATCTTGATACCCTGCAATAGGGTCCTATTGATTACTTCTGCTTCACCATTGGCTTGTGGGTGAGCCACTGATGTAAAGTGATGAAAGATGTTCAAATATTTGCAAAACTCAGCAAACCTCATCCCAACAAACTATCGCCCATTGTCCGTTATGAGAGTTTGAGGTAGACCAAATCTGCAAATAATTAATTTCTAGATGAAGTCTTGCACTTTGGTCTTAGTGATTTTCGCTAGGGGTTCGGCCTCGATCCACTTGATAAATTAGTCAATCGCAACTAAGAAAAATTTTAATTGTCCAGATGCCATTGAAAAAAGTCCAAGTATATCGATCCCCCATTATGCAAATGATCAAGGTGCGCTTAGTAGGATAAGCTTGGAGGCCGGCTGCCTTTATATACTTGCATTCCTTTGGTAGCGGTCATATCTTTTAACATACTCAACACAATCGCAATGCATGGTTGGCCAATGTAACCTTGTCGAAGTAGCTTGTAAGAAAGAGACCTGGCGCACAGATGGCTCCCATAAATTCTTTCATACACTTTTCACAATGCAAAATCAGCTTTGGAAGATTGGAGACACTTCAGGAGAGGCGAGAGTATGACCTTTTGTACAATTTGCCTTCATAAAGGACATACCGAAAGACCTAGTTTCTCAGCTTTCGAGCTTTTTTAGGGTCATGAGGGAGGGTCCTATCTTTGAGATAGGCGACCAAGGGGTTGATCCAACAAGATTCCTGGTCGATTTGCATTATAGTCAACGGTTCTTTCATACTCGAACATTTTAGTACCTCGAAGTATACCTCTTTGGGAAGTTCATTGGGGGCAAGTATGGCTAGCTTGGATAGGAGGTTGGCTCTGGCATTCTCTGCCCTTGGAATCGATCGGATGCCAAACCATTGAAGGCTGGGATCAGGCTCATCACTTTTTTAAGATACTTCATCATATTTTTCTCTTGAGCTTCGTAGCTGCCATCGACCTATCCCACCATCAGCTACGAATCACTGTAGACTTGAAGCTGATCGACTTCTAGTTTCTTAGCAATCTTGAGCCCCACTATCAGAGCTTCATATTCTACCCCATTATTTATTGTAGGAAACTCGAAGCATAGTGCATATTCGGTAATGACCCTCTCGAGGTTGATCAGGATCAGCCCAGCACCTATGCCCGAGGCATTAGAGGAGCCATCCACATATAGGGACTAGAATCCTTCGAAAAGATCTGCTCTCTCTTTGGAGGAGCTCGGCTGCAACCACAGAATGCTGGCATCATTCCATTTGGGTTCATTATCATCTGGGATCATACACTTTACTATAAAGTCGACCAATATTTGGGCTTTGATTGACAGCCGAGGTCGATAGTTTATATCAAATTTTGTTAATTCAATAACCCACTTCACAATTCTTTCAGAAGCATCTGTTCGATGAAGAACTGCTTTGATGGGCTCATCGATGAGGAGTGTTATGATATGCCCATGGAAGTGGGGCCGAAGTCTCCTTATTGCAATCAGAAGAGCGTAAGTTAATTTTTTTAATTTAGTGTACCTGATCTTCGCATCTCTCAAGACTCGGCTCATATAGTAGATCAGTCATTGCACTTTTGCCTCTTCCTTGACCAGGACTGCTGCCAGGGCTGTAGGAGAGACCGCCAAGTACAAGAATAATTCTTTTCCAAGCTCGGGCTTTGCTAACAGTGGGGACGAACCAAGGTAGCTCTTGAGTTCTTTGAATGCCTGTTGGCACTCTGCCATCCAGCAGATATTCTTTGGTTGCTTGAGGATCAAAAAGAAGGGTGTTGGGGATAACCCCACTCCCGTCAAAGTCCAGCCTAATGCTTAGCCTCATACAACTGATAATCATGGAAGAGCCTCGATCGAAAATTCTCCTCCAGCGGCTAAACATTAGCTAAACTCCTTCAGCCGGCCGAACTCTTTCAGCAGCCAAACCTTAGTCGAACTCCTTCTGCCAGCCAAACTCTTTTCGGATCCCTCCTTCAGTCAAGTTTCTATAGAAGTCGAACTCCTTTCGGACTTCTCCTTCAATCGGATTTCTACAGGAGCCGAACTTCTTTCGGATATCTTCTTCAGTCGGATTCCTCCAGGAGCCAAACTCCCTTTGGACTTCTCCTTCAGTCAAGTTTCTATAGGAGCCAAACTCCTTCCAAACTTCTTCAGTTGAATTTCTACAAAAGTCGAACTCTTTCTGGATTTCTTCTTTAGTCGGATTTCTACAGAAGCCAAACTCCTTCCGGACTCCTTCCTCAATTGAATTTCTACAGGAGCCAAACTTCTTTCGAATTTCTCCTTCAGACAAATTTCTATAGGAGTCAAACTCCTTCTGAATTCCTTCTTTAGTCAAATTTCTATAGGAGCCAAACTCCTTTCGGACTCCTCCTTCAGTCAAGTTTCTATAGGAGTCAAACTTTTTTCGAACTTCTTCAGTCGAATTTCTACAGAAGTCGAACTTCTTCTGGACTCCTCCTTCAATCGAGTTCCTCCAAGAGCCAAACTCCTTCCGAACTTCTTCTTTGGTTAGATTTTCTCAGTGGATTACTTTCAGATTTTAGTTAGCATTCCTTCTGGATGATCCTCTCTAGTCGTATTCTCTTTAGGGATCCGAACTCCTCTAGAATTGATGTACATCAAAGCTCTTCACCAACCAACACCCGCTTTCTCCAAACTCGACTATTAAATCTCAACGAACGGCCACATCATGGCAACGGACATCTCTTTTCATAACAAATTCTATGCAGCCTCGAGCGGCTTACTATCGGATGGTTATGACTGTCACCATCAATCTAACGATACTTCTCTCTCCGTAGCAAACCCCATGCGGCCCTGAGTGGCCTACTATCGGATGGGTATGGCTGTCACTATCAGTCTGACGACACCCTCCTCTCCGTACCTAGCCCCATGCGACTTCGAACGGCCCACTATCAGACGTTATGGCCATCACTATCAATCAAGCTCCATCTATAAAAGAAGACCCTCCAGATACGTTTTCTCTAAGCTCTCTTCTCCTTCCCAAAACTCTGCTGAACTCTTTCCTGAGTACTCCATTTCTGTTGGCCAAAAGAGCTGACTTGATCGTCGGAGGATTCTATCGGAGCCACCACCATCGACTCCGAATGGGACTTTATTTTATAGGTCACTAATGGTGACCTCATCTTTTTTGACTTCAGCTCGATCCGATGTCAACCAGATTCTGCACCAACAAAATTGACGCTAGAAGAAGGGCCCTCTGTTCTTGAGGTATCCTTATTCTTAAAGGAGTGCTCAATTGATCCTATGGATCTTCTTCTTCAAGGTCCATCTCCATCCTCTCCCTCAATCCCCAGAAATGCCTCCAAAGAGGATGACTATCCGAAGATCTATCGCTTCTACCATCAGATCTGGGCTAAATCCATCTATCCCTACTCTATCATCGATACTTCAACATTCTCCTCCACCGACGGCTACGGTAGATCCAGAATAGTTTAACCTACTGATGCAGCGGATTCAGAGCCTCACCGAGATGGTGTAGGCCATGCAGCAGTCTTTGATGGTGATTCCATTAGAAAATCCACCATCAAGATGTTAGGAATCGACCCTAAAGAGGAGCACTTAGGCTAGCATATCCATCACCCCTGAGAAGGAGAAATAAAGAGTAGAGGATCCATGTTCGGATTATAATTCTCCTTCGAAAGAGACCTTCCCTATCTACAGTCGGAAGCCATCCAAGATCTATGATCGAGACGATGTCTTAGATCACAAACTATGGGAGATGGATCAATGGATTAAAGAGCTCTACCACATCGCCCTGGCTCTCCATAACGACGTCTGCACTGATCTTCCTTTTTTTTTCTGAATTATGCAAGAGCCCATTCCATCAAACTTCAAGCTTCCTCAACTTGAAAGCTACGATAGAACCTTCGATTCGATCGATCACTTGGAGGCCTTTTGGATAATGATGCTGCTCCATGGTGCACCAGACGTCATTTTATGTCGGGCTTTTCCATCCATCCTTAAGAGAGCTGCCAGGAATTGGTATTCGATACTTAAGCTGGGTACCATCTTTTTTTTCGATTAGATGAGCCATCAATTTATGGCTCACTTCGTTAGCAGCTGGCATCCCTGCCGAGGTTTGGATTTTCTGATGAACATCAAGCAGAAGGTGGGGAAATCCATTCGGGCTTATGTCATCCAATTTAATGCTGCTGCATTGGAGGTCCGAAATCTAGATCAGTCAGTTGCGATGGCCGCACTCAAGGGTGGCCTTCAGAAGAATGATTTACTGTTCTTCTCAAAGAAGAAGTACTGCAGAAATTTTGCTGATCTGCTAGCTCAGGCTGAGGGATATGCCCAAGCGGAAGAAGCCTTCAAGTTGAAGGATGAGGAAGCCGCAGGAGAACAGCATAGACCCACCACTGATGGAGGGCCGAATGAAGTTCGACCATGCTCACGGACCCCTCTCGAGTATAAGTGAGGCAGAACTCTCCCTCGAGCTTATCATCAAAGAAGCCCCGATAGAAGGGTGCGAAGAAGTTCTTCCTTCGAAAGGTTCCACAACTACGCCCTCCTTAACGCTCCTAAAGCTCAAGTTCTGATGAAAATAAAAAATCAGCTATCGAGATCAGAAGAATTACGATCTTTCCCAAACAAGTGCAATCGAAGCAACTACTACCTCTACTATCGTGACCACGGCCATGATATTGAAGAATGCATTTAGCTCCAAGACAAAATCGAGGAGCTCATCAGAAGAGGTTGGCTGGGTCAATTTTTCAGACGCCAGCCTAAAGAAAGAGTAGATCGGCCAAGGATGCTACCACAATCAGAACCACCAATGAGGGAAGAACAATAAGGAGATCGACTAACTCTCGACATCATCAACACTATCTCTAGGGGGCTTAGTACTTCAGCAAGCCGCCATCTCTCAGCCTCAGAGCTAGGAGAAGCTTGTCCTGAGTTGGGAAGGCCCATATGGAATAAAGGAGGTCATCTGGCCCATAACTTATTGCCTGAAGGAGCTTGGAGGAAGAACACTCTCACGATTTTGGAATTCAAAAAATTTGAGGATGTACTATCAGTAATTTTTCTACAATAAAATACCTTCATTTCAATATTATTATTTCTTGGTATAAAAACTATTTGATGAGAGGGAAGAGGCAATCAATAGTGGCCATGTTAGGAATAGGAGGAGAACCTCATCCAAACATGAGCAAGTTGAAGTCCTTTAACCTCGACTGGAGATAAGATCTTCCCCAAGCTTCAACGTCTACATCAATAGGAGATAAGATCTTCTTCAATCTCGGTTGGAGATAAGATCTCCCCCAAGCTTTTATGTCTACGTTAATAGGAGATAAGATCTCCTTCAACCACGACTGGAGATAAGATCTTCCTCGAGCTTCTACGTCAATAGGAGATAAGATCTCCTTCAACCTCGGATGGAGATAAGATATCCCCCGAGCTTCAACATCTCCATCAATAGAAGATAAGATCTCCTTCAACCTCGACTGAAGATAAGATCTCTCCCGAGCTTCTACGTCAAAAGGAGATAAGATCTTCTTCAACCTCAACTGAAGATAAGATCTTCCCCGAGCTTTAACGTTTACGTCAACAGGAGATAAGATCTCCTTCAACCTCGGTTGGAGATAAGATCTCTTCCAAACTTCAATATTTACATCAAAGGGAGATAAGATCTTCTTCAATCTCGATTGGAGATAAGATCTCCTCCGAGCTTCTACACCAACAGGAGATAAGATCTCTTTCAACCTCGACTGGAGATAAGATCTTCCCGAGCTTCAACGTCTACATCAATAGGAGATAAGATCTTCTTCAATCTTAGTTGGAGATAAGATCTTTCTCGAGCTTCTACATCAATAGGAGATAAGATCTCCTTCAATCTCGATTGGGGATAAGATCTTTTCCGAGCTTCAACGTCTACATCAACAGGAGATAAGATCTCCTTCAACCTCGACTGGAGATAAGAACTCCTCCGAGCTTCTATATCAATAGAGATAAGATCTCCTTCAACCTCGGCTGGAGATAAGATCTCCTCCGAGCTTCTACGTCAATAGGAGATAAGATCTTCTTCAACCTCGGTTGGAGATAAGATCTCTTCCGAGCTTCTACATTAACAGGGAATATGATCTCCCCAAGCTTCAACGTCTACATCAATAGAAGATAAGATCTCCTTCAACCTCGGCTGGAGATAAGATTTCTTCCGAGCTTCTACATAAATAGGAGATAAGAACTCCTTCAACCTCAGTTGGAGATAAGATCTCTTCCGAGCTTCAACGTCTACGTCAGCAGGAGATAAGATCTTCTTCAACCTCGGCTGGAGATAATATCTCCCCCAAGCTTCTACATCAATGGAGATAAGATCTCTTTTAATCTTGGCTAGAGATAAGATCTTCCTTGAGCTTCTACATCAACAAGAGATAAGATCTCCTGTAATCTCGACTGGAGATAAGATCTTTTCGAGCTTCTACATCAATGGAAGATAAGATCTTCTTCAATCTCTGCTGGAGATAAGATTTTCCATGAGTTTTTACATCAATAGGAGATAAGATCTCCTTCAACCTCGACTGGAGATAAGATTAAGATCTTATTCAACCTCGACTGGAGATAAAATCTCCTCCGAGCTTCAACATCTACATCAATAGGAGATAAGATCTCCTTCAACCTCGGTTGGAGATAAGATCTTCCTTCGAGCTTCAACATCTATGTCAATAGAAGATAAGATCTTCTTCAACCTCGATTGGAGATAAGATCTCCCTCGAGCTTCTATATCAATAGAAGATAAGACTCCTTCAACCTTGACTGGAGATAAGATCTCCTCTGAGCTTCAACGTCTACGTCAACAGGAGATAAGATCTCCTTCAACCTCAGTTGGAGATAAGATCTCCTCCGAGCTTCAACATCTACATCAACGAGAGATAAGATCTTCTTTAACCTCGACTGGAGATAAAATCTCTCCTGAGTTTCTACATCAACAAAAGATAAGATCTCCTTCAATCTCGGTTGGAGATAAGATCTCCCCGAGCTTCAACTTTGAACCTCGATTGGAGATAAGATCTTCCCCAAGCTTCAACATCTACATCAATAGGAGATAAGATCTCCTTCAATCTCGACTTGAGATAAGATCTCCCCCGAGCTTCTACATCAATAGGAGATAAGATCTTCTTCAACCTCGACTGAAGATAAGATCTTCCCCGAGCTTCAACATCTACGTCAATAGGAGATAAGATCTCCTTCAACCTCGGTTGAAAATAAGATCTTTCTTGAGCTTCTACATCAATAGGAGATAAGATCTCCTTCAACCTCGGTTGGAGATAAGATCTCCCCCGAGCTTCTATGTCAGTAGGAGAGATAAGATCTTCTTCAACTTCGGCTGGAGATAAGATCTTCCTCGAGCTTCTACATCAACAAGAGATAAGATCTTCTTTAACCTCGACTGGAGATATGATCTCTCCTGAGCTTCAAAGTCTATGTCAATAGAAGATAAGATTTTCTTCAATCTCGATTGGAGATAAGATCTCCTTCGAGCTTCTACATCAATAGGAGATAAGATCTCTTTCAACCTCGGCTAGAGATAAGATCTCCTCCGAGTTTCAACATCTACATCAGTAGGAGATAAGATCTTCTTCAATCTCAACTAGAGATAAGATCTCCCCCGAGCTTCTACATCAATAGGAGATAAGATCTCCTTTAACCTCGATTGGAGATAAGATCTTCTCCGAGCATCTACGTCAATAGGAGATAAGATCTCCTTCAATCTCGGCTGAAGATAAGATCTTCTTCGAGCTTCTACATCAATAGAAGATAAGATCTTCTTCAACCTCGGCTGGAGATAAGATCTTCTCCGAGCTTCAACGTCTACATCAATAGGAGATAAGATCTCCTTCAACCTCGATTGAAGATAAGATCTCCTCCAAGCTTCTACGTCAACAGAAGATAAGATCTCCTTCAACCTCAACTGGAGATAAGATCTTCTCCGAGCTTCAACATCTACGTCAGTAGGAGATAAGATCTTCTTCAACCTTGGTTGGAGATAAGATCTCCCGCAAGCTTCTACATCAATAGAAGATAAGATCTCCTTCAACCTTATTTGGAGATAAGATCTCCCCTAAGCTTCTACGTCAATAGGAGATAAGATCTCCTTCAATCTTTGCTGGAGATAAGATCTCCTCTAAGCTTCAACATCTACATCAATAGAAGATAAGATTTTCCATCAACCTCGATTGGAGATAAGATCTCCCCCGAGCTTCAATGTCAACAGGAGATAAGATCTCCTTCAACCTCGATTGGAGATAAGATCTCCCTCAAGCTTCAACGTCTATGTCAACAGGAGATAAGATCTCCTTTAACCTTGGCTAGAGATAAGATCTTTCTCGAGCTTCAATGTCTACGTCAACAGGAGATAAGATCTTCTTCAACCTCGACTAGAGATAAGATCTCTCCCAAGCTTCAACATCTATGTCAACAGGAGATAAGATCTCCTTCAACCTCGGCTGGAGAAAAGATCTTCCATGAGCTTCTACATCAATAGGAGATATAATCTCATTCAACCTCGTTGGAGATAAGATCTCCCCCGAGCTTCAATGTCTATATCAACATGAGATAACATCTCCTTCAACCTCAGTTGAAGATAAGATCTTTCTCGAGCTTTTACATCAATAGGAGAGAAGAACTTCTTCAATCTCGGCTGGAGATAATATCTCCCCTAAGCTTCTACATCAATGAAAGATAAGATCTCCTTTAAACCTAGGCTAGAGATAAGATCTCTTAGAGCTTCTACATCAATAGGAGATAAGATCTTCTTCAACCTCAGCTGGAGATAAGATCTTCCCCAAGCTTCAATGTCTACGTCAACAGAAAATAAGATCTCCTTCAACCTCAATTAGAGATAAGATCTTCTCCAAGCTTCTACATCAACAGGAGATAAGATCTTCTTCAACCTCGATTGGAGATAAGATCTTCCCCAAGCTTCAACATCTACATCAATAGAAGATAGGATCTCCTTCAACCTCGGCTGGAGATAATATCTCCTCCAAGCTTCTATGTCAACTAGAGATAAGATCTCCTTCAACCTTGGTTGGAGATAAGATCTCCCCCGAGATTATACGTCAATAGGAGATAAGATCTCCTTCAACCTCGGTTGGAGATAAGATCTCTCCCGAGCTTCTACGTCAATAGAAGATAAGATTTCCTTCAACCTTAGCTAGTGATAAGATCTCTCCCGAGCTTCAAAGTCTATGTCAATAGGAGATAAGATCTCCTTCAATCTTGGCCAGAGATAAGATCTCACTCAAGCTTCAACTTCAACATCAACCTCGACTGGAGACAAGATCTCCCCCGAGCTTTAACTTCAACATCAACCTCGGCTGGAGATAAGATCTTCTATGAGTTTTAACCGCAACGTCAATAGGAGATAAGATCTCCCTGAAGCTCGGTTGGAGATAAGATCCCCCCGAGCCTTAACTTCAATGTCAATCTCGGCTGGAGACAAAATCTCCCTCGAGCTTCAACTTCATCATGAACCTTGACTGGAGACGAGATCTGACCCCGAGCTTCCCCCTTGAGCTTGGTTGTCTTAGATAGATGGAGAAAGGACTTCGACAGTCATCTTTTTTGTACTTCCTTCCTTTGACAAATTTTAAACTCTTCGAAACTTCCTTCCTTCAAATTTTAAACTCAAAAGTGGAGGGAATTATTGTTGAGGATAAACTCCATTCCCATCGAAGTCCAGCCTGATGCTTACCCTCATGCAATTGATAATCATGAAAGAGCCTCGATCAAGAATTCTCCTCCAGCGATCAAACATTAGTCGAACTTCTTCAGTCGACCGAACTCTTCCAACGGTCAAACCTTAGCCAAACTCCTTCAATCGATCGAACTCCTTCTGGATTTTTCATTCAGTCAAGTTTCTATAGGAGCCAAACTCCTTCCAAACTCCTCCTTCAGTCGGATTTCTACAGGAGTCGAACTTCTTCCGAATCTCTCCTTCAGTCGGATTCCTCCAAGAGCCGAACTTCCTTCGAACTCCTTCTTCGATCAAGTTTCTATAGGAGCAGAACTTCTTCCAGACTCCTCCTTCAGTCGAATTTCTACAGGAGCTGAACTCCTTTTAAACTTCTCCTTCAGTCAAATTTCTATAGGAGCCGAACTCCTTTGGAACTCCTTCAGTCGGATTTCTATAGGAGCCGAACTTCTTTCGGACTTCTTTCTCAGTCGGATTTCTATAGGAGCCAAACTTCTTTCGAATTTCTCCTTCAGTCAGATTTTTATAAAAGCCGAACTCCTTCCAGACTCCTCCCTCAGTTAAATTTCTATGGGAGCCAAACTTCTTCTAAATTTCTTCTTTAATCAGGTTTCTATAGGAGCCAAACTCCTTTTGGACTCCTTCTTCAGTCAAGTTTCTATAGGAGCCAAACTCCTTCTGGATTTCTCCTTCAGTCGGATTTCTATAGGAGCCGAACTCCTTCCAAACTTCTCCTTTAGTCGAATTTCTCCAAGAGTCGAACTCCTTTTGGACTTCTCCTTCAGTTGAATTCTTCCAGCGGATTACTTTCAGATTTCAGCTAGCATTTCTTTCGGATGATTTTCTCTAGCCGTACTCCTTTTAGGGGTTCGAACTCCTCTAAAATTGATGTACGTCAAAGCTCTTCACCAACCAATGCCTACTTTCTTCGAACTTCAACTATTAAATCTCAACGAATGGCCATATCACGATAACGGACATCTCTCTCCATAAAAAACCCCAAGCAGCCTCGAGCGGCCCACTATCGGATGGTATGGCCGTCACTATCAATCAAGCTCTATCTATAAAAAGAGACCTTCTAGATATATTTTATCTAAGCTTTCTTCTTCTTTCTAAAATTTTGCTGAACTTTTTTCTGAGCACTCCATTTTTATTGGCCAGAAGAGCTAATTTGATTATTGGAGGATCCTGCCAGAGCCACCACCACCGACTTCGGATGGAATTTTATTTTGCAGGTCACCGATGGCGACCTCATCTTCCTCGACTCCAGCTTAATCAGACATCAACCAAATTCTGCACCAATAAAGGGCATACACCACTCGGTCAACTTCGAGACAAAGTAGTTTAAGGATGCCACCTTTTCGATCAGATGCTGGACTTTCTTTATTGATTTCATGATGGTCATCTTTTGGATAGTCCGGATCTTCTTTAGATTAGCTTCGATCCCCCGCCTTGAGACCATGAACCCTAAGAATTTCCCTGAGGTCACTCTAAAGGCGCATTTAGTCGGGTTCAGCTTTATCTTATATCTTCGAAGGATGTTGAAGGTCTCTTCGAGGTTGATAATGTGATTGGACAAGGTTCGACTCTTGACAAGTGTTGGGGATAAACTCCGCTCCCACTGAAGTCTAGTTCGATGTCCAACCTAATGCAACCAGTAGCCGTAGAAGAGCTCCTTGGACGCCCAGTAGATGGGTCTTAGTCAAATCCTTACAGTCGACCGAACTGCTCAGCCGACCGTGCTCCTTCGGACTTCTCAGCGATCGAACTCCTCAACGGTCATCCCTCGACCGAATTTTTAGCGACCGAGCTCCTTCCGAACTCCCAGTGGCCAAACCTTAGCCGCACTCCTCCAGCCAGATGCTTACGAGAGTAGAACTCCCCTCCGAGCTTCCTCTTCGGCCAAACTTCTTTGGGAGCTGGACTCATCCCAAACATCCTTCGGACGGACTTCTTCGGGAGCTGGACTCCTCCCTAACACCCCCTTCGGCCGACTGAGCTCCTCCGAACTCCCCAGCGGTCGAGCCTTAGCCGCGTACCTCCAGCCAGATGCCTACGGAAGTCGAACTTCTTCCAAGCTTCCTCTTCAGGAGCTCGAACTCCTCCGAAATGGGCACACGATGAAGGCCTTCGACCCTTCATTTGGCTAGCTCTGCAGCCATCACCATCAATCCATCACAAGCTCTACAACTGTCACCATCAATCCACCACAGATGGCACCTCTCTGAGAGACTGACTCCATCGAACCTCGAGCGGCTCGTTAGCACGCGGCTGCAGCTGTCACCATCAACCCACCATAGATGGCACCTCTCCGAGATACTGACTCCGTCGAACCTCGAGCGGCCTGCCAGCATGCGGCTGCGACTGTCACCATCAAGCTCCGCTATAAAAGGATCCTTCAGATACGCTAATCCCGAAACTCTGATCTCTAAGCTCTCCTCTTCTTCTCTAAGCTTCGAAACTCATTTTCGAGCACTCCATTCTTATTGGCCAGGGCTGACTTGATCATTGGCGGGTCCTATCGGAGCCACCCCCTACCGACTTCGGATGAAACTTTATTTTGCAGGTCCCCGATGGCGACCTCATCGGCCTCCACTCTAGCGGACTCCGACGGCGACCAATTTCTGCATCAACAGATTGGTGCTAGAGGAAGGACCCCAAACCTCTGAGGTTCCCTTATTCTTAAAGAAGTGCTCGGCGATGATTTTTCTCTTCCCTCTCCGGAGATCTTCCTCTTCTCTCTCGAAGAGGAAATGCCTCCCACGAGAGCCTCAACTCGATGATTGGCGGCCTCTGCATCCTGATCCCATCTAGATCCGTCTGCTCCTGCTTCAGCCCCAGGAACTCAGGTTCCACCCATACCCATGGTAAGTGTGGAGCAGTTCAACCTGCTCGTCCGACAGGTCCATGGCCTCGTGGATGCAATGCGGGCCATGCAGCAGCCTCCGATGGTGACTCCATCAGAAAATCCACCATTTAGATGTCGAAAATCGACCGCAGGAAAGGGTACTCGGGCCGGTGTGCCCCCCACCTCTTGGAAAGGAAAATAGAGAGCCAGAGATCCATGTTCAGATCATGGTTCTCCTTTGGAGGAGACCTTTTTCGCTTGTAATCGAAAGTCCCCCAAGATCTACGACCAGGATGATGCCCTTGATCACAGACTGTGGGAGATGGACCGACGGATCGAAGAGCTCGGCCGCGTCGTCCCGACTCATCATGCCGACTTCCACGTCGAACCTCCTTTCTTCCTCCAGATAATGCAAGAGCCCATCCCACCGAACTTCAAGCTCCCTCATCTCGAAAGCTACGATGGGACCTCTGATCCGGTTGATCATTTGGAGGTCTTCCGGACCATGATGCTGCTTCACGATGCTTCAGATGCCATGCTGTGCCGAGCCTTCCTATCTACCTTAAAGGGAGCAGCGAGAAACTCATACTCGATGTTGAAGCCAAGTACGATCTTCTCTTTTGACCAAATGAGCAGTTAGTTCGTGGCTCACTTCATCAGCAGCCGACGATCACGTCGAGGTTTGAATTCCCTGATGAATGTCAAGCAGAGGCAAGAGGAATCCATCCAAGCTTACGTAACCCGATTTAACGCCATGGCATTGAAGGTCTGGGACCTAGACTAGTCTGTTGCGATGGCCGCACTTAAGGACGGCCTTCAAAAAAATGACTTGCTGTTCTTCCTAGAAAAAAGGTATCCCAGGGACTTCGTCGATCTGCTGGCTCGGGCTGAGAGATATGCTCGTGCGGAAGAAACCTTCAAGTTGAAGGACAAAGAAGCCTTAAGGGAGCAACTGACAGACAATGGAGAGCCGAACGAAGTTTGGTTGCACTCACGAAATTCATCCAATGGCAGGCGGGCCCAAACTCCTCGAGTTCACGAAGAGATGCGAAGAAGCCCTCCTCCCAAAAGATTCCACAACTACGTCCCCCTCAACACTCCTCGAACTCAAATTCTCATCGAAGTGAAGAACCAGCTGCCAAGACCAGAAGGGCTACAGTCTCCCCCAAATAAGCGTGATCGAAATAAGTACTGTCTCTACCATCACGACCACGGCCACAACATCGAGGAATGCATCCAGCTTCGAGATAAAATTGAGGAGCTCATCAGAAAGGGGTGGCTGGGTAAATTCCTCCGACACCAGCCTGAAGCAGAAAAAGATCGGCCAAGGGCGCTGCCATAGCCAGAGATGGCAAGGAGCTCGGCACTGCCATAGCCAGAGACCGTAAGGAGGTCGGCCACCTTACGGCATCATCCACATTACCCCTGGGAGGAGCTTGGTGCATCAACGATTCATCATCTCCCAGCGAAAAATTGAGAAGGCCAGCATGAGGAGGTCGTCCACCCCAGAACTTATTGCCGAAAAAATGCGGAGGAACAACGCTATCATGACCTTAAAATACAGAATTTCGGGATGCGCTGCTAGTAACTTTCTTTCAATAAAATTCTTTTCTTTCGATAATATTATTTTTGGATGCGAAAACTTTGCGATGATAGAGAAAAAGTAGTCAATAATTGCCGTGTTAGGAATAGGAGGAGAACCTCATCCTAACGCGAGTAACAACCTTGGCTAGAGATAAAATCTCTCCCGAGCGAAGGCTTCGTTCACAAAGGACGAGATGGGGGGAGAGGCCCAGTGGCCCTTATGTGCCCCCACTGCCCGTTAGGAACAGGAGGAGAACCTCGTCCTAACGCGAGCAACAATCTTGGCTAGAGGTAAGATCTCTTTCGAGTGAAAGTCTCATTCACAAAGGACGAGATGGGGGAAGAGGCCTAGCGGCCCTTATGTGCCCCCACTGCCCGTTAGGAACAGGAGGAGAATCTCATACTAATGCGAGCAACAACCTCGGCTAGAGATAAGATCTCTCCCGAGCGATCGAGTCAACCTCAGTTAGGAATAGGAGGAAAACCTCATCCTAATGCGAGCGACAATCTCGACTAGAGATAAGATCTCTCCTGAGTGACCGTTGACAACCTCGGCTAGAGATAAGATCTCTCTCGAGCGATCGAGTCAACCTCGGCTAGAGATAAGATCTCTCCCGAGCGACCATGACAACCTCGGCTAGAGATAAGATCTCTCCCGAGTGACTGAGTCAACCTCGATCAGAGATAAGATCTCTCCCGAGCAACCACTGACAACCTCAGCTAGAGATAAGATCTCTCCGAGAGACCGACTCAACCTCGGTTAGGAACAGGAGGAGAACCTCGTCCTAACGCGAGCAACAACCTCGGCTAGAGATAAGATCTCTCCCGAGCGAAGGCCTCGTTCACAAAGGATGAGATGGGGGGAGAGGCCCAGCGGCCCTTATGTGCCCCCACTGCCCGTTAGGAACAGGAGGAGAACCTCGTCCTAACGCGAGCAACAACCTCGGCCAGAGATAAGATCTCTCCTGAGCGACCACTGACAACCTCGGCTAGAGATAAGATCTCTTTCGAGCGATCGAGTCAACCTCGACTAGAGATAAGATCTCTTCTGAGCGACCGAGTCAACCTCGATTAGGAATAGGAGGAGAACCTCATCCTTACGCGAGCAAAGTCGAAGTTAGGAACAGGAGAAAAATCCCGTCCTAACACGAGCGCCCGCATCAACCTCGGCCAAAGGAGATAAGATCTTCCCCGAGCGACCGGGCCAACCTCGGCTGAAGAGCTTCAACTTTGACCTCGGCCAAAAGAGATAAGATCTCCCCGGAGCGACCGGGTTAACCTCGGCTGGAGAGCTTCAACTTCCACTTCAATCAGAGATAAGATCGAAGACAACCTCATTCCAAGATCAGATCTCTCCCGGGCGCCCGCATCAACCTCGGCTGTAGGAGATAATGTCGCCCCTAAGGAGCTCAACCTCCGACTTCGATCGCAGCGGACGAAGTCTCCCTCAACCTCAGTTGGAGATGGGATCTTCTTCGGGCTTCAGCTTCGATATCAACTTCAGCTAGAGATGAGATCTCCCCCGAGCTTCGACCTGAACCAGCATGGAGCTCAGAAGAAGACTTCGGCAGTCGCTTTTCCTGCACTCCCTTCCTTCGAGTTTCGAACTCGGGAGTGGGGGGGCTAGTGTTGGGGATAAACCCCGCTCCCACCGAAGTCTAGTTCGATGCCCAACCTAATGCAACCAGCAGCCGTAGAAGAGCTCCTTGGATGCCCAGCAGATGGGTCTTAGCCAAACCCTTATAGCCGACCTAACTGTTCAACTGACCAAACTCCTCAGCGGTCGTCCCTCGATCGAACTTCTAGCGATCGAGCTCCTTTCAAACTCCCAGCGGTCGAACCTTAGCCGCACTCCTCCAGCCAGATGCTTACGAGAGCAGAACTCCCCTCTAAGCTCCCTCTTCGATCGGACTTCTTCGGGAGCTGGACTCATCTTAGACATCCTTCGGACGAACTTCTTAGGGAGCTAGACTCATCCTAGACACCCTTCGGATGGACTTCTTCAGGAGCCAGACTCCTCCCTGACACCCCCTTCGGCTGACTGAGCTCCTACCGAACTCTCCAGCGGTTGAGCCTTAGCCGCGTACCTCCAGCCAGACGCCTATGGGAGCCGAACTCCTTCCAAGATTCCTCTTTAGGAGCCCGAACTCCTTCGAAATGGGCACACGACGAAGGCCTTCAACCCTTCATTCGGCTGGCTCTGCAACCATCACCATCAGTCTGCCACAAGCTCTGCAACCGTCACCATCAATCCACCGCAGACGGCACCTCCCCAAGAGACTGACTCCATCGAACCTCGAGTGGCTCACCAGCATGCGGCTGCAGCTGTCACCATCAACCCACCGTAGATGGCACCTCCCCAAGAGACTGACTCCGTTGAACCTCGAGTGGCACGCCAGCACGCAGCTGCAGCTGTCACCATCAAGCTCCGCTATAAAAGGGACCCTCCAGATATGCTAATCCCGGAACTTTGATCTCTAAGCTCTCCTCTTCTTCTCCAAGCTTCGGAACTCATTCCTGAGCACTCCATTCTTGTTGGCCAGGGCTGACTTGATCGTCGGAGGGTCCTGCTAGAGCCACCCCCCCACCGACTCCAGATGAAACTTTATTTTGCAGGTCTCCGATGGCGACCTCATCGATCTCCACTCCAGCGAGCTCCTTTCCGAACTCCTAGCGGCCGAACCTTAGCCGTACTCCTCCAGCCAGAATGCTTACGAGAGCAGAACTCCCCTTCCGAGCTCCCTCTTCGGTCGGACTTCTTCGGAAGCTGGACTCATCCCAGACACCCTTCAGACAGGCTTCTTCAGGAGCTGGACTCATCCCAGACACCCTTCGAACGGACTTCTTCAAGAGTCGGACTCCTCCCTGACACCCTCTTTGGTCGACTGAGCTCCTACCGAACTCCTCAGCGGCCGAGCCTTAGCCACGTACCTCCAGCCAGATGCCTACGGGAGCCAAACTCCTTCCAAGCTTCCTCTTCAGGAGCCTAAACTCCTCCAAAATGGGCACACGATGAAGGCCTTCAACCCATCATTCGGTTGGCTCTGCAGCCATCACCATCAGTCCGCCATAAACTCTACAATCGTCACCATCAATCCACCGCAGATGGCACCTCTCTGAGAGACTGACTCCACCGAACCTCGAGCGGCCCGCCAGCACGTGGCTGTAGCTGTCACCATCAACCCTCCACAGATGGCACCTCCCCGAGAGACTGACTCCGTCGAACCTCGAGCGGCCCGCCAGCATGCGGCGTGGTTGTCACCATCAAGCTCCACTATAAAAGGGACCCTCCAGATACGCTAATCCCAAAACTCTGATCTCTAAGCTCTCCTCTTCTTCTCCAAGCTCCGGAACTTATTTTCGAGCACTCCATTCTTGTTGACCAGGGCTGACTTGATCGTCGGAGGGTCCTGTCGGAGCCACCCCCCCATCGGCTCCGGATGGGACTTTATTTTGCAGGTCCCCGACGGCGACCTCATCGGCCTCCACTCCAACGAACTCCGGTGGTGATCAGTTTCTGCATCAAAAATAAGCATATCATCCATGTAGACTTCCATATTGTGATCCATCTACTCCTTGAAGATCTTATTGATCAGGCATTGATAGGTTGCGCTTGCATTTTTAAGCCCAAAGGGCATGATCCTATAACAATAAAGACCACGGTCAGTAATAAAAGCAGTTTTCTCCTCGTCCTCTAGTGCCATCCAAATTTGATTGTAGCCGGAGAAGGCATCCATGAAGATGAGAAGCTCATGGCCCGAGGTTGCATCCACCAGCTGATCAATTCTAGGCTGGAGGTAGCAATCCTTTGGATAGGCCTTGTTCAACTTCTTGATGTTGATACACATTCTCCACCTACCACTAGCCTTCTTGACTAGGACCACATTAGAGACCCAACCAGGGTAGTGGACTTCTTAGATGAACCTAGCTTTGAGGAGCTTATCCACTTCCTCCGCTATTGCCTTCTGCCTTTCTAGTGCATGGCCCCAAATTTTTTCTTTCATCGGCCTGTACTTAGGATCGACGGTCAATTGATGTTCCATGACTTTGGCATCAATTCTCGGCATGTCTGCTGGGATCCAAGCAAAGATGTCAGCATTCTTCCACAAGAAGGCAATGAGCTGCTCTTGAACTTCATCTCCCAAGTAGGAGCTGATCTACACTGTATGCTCCATGCTTCCGTCATTTAGAGGGATGGTTACAAGATCTTCCATGGGCTCACCCCGCTCCTTAGTAAAGTCATCACAGACATCCAGCCCATCAATTGGGTAAGGGCCACGATGGCTTTTCTTTTGTAAGGTGACGGAGTAACAGTGCCTCACCAAGGTGTTGCCCAGCTATGCAACCCAAGAGGGGGGGGAGGTGAACTAGATTTTTAAAATTTTAAAGCTAATTTAAAGATATCAAGATTGAATGATGATATGCAAGACGTGTGTGTGAAGCGATTTAAGTTAGAGAAAAAATATAAAAGATTAGAGAGCAAAAATTTAATAAACTAAGGAAAGAAAGATAGCAAGCACACCACAAACAAGTAAGATTTATAGTGGTTCGGTGCTTTCCTTATACCTACATCCATTCTCCAAGATCCTACTTAGGAATTAAAATTTACTAACTGTATTCAAACTGAATACACCATTAAAAACCTCCAATCCTAGCTATCCCAAGCTAGAACACTTATTTTTTGGATACAAGTCAATCCAATATAATCCTATTCAAGGTTAGGATCAACCTTTCCAAGTTTTGGAACCTCCTCAAAACTTGAATCAAAATAGTAAAGCAAAGTAAAAGATTTAATGACAATCAAATATAAGTTTAGCTCCCTTTATGAACAAATAAAATCTTAAGAATGCTTTTCACAATAATGGAGGAAGCTTCTCTGATTTTTCTCAAGGTTGTTAGAGATTCGAAAGAGCTCTAGAGAGGTAGATGAACTTAAAACGAGGGCTTCTTTGCTTGAAGATGACTTTTGCTTTGGGCTAAAATTGAATCACACCAATCTCTTATATTTTTTTTATTTAAAACCTTTTAAATCTTCAATAGGTGGAGGAGAGAATCCTGTGCAAGATTTGTCGCCGTTGGAGATATTAAAGAAATCATTAAAATCTATCAAAATAAGAAAAAAATAATCATTATAGAAAAATTTTAATTGCAGGGGTCAACTCATGGGTCGACCATGGTACAGGGGTTGACCTTGAGGTCGACCTTTGAGATAAAATTCAGAAAAATAGCTGTTTTATATTTTTACCCTTCTAAACAGTAGAGGTCGACCCTGGGGTTGATCCTTGGCATAGAGATAGCGTGCCAAACAGCCCTTTTCAGCAGGGGACGACCTAGGGGTCGACCCTTTCACTTCAAACTTGATTTTCTTCCAAAATAAGCATCTAAAAAATATGGGACTGCCTCCAAAGGATTAGAAATCTTCTTTACTTTCTCTTAAAGCTCTCAGATCAAAACTTGGTAAAATTATGATTTTGCCTCTGAAATAAAAAAATCTTTTTCCAAGCTAAATTTATTAGTAATCCCCTCAAATGCTTTGTAATCATCAAAATTAATTCTTGGAGCAACAATTTTTTTCTTTTTGATGATGACAAAATATTTGAGCATAAGTAAAAATAAAGCATGTAGAAGCATTAATTGAGGATTTCAAAAATTTTGAAGAAATATGCTACATCACATACTAGGATATTATATTCAATTATTTGACCAATATGGCATCAAGAGCAGTTTGATAATTACTTATAGTTAGGCATTTAAATGATTTATAAAAGTATTTGACTTACTTATTTCTTTTATCAATTTTACTTTACTTTTATTTTTTTTATCAATTTTACTATAATTTTACCTATAGCCCAATTTTATTTACTCTACTCTCCTTTCTTGACATCATCAAGTAAGATCTTAAAGAATTTTAAAATTTAAAAATAAAAAAACCACCCTCTTAAGTTATTCCATATGTTTTTTCTATTAGAATAAGAGTTTATAACAAAATTTTTAATTTACAACATAATGATCATAATGAAATTTAGCCAATTTATAAAGATTTTATTTTACATCATTCAAATGACATCATCACATATTTACATCCAAATGATTATCATAACATCAAGTCATTAAAATATATAGGTTCTAAACATAAAAAATATAAAGGTATCAAAAGTATTCATGAGAATTAGGTCATCAAAATATATAAAATTCATGGATACAACTATTCATGATCCAAACAGCCAATAGTATCAATGCCATAAGTTTGATCCAAAAAAAATATATAATCAACTATGACTTGATCAACAACTCATAGAAATAACTAAGAGATACTAGATCATAACCTAATACAAAGATGACTAAACTAAATCTAGTAGAGATCACGACTAGAAGTAACTAAATCAGATGAGGAATCAGAGATGTGATGAGGTGTGTCAAATAATAGATGTATCAAATTCAAAAAATTAAATCAAAAATTTAAAAAATTAAATCAAATCAAATGAATCAGCTTTCCTTTAAAAGCTTATCATTTAAAATTTCTTTCTTTACAAAAAATTATCTTAAACTTAAATATCAAAGGCTCTCCCTCTTTTTGAATGAATTTGATTTTTTGAACAGATTTTCAAGTATGTACTTTTAAGCTTTAAGAAGATTAGAATTTTTTAAAGATTTGAATAGTAAAATCAAGCACAATATTTAATTCATTATTCATTCTTTTCTTAAATAAATTTCAGTCAATTAAGCTCAAAAAAGATATATATCAAAAATATATCGAGCAAAATAAAGATAGCATTAGAGCAAAAATGATTTTACAAAAATTTTAAAAAGATCATTCAAAATAAATTATAAGATATATTCAATTTTTTAGGGATCATCTCTTATTTTTTTTATTACTATATATATTTTAAGATCAATAAAATAAAAGATAAATATCAAGCTGTCTGATATCAATTGATTAAAAACTAAAATCTTCTTTGAATATTTAGTTTTAATAGCTTCTTTAAAATATTTTGCTTGACATCAATATCAAAAGATTTAAAAAGAATATTTTTCTTAAATTTATTTTTCAAAATTAATCAATCTAAACAAGGCATGAATATTCATCAATAATCCTCTTTTAAGATCAAAAATAATTTTTTGATACTAATTAATTTTTTTTAAAAAATAATATGATCAAAATATATAAAATACAAATAGTTGCTTAAAATGAATCAAATGATCAAAATCATTAGAATGCTCAAATAAATTCATGAGATATATAAAGTATAATTATTTATCCATGATTTTTCTTATTAAGTTCAAAAATAATTTTTCTTCTTATAGTCAAGAAAAAAATAAGTAGGATAGATAATTTTTAACTTAAAGCTATGAAATTAAGTCTCAAGGATTGATCCAAAAATGTTAGTATAGGATAAGTTGGGATCAAAAGAAGGATATTTAAACAAAAGAATCTAGAATTTCCAATTCTCTCTTAATTTTATAAAATTTATCTTCACTCAAGGTCTTAGTAAAAATATCAGCCAATTATTTTTCAGTAGAAATATATTCAAAAATTATATTATTATTTTAAATATATTTTCTTATGAAATAATATCTAATTTTAATATATTTTGATCTAGAGTGTTGGATTGGATTCTTAGTTAGATTTATGGCACTAGTATTATCACATCTTATGAAAGTTTTGTTTAATTTGATGCCGAAGTTCTCAAATTGTTGCTTAATCCATAAGATTTATGCACAGCAATTTCTGACTGCAATGTGTTCAGCCTTGATCGTAGACAATGCTATCAAATTTTGCTTCTTACTAAACCAAGAGATTAAGTTAACTCCTAGAAATTGGCAAGTTTCACTAGTGCTATTTTTGTCTAATTTACATTCAGCAAAGTCTGCATCTGAATATCTAATTAAATCGATTGATGAATTCTTAGAGTATCATAAACCTATGGATTGAGTTTCTTTTAAGTATTTAAGTATTCTTTTTACAGTATTTAAATGTGATTCTTTTGGATTAGATTAAAATCATGCACATAAATAAATACTAAACATGATATCTAGTCTACTAGCAGTTAAATACAATAAAGAATCAATCATACCTTTATAAAGTTTTTGATCAACATTTTTACCTCCTTCATCCTTATCAAGCTTACATAATGGACTCATGGGGGTACCAATTACTTTGGAGCTGTCCATCCTAAATCTCTTAAGTAGTTCTCTTATGTACTTGCCTTGAGTGATAGAGATCCCTCTTTTTATTTATTTGATTTGAAGTCTGAGGAAGAATATTAGTTCATCCATTATGCTCATCTCGAACTCTCCCTGCATGAGCTTAGCAAAATCTTGACATAAAGTTTTATTAGTTGATCCAAATATAATGTCATCAACATATATTTGTATTACTAAGATGTCATCATGATCTCTTTTAATAAAAAGGATTGTATCTACATTTTCTCTTGAAAATTCATTATTAAGCAAGAATTTACTTAGTCTTTCATACCAAGCCCTACGTGCTTGTTTTAAACCATATAATGATTTATTTAATCTAAAAACATAATTTGGAAAAGCATGATTTTCAAAATTAGGAGGTTGTTTTACATAAACTTTTTTGACAATATATTCATTTAGAAAAATACTTTTAACATCCATTTGAAATAGCTTGAAATTCATAAAGCATGCATAAGTGAGTAAAAGTCTAACTGCTTCTAGTCTAGCAATAGGTGCAAAGATTTCATCAAAATCAATTTTTTCTTCTTGATTATAGCCCTTTGCAACTAATCTTGCTTTATTCCTAGTTATATTTCCATTTTCATCCAATTTATTTCTATATACCCATTTTATACCAATTATTGGATAATTTTTAGGTCTTGATACTAAGGTCCATACATTATTTCTTTCGAATTGATTAAGTTCCTCTTGTATTGCATTTATCCAATTATAATCTTTTTTAGCTTCATCAATGGTTTTGGGTTCAAAATGAGAAACAAATGCAAAATAATTGTATGCATCTCTAAGTGAAGAGCGAGTTCTTACCCCATGTGTAGGATCACCAATAATTAGTTCTTTGGGATGATTGTGAATATATCTTCATTCTTTTGGAAGATCATTTATACTTTGAGATTGTTCTTGTTGTCCTTCATCCTTAATTTCTTACTTGTCTTCATGATTCTCTTCATTTTGAATTGTTGAATCCTTTAGGATGATCTCCTTCAATCCTTGTATAAGAAGATCTGCATTATCAATACCCTCACTCTTTCTTGATGGAAGATCATTAGTCTCATAAAAAATAATATGTATTGACTCCTCTACTACTAAAGTTCTTTTGTTAAAAACTCTAAAAGCTTTACTAGAAGAGAAGTAACCAAGAAAAATAGCTTCATTAGATTTTGCATCAAATTTACCTAGTTTTTCTTTACCATTGTTCAAAATAAAACATCGGCAACCAAAAACATGAAAATACGCAATGTTAGATTTTCTTCCTTTCCAAAGCTCATAAGATGTTTTCTTTAAAATTGGTCTGATTAGGGCACGGTTTAAGATGTAATATACTGTATTAATTGCTTTTGTCCAAAAGTATCTTGGAAGATTGCTTTCACATAACATAGTACGGGCCATTTCTTCTAGAGTTTTATTTTTTCTTTCTACTACATTTTGTTGGAATGTCCTAGGTGCTGAAAAATTATGGCTAATTCCTTTTTCATCATAAAATTTTTTAAAGTCTTAATTTTCAAATTTGGTTCCATGATCACTTCAAATGCTTTAAATTGAAAATCCTTTTTTATTTGTAACTTTTCGATAAAACTTTATGAAAATATGAAAAGTTTTATCTTTGTGTGCAGAAAATTCATATAAAATATGAGTAGTCATCGATAATGACAAAACTATAACATTTTCTACCTAAGCTTGCTGTTCTTGTAGGATCAAATAAATTCATGTGCAAAAGTTTCAATGGCCTAGAAGTTGAAACAATATTCTTAGATTTGAATAAAATTCTTATTTGTTTACCTAGTTGGCATGCATCACAAATTTTATCTTTTTTAAAGTTCAATTTTGGTAAACCGGTAACTAATTCCTTTTTGATAAGTTTTGAAAGTGAATGCATACTAATATGTGCCAGCCTACGATGCCAAAGCCAACTAGTCTCATTAATTTTGGCATTCATAGCTACTAAACATTGCATGTTTATCACAGAAAGATCATTCAAATCTACCATATAAATATTACCATACCTATGACCAACAAACTTAATGCCATCATCATTGAAACTAGTTACAATGCATAATGAAGATCCAAAAATAACTTTGTAACCCTTATCATAAAGTTGACTAATACTTAAGATATTGTATTTTAAACCATCTACTAATAAAATATTTTCAATATACTTGGAGAGAGTGATACCGACATAACCTATAACAATGATCTTTTCTTTGCCATTGTCTCTAAATGTGACCATCCCTCCATTTTTAGCATCAAGCATGATGAATTGGGACTCATCATCGATTATGTGTCTTGAGCATCCGCTGTCAGGATACCATCTTCGATTTTCTTCTTTGGATGCAAGATACACCTATATTTAAAATCAAGTTCTTACTCTAGGTACCTAAGTTTTTTTGGGTCCTTTAAGGTTAGTCACAATGGTTCCTTTTGGAATCCATATTTTCTTTATATTTGAATTGTTAGAGAAGTATGTATAAGATTTGTGTCCTAGTTTACCACATTTAAAATAAGTAACATTTATAAATTTATTACTTTATGAATTTACAAAAATATTTTTCAATTTTCTTAGAGGGTTATAGCCTAGACCAGTCTTATCATAAATGGCCTTTTGATTTTTAATAATTATATTAAGTTTATTTGAACTCAAAGTAAATTTTTTAACTATCGATTTTAAATTATCAATTTTATTTTTCAAATTTAGATTCTCTTGAGTTAAGACTAATTTTTCACTTAGGATAGTTTCATTTTTTTTTAGCAAGACTTGATTTTTTAATTTTAATTCTTTATTTTTAGTTTCTAACTTCTTTAAATCATCTACTAAATCATAGAAGGCTTCTTGAAGTTCTTCGAATGTAAATTCATTTGAGATTTCAGCACTTACCTCATTCTCATGTGCCATAAGGCACAGGTTGGCTTGTTCATGAGCTTCTTCCTCTTCGAAGCTTGAGTCATCACTATCACTCCATATTGCCACCATAGTCCTTTTCTTATATTTTTTGAAAATCTTTTTAAATTGAGAACATTCAAACCTAAAGTGCCCCAGATTCTTACATTCATAGCAAATAAGGGGCTGCTCCTTATTCTTTTTCTTGCTATGCTCCCTTTTGATAGGTAGCCTCTTCTTCATCCTTTGTTTTCTCTTCAAAAATCTCTTGAACTTTCTTATGATGAGGGCTATTTCTTCATCTTGTTCTCCATCTTTCATTTTATCAGATTTCTCATCTTGTTGAGTGATGGATTTAAGGGCTATTGTCTTCTTTTTCTTGGCATCTTCTTCTTGATATTATTTCATACTTAGCTTGTGTGTCATTAGTAATCTTAGAAGCTCCTCCAAGGGTAAAACATTCAGATTTTTGGCTTCTTGGATTGCAGTCACTTTGGCCTTTCATGTCCTTGGCAAAGACCTAAGAATCTTCCTCATAAGGTCACTATTAGAATAAGACTTGCTAAGACTTTTAAGATCATTTATAATATCTATAAATCTAGTAAACATTACAGTTATTGACTCATCATGCTCCATTATGAAAAGTTCATATTTGTGCACAAGCATGTTAATTTTTGACTTCTTAACTTGATTGGTGCCTTCATGAGTTACTTCTAACCTATCTCATATTTTCTTAGCTGACATGCATGTTGAAATATAATTAAATTCATTACCATCCAGAGAAACAATATAAAACATTCATAGCTCTTGCATAGAGTTGAGCTATTTTCTTATCAATCTCATCCCATTCCTTTTTGGATTTGATTGATTCCTCACCATCAATTATCTTAGTGGGTGTATGTGGTCCATTAACTATGATACTCCATATATCATAGTCAAGTGCTTGAATGAAAATTTTCATCTGAGCTTATCAATAAGTATAGTTTGTCCCATTAAAAAGTGGAGGTCGGTTTGTGGACTGCCCCTCGACTAGAGAAATACTAACTTAAGTTGCTATAAATCTTTAGCTCTTTGATGGTTAAATCAAAGTAGGGCTAGAGCATCGAACTTTGATACCACTTGTTGCCCAGCTATGCAACCTAAGAGGGGGGGTGAATTGGGTTTTTAAAATTTTAAAGCTAATTTAAAGATATCAAGATTGAATGATGATATGCAAGACGTGTGTGTGAAGTGATTTAGGTTAGAGAAAAAATATAAAAGATTAGAGAGTAAGAATTTAACAAACTAAGAAAAGAAAGATAGCAAACACACCACAAACAAGCAATATTTATAGTGGTTCAGTGTTTTCCTTGCACCTACATCCACTCCTCAAGCTCCTACTTGAAAATTAAAATCCACTAACCATATTCAAACTGAATACACCATTGGAAACCTCTAACCCTAGCTATCCCAAGCTAGAATACTTATTTTTCAAGTACAAGCCAATCCAATATAATCCTATTCAAGGTTAGGATCAACCTTTCCAAGTTTTGAAATCCCCCAAAACTTAAATCAAAACAGTAAAGCAGAGTAAAAGATTTAATGACAATCAAATACAAGTTTAGCTCCCTTAGTGAGCAAATAAAATCTTAAGAACTCTTTTCACAATAATAAAAAAGCTTCTCTAATTTTTCTTAAGGTTGTTGGAGATTTGAAAGAGCTCTTGAGAGGTAGATGAACTTGAAACGAAGGCTTCTTTGTTTGAAGATGACTTTTGCTTAGGACTGAAATTGAATCATACCAATCTCTTGTATTTTTTTCTATTTAAAGTCTTTTAAATCTTCAATAGATGGAGGAGAGAATTTTGTGCAAGATTTATAGCCATTGGAGATATTAAAAAAACATTAAAACCTGCCAAAATAAGAAAAAAATAATCATTGTAGAAAAATTTCCATTGCAGGGGTCGACCTCGAGGTCGACCTCTGAGATAAAATCTAGAAAAATAGCCATTCTATATTTTTAGCCTTCTAAACAGCAGAGGTCGACCTTGGGATTGACCCTTGGCATAGAGACAGCATGCCAAACAGCCCTTTTCAGTAGGAGACGATCTAGGGGTCGATCCTTTCACTTCAAACTTGATTTTCTCTCAAAATAAGCATCCAAAAAATATGGGACTGCCTCTAAAGGATTAAAAATCTTCTATATTTCCTCTTGAGGCTCTCAAATCAAAACTTGATAAAATTATGATTTTGCCCCTAAAATATAAAAAGTCTTTTTTCAAGATAAATTCATTAGTAATCCCCTCAAATGCTTTGTAATCATCAAAATTAATTCTTGGAGCAACACAAGGTCTGATCTCTCTAATTTCACAGCTTGCTAGGAACTTTACTTTCAAGTAGTAGGTCGACACCACAGTCCAGAATGTGTTTAGACCTGGTCAGCTGAGAATTGTGTTGTAGGTTGATGGGGCCTTTACTACTAGAAAATTGACCTATGCTTTAGCTCACTTTGGGTATTATCTTACAGCCACAGTTAGTGTTATTATTTCTTCAACTAGCATAGCATCGTTAGTGAAGCCCACCAATGGGGAGTTCATAGGTCCTAGATGGCTATTGGGTATAGACATTTCTGTAAAAGCATCATAAAATAAGATATCGACAGAGCTTTCATTATCTACTAAAATACATCATAATCAGTAATGTTTAAAAAGATTACAATTGCATCGTTGTGCGAGAGCTGAACTTCTTGTGCATCTTCGTTAGTGAAAGCTATGGGCTCCTCAGTTCTCTATCTTTTCACAGGCTCCGTTGATCCACTAGCCTCCCCTCGTCAAAGTCCCCCAAAGATGGTATTGATGATGCCAAACGGGAGTCGATCTCCTTACTGCTCCTCCCTCAATGATTCTCGATGTGGGGGGTTCCTCAGCCAACCCTCTCGTTCCTCAGGCCAACGTCGTAGGAATCGATCGAGCCTGCCCCACCTGATAAGTTGCTCAATCTCATTTTGGAGCTAAATATATTCTTCAATATCGTAACCATAGTCACGATGGTAGAGGCAGTACTTGTTGGGATTGTGCTTGCCGAGGTGAGTGCGCATCCTCTCCAACCTTGGCAGCTACTCCTTGATCTCCATCAGAACCTAAGTTTTTGGAGCATTGAGGGAGGTGTAGTTATGGAACCTTCTGAGGGGGAAGCCTCATCGTGCCCTTCTGTCAGGGCTTCTTTGACGACAAGCTCGAGGAGGAGTTTGGGCTCGCTTGCACTCAGGAGGAGTCCACGAGGACGACCGATCTTGATTCAGCTTCTCTTCAACTATGGGCCTGCTAGATTTGTCCACCTGTCAATCTCTCACGACCTCCTCATCCTTCAACTTGAAGTTTTCCTCAGCTCAGGCATAACCTTCAGTCTGAGCTAGTAAATTAGCAAAATTTTTGGGGTACTTCTTCTTCAGTAAGAACAGCTGATCATTCTTCTGAAGGCCATCCTTAAGCGCAACCATGAAAATCGATTGGTCCAAATTTCAGACCTCTAGTGCAGCAGCATTGAAGCGATTGATATAGACTAAACGTCGTTGCTAATATTTTTATTATCGTCGCTAATAACATTGCCGTCGCTAATACCATCGCAAAATCTAATCTTGAAAACCCTTGTCACTAATTGCCATTATTAGCAATGATAAATTTCACCATCGTTAATACATTATTAGCGATGAATTTTGTAATGAAAAAATTTTATCTCTAATAATTTTTTAATGCTTAAATTATTTTTCTTAAAAAATAGTAGCGATGGCAATATCATGGCTAATAATATTTAGATAATAATTATTAGTGATAAAAAATACCATCACTAATGTGATCACTGAATTTTTATATATTTAAATTAAATAAAAAAATATTTAAAAAATTATTAGCGATGAGGTCTTTGTCTCTAAACTCGTTGCTAATAGTTATTAGAGATGATTGATTCCATCTCTAATACCATCATAAATAGATAATTTATTTTTTTAAAAAAGTTGATAATAATAATTTTTAAAACTTATTTTAATTTCATAAAATTTGTTATAATTAAAATTCAAAAGTAACATGATAATCAAAAATAAAAAACTAATTATATTTTATAAAAAGTATAAATTATATAATTTTTTTTATAATTAGTATAAAAAATATAATATATCAAAAAAATATGATACATCCAAAAAAAATCAAGTCCAATCCTCATCATCACTTGCCTCCTCCTCCTACTCTCCTCTGATAGTTAATGGATGAGAGCTAGATATTCCAGCATCCTGTAATAAAAAAATAAAATATTATTAGTATATTTCGATATGGAGATATATCTTTCGATATAGAGGTGTATCTTTCGATATATTCGTTTAATTCTTGAATAAATTATTTCTATATATTTCATTTGATGATACAGAACTATAGACACTCCCGACCCATCGATTGAATAGTTAGATTAAATTTTTAGCCTCTAGATCTCCTTCCTAGACTCAAATCTAAATATACAAGCTTCTAAATATTAAAATTTAAAATAATTAAAATAATTTAATAATATAATTATCTGATATGATGATTGGGATAATGAGCCCAGATAGTCATGCAGCTATGGATCATGGAGAAACTCTATGACTTTATCGCGAATGGCATCTCGGAGGCTTTAAGATTATTGGCTCATAAGCCTCTGCACGACCTCCTCCATGTGTGCATCACTCTGGATCTGAGATATTGAGGCCTGTGAGGATGTCAAATAGTATTGAGATGGTGGAGGATCGACGCTGTGGTCGAATCCTATGACTCGACTCCTACTCACCCCTCCGGTGGTCCTAAGCCATCCTTCAAGGTCAAGAGGGTTAAGAAGATGGATCATCGCCGTACCTCTCAGCAATGTATGTTGTATAATGCATCTGCATAGTTAAGAAATATATTAGTTATAATATAAAAATTTAATTCTATAATAACTTAATTAATAAATAAAGTTTGAAGTTCTTACCATGATCCGTCGTGACGTAGAATCTAAGTAGTCACCGATCCTCCTAGACTAGTATGTGGCCCACCACAACTACAGCCGATCTAGTGGATGACCCAATTGTCATGACTACAATAAGTAAATAATAAAATTAAATTAATTAAAATATGCATATAAGAGTTTTTACAACTCTAGTAAAGAGCTTTGATATTAATTTCTTACCAATCTATTAGCCACAACATGTGTGCCGACCAAGCCATCCATATGTTTGATCGAATGTTGCTAGGTGGTCTAGTTCCATCGGACTCTCTGCCACCTACTAGAGTACTCCTCACTGCTCCATTGATCGTAGAGGGCCTACCATATGTCTGTCCGCATCCAGTGATCTGTGAAGGATCTCCGGTTCGATGGTGACTGAAAATCAGAGTGCTAAATGATGGACTGCCTAAGGCTATAGAGGCCATCTCAGAGCCTCTGTGTGGTCATCTCCTCGAAGATCTGACGGCCAGCCTCCTTGTCCTAGGGAGTCTCAAATCGATAGTAGTCCTGCAAGATAGAAGCAAGCATGTATTTATATGTAACTAAAATATCAACATATCAAGAATTTATAAATTAAACTAGTTTTGGCTTTCCAAAAACATCCCCTAGGCTACATCAAGTGCTCCAGACGGTCAGCTGAAAAACTCATTCACCAGCCCAGGTATCAAGCATCGAATGATGTCGGTAACCATTCAAGATACTTCAAACTTTCTAAACATATTGCAAAATTGATGTTGAATAATAAATATTAACTCTAGAATTGCTAAATTAGAAACATATTAATTGAAGTTGTAGTACATACGAGCAGCTTTGAACGTGGATGAGCTATCTATCCTTTGACCGAGTTGGAGGTGCCGCGAGTCGGACGGATCCTCGACCATAACTCTGTTTGTGAGCCGATCGCTACTGCATATGACTGTAGGGTTACTGGTGACCTCCTATCATCTGCTATGAGATGTACAGACTATGTGAGTTGACCGTATGATTGTTCTCTCCTCAAGAGCTCTATCTTTGACTGAAATGGCTCTATCCTCTAGAAGATATGATGTATAATATCTAAAAATAAAAATAAAAATCAAAGCAAGCAAATGATCTAAAAATTGGTTCAAATAAAATATATATCTATCAAAACATAACAAGATGATAAAATTTAACTCACGTGTAATAAAGATTGTTAGTTAGCATTTGCAATATATCAGTAAAAAAATAATTCTCGTCCAACAATACATGATAATATGTTGGTCTGCTAATCACCTAATTTAAGTAATGTTTGATTCTCATCTAGCAGTACATGATAATTTCAGTACATCAAAATATGAAGAAGGCTTAGATCTGCCATTGAAATGTAAGGCATTGCGCGTTCCTTTGCACCTTTAACCATGAGGTGGTTGCAAGCGGTTGTTTGCAATATAACAGACCATCTAAGCTTACCTTGCATTACAAATTCTTCTACACCAAAGTACGGTGAGATGGCTGAAGCAGTTGTCTACAATATAATAGACCATCCAAGCTAGACCATACAATAACAAGAATAGAATGCATCACCTCCATTTAGGTGCATCTCGCACAGGCAGTCATCATAGCCTCTATCTCCAAGCCCCCGACTGTCTCCTCAAGCTGCAAACCAAAAATATAAATTTTATTAAAAAATAAAATAATAACTTAAAAATAAAATTTATTTGCTCACATAGCCTAATCATGTGGTAAGCTCCAAGTCCAAACTACAAGCATTGTTACCTGCATAGAAAGACATGGGAGACAATATGTACGGCTGGGAAGCTTTACTTGTCCAATATATTTACTGATGTGCAAGAGCTTAACAATGACAGGCTCGAGCATATAATTAGTACATTTGGTAGATTTGATCTAGTTATTGTTGGAAGCCTATGTAATAATCTTTCAAATAGCAACTACCATAGTCATGATAGACTATAGAGGTTACTATAGTTATAGCCTTGCTTAGCCTTTAGAGGGTAGCAATCCTATAGAGGGTAAACATGACTATAACCATAACAACTTTGTCTATCATGACTATAGTGGTTACTATCTAAAAGATTACTACATGAATATCTACCAATAATGAGATCAAATCTATCAAATATACTAATCATATGCTCGAGCCTATCACCGTCAAGCTCGTGCACATAAGCAAGATCTTGGATAAGTAAAGCCTCCAAAGCCCTTATAATTATCTGCCATGAATTGATCCCCATACAAGTACAATGCTTGTAATTTAGTATAAATCTATATCTTGGGCACGTATTTGCAATGCAGCTCGAACCTTCCTTCGGTTCGAGCATTCTGCATGTCAAGATTGAAGTGCGCAGGGCATGTTTCAAGCCTATGTTTGCAATGCGGCCCAAACCTTTTCTAGGTTTAAGCGCACTGCATGCCAAGACCGAAGCACGCAGGACACATGTTGGGTCAGTGTTTGTAATGCTGCCCGAACCTTCCCTCAATTCGAGCATGCTATCTACCAAGATCGAAGCGCACAGAGCACATCTCGGCCTCATGTTTGCAGCTCGAACCTCCCTTAGTTTGAGCACTCTATATGCCAAGATCAGAGAACGCAGGGCATGTCTTGGGCTAGTGTTTATAATGCTCCTCGAGCCTTCCCTCGGTTCGAGCATGCTGCATGCCGAGATCGAAGTGCGTAGGGCACATCTCGACCTCGTGTTTATAGCTCAGACTTTCCTTGATTTGAGCACTCTACAAGTCAAGACTGAGGCATGCAGGGCACGTCTCAGGTCGGTGTTTGCAATGCTGCTCGAACCTTCCCTCGGATCGAGCATGTTGCTTGCCGAGACTGAAGCATGCATGGCATGTCTCGGCCTCATGTTTGCAGCCAAAACTTCTCTCAATTAGAGTACTCTTGTTGTTAGAACCCAAATTTTGTACAAATTAATACATATTTAAAATAATTTTTAATATCTAATTATGCTTAATTAATATAATTTAAATAAAAAATAATTTTTATTGATGATATTAGTTGTCGCTAATACCGTCGCTATTACTCACAATAGAAGAAGGCTACCGTACAAGACTAAGGTATGGGCTGACATGAAAGAATTGAGGTGTGAGAAGGCATAGGCGAGCAGGGACTAAGGCTCAGGAATGCGGCTATGAACGAAAGCTTGGGAAGATCAGGAGCTTGCG
The DNA here is from genome assembly GCA_006176705.1 of Cocos nucifera. Lineage (NCBI taxonomy): Eukaryota > Viridiplantae > Streptophyta > Magnoliopsida > Arecales > Arecaceae > Cocos > Cocos nucifera. The sequence continues at coordinate 18,302 of QRFJ01002518.1, read as the reverse complement.
CTCAAAGGCTCGGAGAGGCGAGAGGTGGCTAGGGGTTTGAGGAGGCATGCCAAGTGCAGCCATGGGGAGACGGCCGAGGGAGGAGGGGCAGGTGAACCGAAGGGTCAGGGGTTTGGAGAGGCAGGAGGCAGCCGAGGGGAGAGAGGGGGTGGCGGGGGAACAGAACGATGGAGGAGAGGAGGGTGGTGGGGGAACTAAATGGTCATGGGTTCAGGGAGGCAAGAGGCAGCCAAGGTCTCGGGGAAGGAGGCAGGAGGCAGCTGAGGGGAGAGAGGGGGTGATGGGGGAATAGAATGGTGGGGAGAGGAGGGTGGTAGGGGAATCGAATGGTTGGGAGTTTGGGGAGGTAGGAGGCAGTCGGGGGTTCTAGGAATGAGGCAAGAGGCGACCGGAGGGAGGTGGCTGAGGGAAGAGAAGGCCAGGTAAGGTGGCTCAGGGAGGCCACCAACCAGGGGAGAAAGGGGGTGGTTGGGGAACAGAACTATGGAAGAGAGGAGGGTGGCGGTGGAACCAAATGGTCGGGGGTTTGGGGAGGCAGAAGGCGGCCAAGGGTTCTGGAAAGGAGGTAGGAGGCGGCTGGGGGAAGAAAGGGCCGAATGAGGTGGCTCAGAGAGGCGGGTAGGGTGCAGTCGAGGGGATCGAGATGGTCGGGAGCTCGAAGAGGTAGGAGGCAATTGGAGGCTCAGTAAGGTGGGCCGGGTGTAGTCGGAAGGAGACCATCGGATAGAGGAGAGAGAGAGTGGCGGGGGAATCGAAAGGTGGGGTAGAGGGTGGTAGTGGTGGGGGATAAAAATGGTGGAGGATGGGGGAGTGGTGGGAAAACGAGGAGGTGGTGGGCAGTGGAGTGGGGAAAAATGATGGGGTGATGGGTGGTGGCATGGGAAAAAATGAAGGTGCATGGCGGGGTGGGCAAAAACAAGGCGAAAAGATTATTAGCGACGGCATATGCTATCGCTAATAATCATTTACTATCACTAATATATAAAAAATTATTAGCGATGGTAGATTCCATGGGTAATGATCTTTCCATCGCTAATGATTTTTCCATCGCTGATAATCATATAGCAAAAATAATAATTTTTATATTATTAGCAACGGTACTCATGCCTTCGCTAATAAATTTTTTTTTATTAATTTTTTTATCCTCCTAAGTAATTTTTTGGATGGTTAAAAATTAATATTTGATTTTATTAAATTTTTTGACTTAATTAATTTATGAATCAAGTCTTAATTGATTTAAATTAGATTTAATTTAATTAGACTTGACTTAATTTGATGCTAATTTATTGACTCACTGATTAATTTTGATGATTCCAAAATATTGAATATAAATAATACTAATCATGTATTTCAAGAATGTATGTAGGTCTTTTCAGATGTTTAAATTAAAAAAAATAATCCAAAAGAAGATCCACATAAAAATCATCAAGTCAAGAGCTTCAAAAAAATTGAATTGATAAATATCCTTAAAGAAGGATAAAATTATAATTTTATAAAATTATAGAATATCTATTTTGGAAGCCTCAAGAATAAGCTTAAAAGATTTCTGATCTTTTGGAAGTAGTCCCTTTTTGGATGCAAAAATAGAAAGAAAATCAAATTTTAGCAAAAGGATCAATCCAAGGGATGACCCCTAGGTCATCCGCTTTCGAAATAGGCTGCTTGGTATGCTTGGTACGCAAACTGGACCAACCCAGTCTGAGACTGAGCCAACCTAGTCTCAGTAGAATCAAAAGACAAAAAGTACAGAAAGCCAATTTTTTCAAGAACTAGGGGACTGAGCCGATTCACCTATAAACTAAGCCGACCCAGTTAGGACTGAGCCGACCTAGTCAAAAACTGAGCCGACCCAGTGATCATAATGGCTAGTTTCTGCTGCTTTTTGTAATGGCTAGTTTTTCACTCCAACGACTATTTCAGCCCTTCCAACGGTCAAAACTCCTTCTCTAGCCATCACAAAGAGTATAAAAGGTTAGAGAAATATTTGAAAAACAAGATTAAGTGGATTGAAAGTAGATATCATTAAAATAGTGAGGTTCATTGAATATTAAAAGAAAAAGAGAGAAAAGAGAGGATCTTGTGCATCAAATTCAGAGAGCTTCAAAGTATGAACATCCTCATTCATTCAAGCTTCCTCTCAGCCTTCAAAGAAAAGAATACTAAGCTTCAAGAGCCATCTTTCAGCCTCTCCATTGAGCTTCAAAAGAGTTTTTTTTTGTTTTTTTTCTTATGCTGAATTTTTATATTTGTATGTTTGGTTCTTTACAAGTTTCTGTAGGAAAAAGAAACTTAGAGTGTAGGTTGGTCCAAGCCAAAAATTGGATAATGTAAAGATTATGGTTGGTGCATCTAGGTTAAAACCAACTGGGTTGATAGTGAACCTGAAAAACTATCGGTGTAGGGTTATGGTTGGTAAGCCTGATAAAACTAACTGGATTTATTTGTAATCTCAGGTCAAAACAAATGCACTATAATCTAGGATTATAGTGAAATTCTCAAGGAGAGCTTGGGGAGTGGACGTAGGTGTGGAGTTGCACCGAACCACTATAAAATTCTTGTGTGTTTGATTGTGCTTTTGCATTATTTGCTTTACATATTTGCATTAATTAGTTGCTTTTAATTCTGCTGCTACACATTGCTTATTCACCATAAAGCATTCAAGTTTCTTTTAATTAGAAGCACATATTAGCATTAGAGTTTAAATTGGCCAAACCTTTTAGAAACTCAATTTATCCTCCCTCTTCGGTAGCCATACCTGGGCAACAAGTGGTATCAGAGCAGGTGCTCTAATATTTATTTGTTGACCTAGCGGTCAAAAGGCAAAAGATCTTGGCAACCCAAAATAGAAGCTTTATTTAATGAAGGCCATTCCATTGATCGACCCCCACTGTTTGATGGCTCAAATTATACTTATTAAAAATCTAGGATAAAAATATTCATACAAGCACATGACTATAACTTATGAAATATTATTATCAATGGCCCACACACATACAATGCATTGATTATTGATAAAGAAACAATCCAACTAAATGCTAAAGCCATGAACATACTTTATTGCTTTTTGGATTTAAATATATTTAATATAATTTCTTCATATATTTTAGCGAATCAAGTATGGAAGAAATTGGAAATGATTTATGAGAGAGCAAATCAAGAAGAAGAACTAAGCTTCCAAGAAGTTAAGGAAGCTCACCCCAATCTATACCTCATGGCTCATGAGGATGGAAAGAAAAAGAAGAAAAAAAGACAAAGAAAAAAGAAAGTTTTGATTAAGGGAGAGCAAGGCATAGAAAAGAAAAATGAGGAAGAGGAAGAAGGTATCGCCAATCATTGCCTCATGACTAATGCAAATGAGGTAAATCCTAAAAATTCTTTCGACTTTGCATTTGATGAATTATATGAAGCCTTTAATGAATTAATGGATGATTTTGAAAAATTAAGACTAAAAAATAAAGAATTCAAAAAGTCAAATCTTCTCTTAGCTAATGAAAAGAGTAAATTATTAATTGAAAAAGAAGATATTTTGAAAGAAAATAATACTTTAGCTAAAGAAAAGGAAGAACTTCTCAAATCTGAAAAATCTTTAGTTAAAGAAAAGAATAAACTCTTAATTACGATGATTTCATGAAAGAAAAGAATTCATTTGCTAAAGAAATTTTTTTTTTTTTAAATTCTAAAAATTCTCTTATGGAAGAGAACTCAAAACTAAGAAAAGAGATTGAAAGATTAAAGCCTATACTTAATAAGTTTACAATTGGCTCTTAAAAGCTTCAATATATTTTGATCAATCAAAAAGCTATTTTCTATAAAGCTGGAATTGACTATAATTCATTAAGAAAATAGAAATTTATAAATACATGTTGTTAGATATGTGTGCTCTAGAAGCCAGAATTGGCTGACACTTGTAATACACTTCTAGGGGCAAAATTATAATTTTGACTATAAATAATAAAATAGATTATTTTCTATCACATATGTGTATTTAGTATCTGTGATACATCCCTTAAGTTAATGGTAATGATAATTCTTATTTTCAAGAGTTGAAAATTTAAGACAAAAATTTTCATTATTAACTCATAAAATGCTCCTGACCGTAGGATCATCATGAGGATGGTGATTGATCTGGAAGGTTAGTGTACAATCGCTTCTTTATAGTAGATGAGTCTTGAGTGTACAGTATAGAGATACCGAAGCGAGAGTACAGGTACTCATTAGAGAATGAGGGCACTGAGCATAACCACCTCGAGTAGTCATAAGGAAGTCTACCTTCTCGTCGATGACTAACTCGAAGCTGCAGTGGTGTGTCTGGTTCTTTGATCTGAGGTGCATCGATAGTGAAGAAAAATTCTGATTTTTCGAATTAGGTTCGTTCAGATCTGATCAGATCAAGAGATATATTTTAAAATTTTTTTTTTGATCTAGATCAGATCTAAGATGTTTCAGATCTGATTATTATTATTTTAGAAATTAAATAAAATCTAGATAAATTAAATCAAATTTAATTTACCTTGATATGGATAATCCTATTATCCGTTGATGATTCTGTATGCAGCAGAAGGTTTTGGATCTAGCCATGCAAGTGCCTGGCCTCTACCGATATCCACTCGGACTGAATCTGGAGATCCTCTTCTTCTCTATCATGTCTCCAAAAATTAGATCTGGATCTGATCTGGAGGATCTTCAAAACTCCTTTTGAAGATCAGCAGTCGTCCTTTGCAGTAGTGCAGCCTTCTAGCTTTCAGTCACCTTTCTTTGATCTGGATCGCACCAACCAAAAATCCAAAACTCCTTTTGGATGTGGAGAGGAAGGGGAGAAGGTGGTTTGGCATGGAGGAAGAGGGGAGAGGCAGCCTTGGGCATGGGGAATTGTGATTCCTTTCAATCACTTCCAATCACAATCTGAGTTGGGCGCAGGGTCTTATTTATAGACTGTCTGTGATCCAACTTCTCTTCTTCCCAACCAATCACAACTCTTTGTGAAATCAGATCTAAATCTGATTGGTGGGAATAGAGTCCCCTGGATTCCTCCTTAGAGGGTGCCTAAGACCAGTCAAAGTTGGTTCTTAGGAGAACTCTAATTGGAATCCAAAAAGGAGATGGAGTCCCTGTCCAACAGGGACTCCTAAGCGCCTCCAACTTGGGTACACTCCAAGGGTGGCATGCGCCCTCTTCCTTGCCAAATTCTAGCAGAGGATAGGCCCCGATCAGCTCTCCAATAGGTGCATGACATGTGGTCAAAAGTCAAAGTATCAATGGTCAACATTTGACCAGTCAAAGGTAGACTTTTGACCAAAGTCAAAGAACAAGAAATGGCAGGTGACCAAAAATGGCAGGTAATGTCTTTCAAAATAAGACAACCTTTTCTAACTTGGACAACCTCCAGTCAGACCATATGAAGGCCTCTGATTGAGCACAAACTCCTTTGGCTCAGTCAGGACAACTTATTTATGATAGCAAAAGAAGAACGTTAGGTTCAATCGAGTGCTAGCACGATTTCCTTGAACCTAATTGAATCTCATTCAGATCAATTGAACTAGATCAGTTCAATTGATGATCACCAGATTCAAACCCTTGTTTGTGTGACCCAGTTAGGTTCAGTTCTGTATGGTAATGGGATATGTCATGATCTCTATCATCGACATCATCGAAACTCCTTTCGATGGATCAGAACTCTTCTGATTCGAACAGCTAGAATGATCGATCATCTAAATCATTCTAATTGCTCCCAAAATCCACCAGTGACACCTAGCAGTATATGGTGGCAACCCATCAGAGCTGAATGCGAACCTCTTGGTGCAGCTACCTGTGTGATTAAGTTCTTCTATCTTGAGCCCCGATCAGATTAGGGTTAAGGTAAACTCGTCAAACCCTAGTTTCTGTCATATGATGTAATCATTCGATTCGAAGTCCGATGTGAAAATCTAAATAGAAACTCTTTCTATTATTTCACTCTGCCATGGCCATGGGCTTCTGGACTTGATTCTCATGATCATCATAGGGCTGCTCCTCTACCACCGAGGTAGATAGATTCCATCTTGATGCAATCCAGTTCCTACAATGAACATGCTATAGCCAACATACACCTCAGGATTCCATATGGCTAGGAGACCGAGTAATGGTGTAGTCAAACTATAACACCCTCAAGGTGAACTGTCGATGCATCTCAGGTCAAAGAACCAGACACACTACTGCAGCATCGAGTCAGTCATTGACGAGAAGGTAGACTCCCTAATGACTACTCGAGGTGGTCACGCTCAGTGCCCTCGTTCTCTAACGAGTACCTGTACTCTCGCTCTGATGTCTCCACACCGTAGACTCAAGACTCATCTACTAAAGAGAAGCGATTGTACACCAACCTTTCGGATCAATCACCATCCTCGTGATGATCCTATGGTCGGGAGCATTTTATGAGTTAATAATGATTATTCATGTCTTAAATTTTCAACTCTTGAAAATATGAATTATCATTACCATTAACTCAAAGGATGTATCACAGACACTAAATACACATATGTGATAGAAAATAACCCATTTTATTGATATTAGTCAAAATTATAATTTTGCCCCTAGAAGTGTATTACAAGTGTCAGCCAATTCTGGCTTCTAGGGCACATATATCTAACAATCTCCCACTTGTCCTAAAGCCAATTGGCTACAAGTCTAAGTCCCATCTTCTCAAGGTGGGCTTCGATCTTCTGCTGGCCCAACGACTTTGTAAGTGGGTCTGCCACATTGTCTGTGGAGTTGACTCTCTTGACCTCGACGTAACCCTTCTCGAGGTAATCGCGGATGAGGTGGTATCGCCGCTCAATGTGCTTGGAATTTCTGATGAGACCTCGGCTCCTTAGCAAGGGCTATGGCGCCATTGTTGTCGCAGTATAGAGGAATGGCATCTGATGGCATTACTTTGATTTCTGCAGCAAACTTCTTGTACCAGAATGCTTCCTTCGCAGCTTCTGATGCAGCGATATATTCTGCTTCCATGGTGGAATCTGCTATCATCGTTTGCTTGAAACTCTTTCAGCTGATAGCTCCACCATTGCACATAAACAGACTCCCAGATGTCAACTTTTGATTATCTATATTGGACATGAAATCCGAGTCTGTGTATCCCTGGATTTGGAGTTCTTCATTGCCAAAGACCAACATCATATCCTTAGTTCTTCTTAAGTACTTAAGGATACATTTCACAGAAGTCTAGTGTTCTTCACCTAGATATGACTGATATCTGCTTGTGACACTGATAGAAATGCGATGTTGTCATTAAGACATCGTGTTTATCAGTTTAATCCGACTTCTTAAAATCATTGAAATTGCGTAGATAGCAGTGAGTCGGATCGAATCCACAGAGAAGGTAGTATTTTTAGATTTGAAATCTTTGATTTTTGAAAAAAAAAGAAGAAGAGGATATGAGTTTTTAGAATCAAAAGTGAAGTCAAAAAATTAAAAGTAAAAATTAAAAGGTGCAGAAATTTAAACTTGATACTAAGATCTATTAGTTAGATCTTAGCATCTACTTGCAATAAAATAAAAAGTAATAATTAAAGTATAGAAATTAAATTATAATAAAAAGTAAGAAATTAAAATGCAAAAATAAAATTTTTATTAATTAAAATTTCAAAATTTAAATACATAAAATTTAAAAAGAAAAAAATAAAATAAAATAGCCTGATCTCTGATCTTGGATCGGCATTGGCAGAAAGATGGTGTAGAAGCTCGGCTCTTCTTCTCGGCACCCGTTGCTTCGAAGCAGCCTTTAACCCATAGCCTGGCTTCGCCCTGTACCAAAGCTTCACCTTGATCGGAGATATTGATTTTTGGAGGCCTGGGATCCTTTTTATAGAGCTAGGAGGGCTGGAAAGTTTGCTTCTAGGCAATGTGGGACTAATGACCTTTGTAATCATCAAAATCTTAATAAAATTTGAATTAAAATAGCTCTGATATATCTCTGATAAATCTGATAAAATCCAGCCATTCAATAGGAATCCAACGGTCCAAAAATCATCAAAATCGGATGCAGATCAGCTCAGATCGGGTCGGATTAAATTCTGGCCGTTGGATCGCGCTTGATGGAGGAAATCTGGCCGCAAATCACGCGCCTGAGAGTTTGATCACCGTCGGGAGCTTTCTGGACCGTCGGATCATCGCCTGGATCGAGCGCTGCCATCCGATGGTGATCCGCGTGATGTCTGTAGCTGAATAAAATCCGAAAGCAACCACAGCCGTCCGATCCTGACCGCAAACAACCACATCCGTCCGATCGCGCAATCACTGTTCCCATGGACCGCGTAGACCGGCCGCACCGCACACCGCATAGCCAATCAGCACTTCTGTTGTCGAGCGAAAAGACTAAATTACCCTTGTGAGCCGCAATAAACTTTCTGTAGACCCTTTAGGGGTCTAGGTCCACCACGTGGCAAGCTCTGATTCGCCGGATTTTGCTGAGCTGGCGGTCCACGCCTGGATCGTGGACCGGCTGATGGCTTCAATGGCTGAGTCGGCTTTGATGGCTTGGCTTGGCTTGGTGGCTCGGCTTGCGGAGCCGGCTGAGCCATTTTCTTTTTTTTATTTAATTTTTATTTATTTTATATTTTTAAAAATTCATATCTTTTCCATTTTAGCTCTGTTTTACTTGAAAATTTATTTCATTGTGATCAAAAAAATGAGCTCTTTCTATTGATAATAAAATTTTATTTTTTAATTTTTATTATTTTTTTATTATTTTTTAATTAATTTTTTAATTAATAAAAATATGAATTTTTCAAAAATTATATATAAATTGATTAATAATTCTTTAAAAATTAATATAAATTAATTAATAAATTAATACTTTTATTGGTGAATTTATGATGCTTATCACACCCCCCAACTTAAGCTTTGCTCGTCCTCGAGTAAAGAAAGAATTTAGTTTTAAATATCCTTTTAACTTTAGAGTTTCGAATTTTACCTAAGCAATTTTCAAAATGGCCATTGATATTCAGTAGAGCTTAAATGAGATATATCATTGGGGTATTAATACTTATCAATAGAAAAATTAAGTAAAGAATATTAAATTTTTCAGAACTTTTTCTAAATTATTCCACTTTTATCTCTGATTTGTCTAAACTTTCATATAGGCAGGTGTATTGCTACTTCCATCCTTCATTTATTGAATTTTTATTTTTACATTGCCCACTTTTTGATGCGAATATCATTGCTTACTTAGGCAACGGGACCCGGTTACTCGGTGGAAAACCAATGTTTCTTTTTTTTTTTTTTTTTTTTTTAACGTTGTACCACTATTGAGTGTCTTAACTCCTTAAGCTTTCTATTTGATCCATGTAGCGAGTCTTGGGCCAATGACTCCCAAACCAGTTGGCTTTAGGGCACTAGGTATAGAATACCCCTCGGGCTTACTAGCTCGAATCAAATAGGCTACGAGTTAAGACTAGCTTTACAACGAGCTTCTTTGCCCTTCCCACCTTTTGACGCGAAACTCAATGCTTGCTTAGGCAAAGAGGCCCGGTTACTCAGTGAGAAGTACTTGGAAACTATTTTATTAAAATAAATTTTTATATGAAGAAATGTATAGTTACCCTACACAAGCCTATAAAAAGTAGACTTTTCTTTGATGCTAGTAGAAATAATTAGAAATGCTCCAAGAAAAAAATTTTTATGTTCTGGACTTAACTCTTTATTGAATTTTCTTAATACTTGATTCCTCAATATCTCACAGATTCTCTGATCTGTGCATCAATTTTCTTTTAAAAATGCTTAGTTTAATTCGATTCTTAAGCATAATCAAGTATCTAAATACTAAATACTAACTTTTTCGAGGACTTAAAATTTTAAAATTTTTTTTATTTTTCTCTCCCCCCAACTTAATCGACATTGTCCTCAATGGAGAAGAAAAAATAAAGGATGTAATAAAGAACATGAAAGAATACACCTAACTCAGTATATTTTTATTTTTTGGTCCAGCACATGCCTTTGAAAATTTGAGCTCTCCCTCCAACTTATTCAAATTATCCTAAAAAAAAATAAACTAAAAAGATAAATTAGATAAAAACTAAATATTGGGTTGCCTCCCAACAAGCGCTAAGTTTACCGTCTTCAGCCAGACACAATGTAGCTCACTATCCTGTGTCGAATATTGGATTGACAAATTCCAATGGTTTTGGATTGCCAATCTCAGAAAGTTGATTTATTTTTAATCCCATTATTGATATATTCACTGTTAATTTTTGGGATATAATTTTATGATTCCATTCTCAGACCCATGTTTATTAAGAATTACTCCTATTTGTTCTTCTAAAATGCTCATGAATGGAGTTTTTGTATTAGGAGTTAAGTTTGATTCAATGGGTGCTGGAATGGTGACTAAAGGCGGTTTTAATTCTGGAGGTAAATTAATGTGATCCTTGCTTAAACAACTCCATTGATATTTCATTACATGCCTTTTGATTTTTATAAGAAGAACCAGCTTCTAGGGTTGAAGGGAATAGGACATTAGGTTTATAAGTCTCGGGTAAATCATCTATTCTCTTTTCCCTTATTTCTATCTCATTTAAACTGGAACTAGCATCAGTACTAATTCCTGGCTTGGGTTCTTCTATGTGGTTAGTCTCAGTACTAACCAGTTCCTCTAAATTTTTATTTTGGCTAGCATCAGTACTAGCCTCTCTCACCTGGTCTTGGTATGGGTCCATAAGAATCCTATAGCTTTTAAGTTCAGGAATTACTTTGGTATTCTCAAATTGGAGATTCTTAGATGAAACATTAGATTGATAATTTAATCCAGGTGGTTGGTGGTCATTAGGTGGGTTGTTTGAAATTGGTAGGTTCGGTAGTTGATCTAGTTCTCTCCTCATGTTAGACTCAACTAATTATCCTATTTGAGCTTCTAGTCTGGCGATAGATTGCTGTTGAGTTAGAATTAATTGTTGAAGTTGGTTAAATCTATCATCAGCTAGATTGGTCTGTTGAGGAGGTGGGTATGAAGGCTGATTATAATATGATGGCTGGTTAAACTGACTAGGCTGACCATTATTATAGGCATAATTTTGATAATTTTGCTCAAGTGAAATTTGGGTCTGAGCCTGAGTCTGTTGGGATGTCCAAGAAAAATTAAAGTTACTCCAATCTGAATTATATGAATTTGAAAATGGGTCATTAATCAATTTGGAGTATCCTTGAGTAGCTTGAACTTGTTCTTGGATAAAATATGGAAACTGTGCAGTCATAGGACATTCACTTACATGATGGGTTGGACTAGCACAGATTGAATAATTCTCCTGATAATTAGAAGATGATGTGAATTGTGCAGGAGATTGTTGACCTAGGGTTAGGAGTTGATCTATTTTCTGAGCAAGAAGGTCAACTTTATCCTAATTTTTGGACTATTAGATTCATATTAGCCATTTGATTATTATGGTTTAATGTGAATCAACCATTCAATTAAGTTCAACTAAATCAGAAAAAGTAATTTTCCTACCATGCATGTATTAGTGCAACCCTAATGTATTGGTTCAAATAAAAATTTTAGAATTTTTTTATATATTTTTTATTATTATTATTTTATTATATTAAAGAATTAATTATTTTATTTATTAATTTTAAGTTTAATTTAATTTTTTTAATATTTTTTTAGTTAGTTAAATTTAATTTTTATTTATTTTATTTTAAATTTTTAGAAGAAAGAAAGAAAGAAAGAAAGTTCTTAAAGAAGAGGTCCAAGAAGTCCTAGAACTAAGAAGAGACTAGAAGAATTAAAGTTAATAGGTTTGATGTTGGTTAGCAATCCAATTGTGATCAAATTCAATCTGACTAAGGTTAGCCCTAAACGTAGACAGCTTCCTACTGCAAGATCACCGTCAGCCCTCCAAGTGTAGGGATTAGCCAATCAACTTAGCTAGTAAGTGTAGTGTCGGTGGGAGTCCCCTTGTGGCTTGCTTAGACACCAATTGTCTTTGGCCAGGTAAGCAAATGAATCAATTAAAAACCACCTTCCTCGACTCGCAGTCGTTCCGAAACCACTTTCTAGACATCAGGTCAAATTAACTTATCCTAACTTGGTATATACATCTTTGGATTTCTTGTCCTAATTGAGCTTCGAGATTCCTAGGTTGAGCTAATTGATTTTAATTAAAGTTTTAGGTCAATGCGGATGTTGGTTAGTTGTTTGTGGGTAAGGAAGGTGACCAATCCCCCCATTACTTGTTTTAAATTGGGTTGTGCCCTTATTTGGTTTAAGTATGAATATGCATGAAAAAAAAAAAAAAAAAAATTCAAGCACGAAGGATTTGATAATGCAATTTAAACTAGATGCATGTAACTATTGAATTCTGAAAGCTTACCTTGCTTCCAGCAATCATCAAAAACTAAAAATAAAAATAAAAAATAAAAACTAATATATGCATGCTCTAAGCAGTAAGATTTCTCATCTTGTTATGAGATTTTTGTTAATAGATTAAATAAATATTTTTTAAATTATTTATAAAATAAAAATAAATAAATAAAAAATAAAAAAGAAAGAGAGAAACTAGGGTTAGATGATCTCACCAGAGGCAAAACTTCCTTGTTTCTTTTTTGTTCTTTAATTTTTTTCTAATGAAAAATAAAAAAATTAGACAAGAAATATAAAAATTTTATTTATAATTTATTTACAGAAAATCAAAGTGATTTAAAATTTAATGTCGTAGCCTTCCATCGGAACGACGCAAAACTTGATGCATTTATTCGAAATGTATTTTTAATAAATTCAAAGAAATTAAAATTAAAAATCAAAACCTTCCCTGGGGCAACGCGGCGCCAAAAACTTGGTGGTTTGCTGTGGAATATTTAAGCTAACGCGCCAAAAACTTGGTGCATTTGTCGAAATTATTTTTATAAATTAAAAAAATCAAATAAAAATTAAAAACTTCCCACAACACACCAAAAACTTGATTAGAAACGCGAGTTTCGTTAAGACACCATGTTTATCAGTTTAATCGACTTCTTAAAATCATTTAAAATTGCGTAGATAAGCAGTAAGTCGGGTCAAAACCACAGAGGAGGTAGTATTTTTAGATTTAAATCTTTGAATTTTTGAAAAGAAAAGAAGAGAAGGATGATGAGTTTTTAGAATCAAAGTGAAGTCGAAATTAAAGTAAAATTAAAGTGCAGAAAATTTAAACTTGATACTAAGATCTATTAGTTGATCTTAGCATCTACTGTGTAATAAAATAAAAAGTAATAATTAAAGTATAGAAATTAAATGTATAATAAAAGCAAGAAAATTAAAAGCAAAAATAAAATTTTTATTAATTAAAATTTTAGAATTTAAATACATAAAATTTAAAAAAATAAAATAAAATAAAATAGCCTGATCTCTGATCTTGGATCGGCATTGGCAGGAAAATTGGTGTTAGAAGCTTGACTCTTCCTTCTCGGCACCCGTTGCTTCGAAGCAGCCTTTACCATAGCCTGGCTTCGGGTTCCTATACCAAAGCTTCACCTTGATCAGAGTATTGGATTTTTGGAGCCTAGGATCCTTTTATAGAGCTAGGAGACTGGGAAAGTTTGCTTCTAGGCAATGTGGACTAATTGACCTTTGTAATCATCAAAATCTCAAATAAAATTCGATTTAAATAGCTCTGATACATCTTTGATAAATCTGATAAAATCCAGCCCATTCAAATAAAATCCAACGATCTAAAAATCATTCAAAATCGATGCAGATCACAGATCGGGTCGGATTAAATTCTAGCCCATTGGATCATGCTTGATGGAGGAAATCTAGCTGCAAATCATTGCGCGCTGAGAGTGTTGACGCCATCGGGAAGCTTTCTGGACATCGAATCATCGCCTGGACTTGAGCGCTCCATCCGATGGTGATCCATGTTTTGATGTCTGTAGCTGATAAAAATTCGGAAGGCAACCACACAGCCATCCGATCCTGACCGCAAAACAACGACATCCGTCCGATCGCGAATTCATGTCAATGACCGCGGTTAGACGGCCGCACCGCACACCGTGCAATCAGCGCTTCTGTGCCAAGCGAAAGACTAAATTTATCCTTGTGTATGCCGCGATAAACTTCTGATAGACCCTTAGGGGGTCTAGGCCACAACGTGGCAAGCTCTATTCGCCGAATTTTCTTAGCTGGCGGTCCACGCCTGGATCGTGGACGGCTGATGCTTCAACGGCTGAGTCGGGCTTTGATGGCTTGGCTTGGCTTGGTGGCTTGGCATGCTTGGTGGCTCGCTGCCGCAGCCAGCTGAGCCGTTTCTTTTTTATTTAATTTTATTTATTTTATATTTTAAAATTTTATATCTTTTCCCATTTAGCTCCGTTTTACTTGAAAATTTATTTGTCTTGATTAAAAAAAATGATCTCTTTCTATGATAATAAAATTTATTTTATTATTATTTATTTTTTTTTTATGTATTTTTATTATTTTTTAATTAATAAAAAATATGAATTTTTAAAAAATTAATATAAAATTTGATTAATAATTCTTAAAATTAATATAAATTAATGAATAAATTAATACATTTTATGGTGTATATTATGAATTGCTTATTAGACACTCACAGCATTCGGCTATATCAGGTCTGGTGTACGTTAGGCATAGGCATACATGAGACTCCCTATTTGCAGAAGCATAAGGATCTTGCTCATGCGTTACTATTTTCGTTAGTGTGCTGGAGCACATTTTCTTGAAAAGAATGATACCAAGTCTGAAGGATATTAATTTTTCTCTTTAGAGTTTTCCTATTATAAACCTCGTTAGTACTTTTCTCTATGTACATCTTTTGTGAAAATTCCCTAGCATCCTATTCGGTCTATTACCCTATAAACCTTAATTCCTAGAATAAAGGATGCTTCGCCTTAGAGCTTTTCAGGGAGAATTCCTTGGACAACCGATAATATATGACTTTTGTCATCATGGGAACATCAATTCCCAATAAGGAGATGTCATCCACGTAAATATGAGAAGACACAGCGCTCCGACTGATCTTTTTGAATAACACACGGTTCGCTCTTCATTTTGATGAACCAAATGTTTTGATCATATCATTGAATATGAGTGTTCCAGCTCGAAGATGCTTGCTTAAGTCCAACTAGTGGACCTTTGCAGCTGCAAAATCTTGGTGTCAGTATCACCTGATGTGAAACCTAGCGGCTGTTCCATATAGATATCTTCCTCAAGATTATCCATTCAAGAATACCGTTTCACATCAATTTGCCATATTTCATTAATCGAAATAGGCTGCAATGCAAGCGAATGTGCGGATGACTTTTTTAGCATAGCCACTAGGAAAAAGGTATCCTGATAGTCAATGCCTTCACATTGCACGTATAATCTTTTGCCCACTAGTCTAGCCTTGAATGTCTCCACATTTTCCATCTGCACCAAATCTTTCTCTTGAAGACCATTTACATCCAATAGGATACTAGACCTCTGTGGTGATCTGACCCAAGGTCCAGACTTGGTTTGAGTGCATTGAGTCAATTTTGACTGCATTGCCTCTAGCCATTTCTCGGAGTCGATATCGTCGATATCGCCTCGTGTAGGTTTTTGGATCATCACCAGGTGAAGACCATTACTGACGAGGAACGTTTTCTCACATCCTCTGAATAATTCCTAAGATCTCTCAGGGGATGGGAAAACTCTTTCTGAATCTACGAGTGGAAGGAGTAGTATTCTTATTGGCTCAACCTGATTTTGGTTCCAATGCGTCCTTTAGCTCTTGTACTTATGAGCTTCTCATCAAGCTTGATTGCCTTTCCAATGCCACTTCTGAATAAACTATTTTTCAAGAAAGATGGCTGTCGACTCACAATTACATTGTGGTTTTTGGAATTGTAGAATATGATTCCTAATGACTCTTGAGGCGATATTCTATGAATCGAGCTCTGAAGGACCTAAACTCTAACTTTGTCGCTTGTGTCTTTTGACATGAGCCGGAAACCCCCCAAATTCTGAGATGACTCAGACTTGGTTTACTTACCTGCCATATCTCATATTGGGGTGTGGTAGGAACGTTTTAGAGGGAAACCCTATTCAGTAGATAATTGAAGTCAACAATGAGTGTCCCCAAGAAATCAGGAAGTTCTGTGAAGCTCATCATGGATTGAACCATATCCAATAGGGTCCATTTCTCTGTTATGAAATCCCGTTTGAGTTGAGGTGTTCCTGGTGGAGTCCATATTGAGAGACTATTGCCATTTTTCTTTAGATAGTCTAGGAATTTTCGACTAAGGTATTCACCCTCTCGCATCTGAGTCGACAGAACCTTAATGGATTTTTCAGTTGTTTTTCACTCACGTCTGAATTCTTTGAACTTTTCAAAAGCTTCAGACTTATGTCTCATGAGATATACATACCATACCTAGATTAGATCATCAGTAAGATAAATGAAGTAGACAAAAATTTTCTCTAGCTGGCACATCAAATAAGGCCGCACACATCAGTAGTGTACTGGGGCAAGGAGATCTATGGCCCTCTCCCCATGTGTCCAACAAAAGGGAGTTTGTCATTTTGCTCTTTAAGACAAGATTCATAAGTTGGATATAACCAGAGTCAATGGACTTCAAATAGCCTATTTTTCTTCAATTTGTTAAATTCTATTCGCCTATATGACCTAATCTCAGGTGCCATAGATTATCTGTCATTTTGGACTATCCCTAGGTCGTTTGGCATATCACATTTTGCCTCGATAGTTAGAACAGAGTTACATCAATATGTAGCTGATAAGACCATAATAAGAAAATCTTTTGCAATTTTATTTTCTTTATAAAGAATGTTTACATATGGTCCTTAAAGAAGGTAATCACATAGCCGTCTTTGCTAAGCATGAACAGAATCAAATTATCGTCACTAGCTGCAGCACATAATACAGTCTTTCAAAAACTAAGTCAAACCAGATGGTAATCGAGAGGGTATGTTCCTATGGCTACGCAGCAACTTTTGCTCCATTACGATGCGTTAGGAATCATGTCTCCATCCCTCAACCTCCTGCTATCCTCAAGACCCTGATATGAAAGTGCACAGAATGAGCACTAGAACCAGAGTCAAGCACCTAACTGGATGCAGAGAATCCGTTAAGATTAGATTTCAATAACGAGCATGCCTCCAGACAGCGAGCCTTCCTTCTTGTTCTTAGGTGGCCAGGAAGTAGGGAGTTTCTGCTTCTAAATGGCCATCGCTGTTGCAATGGAAACACTTTTCTTTGACTCGGCTTTTTTTCTTTGGCTTTGCCTTCTTCTTCTTTGTTTCCTTCCACCTTCTACTTTTTCGCAGACTTCTTCTTCTTTCCATAAGACTTTCTTTTGAAGAAGCTACCAGTTCCATAGCAAGAACTGAGCCTTAGAATCTTTTATAGAAAGCTCAGCGGTGACCAGCATTATTCAATTAATTCGGGCCAAAGAATTTTTGAAGTTTATGGCATGTGGTAATTCATGATGATTGCCATATGCTCAGTCAAGGATTTGCAGAATAATATTATCTCGCGAGGTTCCAAGTCTAACTTCACACCGAGCTTCTCAAGCTCTCTCCAGATCTTTGATCATTGTCAGACGGTGCATCTTGGAGACTTGCAACAGCGCATCTTCAGCCTTAAAAAGTCATTTCGTGACTTGATACTTGGCTGGCGACCCCCCCCTCTTTGTTCACACAAACATCTTCTCAGGTGAGCCAATTTGGCGAGTAGTCCCGTATCCTGCTTGTTGGTGCGGAGCTTCATCAGACATTCGAGCCCCAAAATGTAACATCTGGCCTTATTATGTCTTCGTCATCCATGTTTTCAGAGACACTCTCTTTTCAATAGCATGGACGGGCTGGTAAGGTGGGGGGCCTGATCTAGTACATGGGTTAAGCTTCTTGGAAGATTCCAAAACATTTCGTAGTTCTTTGAGCCAAGGCTTATATTGAATCGATCAGTCATGTGTGTCTAGAGTACGTAGCAATAAATGGGTTGGACGCAAATTTTTCCACAAGAGAGTCAAAAGATTCTAGTTAGATACTGTAATTATGATTGGACCAATTTGTTTTAAAAATTTTCTTTTTAAATAAATATAGCTCCACTATTTTCTCGGATCCCTTTTTACCCGCGCGGACTCCCCTCTATTTAGAGATACGAAAATCTTCCACGATTAATGATTTCTTAGTGGTTGTGTGCGATCTCACAACTGACTATCACCTCACCGAACAGTTAATTGTGTGAATGATTAGTAATGATGTGAACAACTGCTTGTTTAATGATTCTTCTAATCATGTGCACTCAAACTTGATCTCTAATTTCATAAAATTCTCACGTATTTGGAATATCTCTCTC
>QRFJ01002517.1:99178-132756 GCA_006176705.1 Cocos nucifera | reverse complement strand
ATTATGATAATATATATATATATATTAACATGTATAATTATTCTAGGACAACCATCAATATATAGTGAATACTTTTCACTATGTTAGGACAACCTTTACAGAATAATATATACATCATAATCTCATTATGATAAATAAAAATAAAAATATGATCACATTATATAAGAAACATGCAAATAAAAAGATCATATCATATTTTCATTTATGCCATTATAATATAAGCAAAGCAATATATGATTTAACCTAATAAGGCTTGCTCTGATACCACTGAAAGGATTGGTGTACAGGATGGAAGGATAGATTTCAAAGCAAAATTATGAAATCATATAAACTAAATCCAAACCCTAGGACCATCTTATTAGCAATTAAATCATATAGCATGCATTTGTAATATAAAAGAAAGTATTAGAACATACCTCCTATCGCTAAACCCTGAATTGACCCTAATTGCTGGCAACAGTCCGTCAGGGGTTCCACCAGATGCCCACGTGTTCACCCTTCAACGTTGATCCACACGAAGACTTGATCAAGACACCAGCACCTTTGATTTATATAATTAAAATTCTAATAACAAGAACTTTAATTAAATGGGCAAGACCTTCCTTAGCCTTTATGTCACCTCCCTTGCCTCTCCTTATCTTTCTTTCTTTTTTTCTTATCTTCTTAATTTTTCTTCCTAATCTCTTTGTCTTAAGATGACTTCTTATCCTTATAAGGATAAGATTTGGATAAGAGAAGGGAAGAAAGAAAATTGAACAATAAAAGAATACTTGTAAGAAAGAAAGATAATTTTTCTGAATCATTGGACTCTTGTGCGCACCACTATTTATAATGTACGTAGGGGTGCCATCATAATTTCTCGCACCCTTTTCATATTATTATCTCATGTCCCTTTAGCCTATCTCATGCCTCATCATATAATAACAACATGTAGACTTAGTCTAAGAGGTGTCTTAAAGCAGGACTCTTAGACAAATTCTACGTAAGTTATTTACGAAGAGTCGCGGGCTTTCATTTTTGGCGCCATCATATTCTACTATTAGATCAGATAAGTAGGCCATCCAATGGCCTTAATATGGGATGTCCATTCAACAAAATGGCATGAAGATAATATTTGAATAGTCAAAGTCCCAAGGGACTTTGACTTGGTCCAAGAGGCACCAAGGAAGAGTTGGTGGCAAGGAGTCCTGGAAGAGTGGGCGGCAAGGAGTCCCTTCTCATGGAAATATTAATTAGATAACATAGTATTTAACCTGCAGAAGAACTCTTCTGCACCCCATATCCGATGTCCATGCCCATATGTAAATTTACATGACATGAAAAAGGGAGGAAAAGTCAAAGAAGGTAGGCGCCTACATAAACCCATGCGCCAAGGACTCTTGCATATGAAAGACTTCCCATGCGCAAGAGAGAGACTCTCTGGTGCATGGGATTCTAGTATGTGATGCCCCATCTGAAGCCCAATCAGTCTAGGTTAATCCAATTTAAGATCAAATCCAATTTGGCTCAAATCGGACCTTAATTAGCCCAAATTCGAAGCTGATTTGAATCTGATTCGAATCTAGGTGCTAGGGTTTGCTACATGTGCTAGCATGTTCAACCTACAAACATGGTCTAATCCAATTATATCCTTAATCAACTCTCTTTGTGTATGACCCATTGGTTCCACATCTAGCCAGTAGTGGGTCTGGGTGTGATTTAACCTAATCTGGTTAGAACTCAACCAAACCGATTTAGGTCAAAACTAGCCTACCCAATTTGACCAATTAGAATACTTTCTAATTTAATGATCAAATTAAAAAATTTTAATTTGATCGAACCCACAAGACATGATTGATGTCTAGCAATGTATTGTGACTTCTTAAAAGATGTAAAATTTTGATGAAAATACCAAAAATATCCTTTAGTGAAAAGTTACCATGCAACTAGATCCTTCGATCATCCTACATCCTGAATATGACTCTGGGTATGAAAATATGTCAAACCCAATATCATATTCATTTCTCTTTCAATCTTATGATGATGATTCATTTAATGAAATATTAGAAATCATTTCTAATTTTCATCATGCTTTGATCAAAGTCTTCTTGAATCATCATTTGTTTGAAGCAGGCAGAATGCAATTTTCTCTTACCAGGAATAATCGATTCTATGTTAACCTATTCACAACCTTCATATATAATACACCATATCCAGATCACCCCGTACATGACTGAGTCATGAATGAGTATGAACCAAAATATGGATTCATATATATAAGGTTCTATGGTAGTTTCAGGTCAAAGGATTACATGCACAATTCTACCATAAGAACCATCTATTGACATGTAGATAAGACTCCATTAGATATTCTCGCCTTGGATCAATCAGTAAACTCATTCTCTAATTAGCACACACATTCTTGTATTAGTATCATACACAAGTGATTTTGAGATCAATCACCCTCTCAATCGAGCATACAAAGGATGTGCTAGTCTTACCGAAAACATTGATCTCCAACTCAATGTTCCATCGACTAGGAATGTTTAAATTAGGATTTTAAGGTTTTAGGTCTCACTGGTATGATCTCATCATAATCCTAAAATCATAGTCTTAATTTATGGGATTCAACATAATCTTAAATAAATAATAAGACACTGCATATAATGAAATAAATGCCTTTATTTATTATTTTAAAATGTCATTACATGAGTTTGGAAGACAAAGAATAGTCCAAAAAATAAATTTTTGATTGGCTTGAGGGTGTATTCCATTCACATGGTTCCTCCTTATTCTTGATGAAATCAAATAATTTGATCACATCATTAAAACAAGTATTCCAGCTCTAAGATGCTTGCTTAAGTCCATATATGGACCTTTGCAGCTTGCATATCTTGTGATCAGCATCACTGGATGTGAAATCTAGCTGCTATTCCATATAGATATCTTCCTCAAGGTATCCATTTAAGAACGCCATTTTCATGTCCATTTGTCATATTTCATAATCGAAATAGGCTGCAATAGCAAGCAATGTGTGGATAGATTTTAGCATAGCTACTTGCGAAAAGGTATCCTGATAGTCAATGCCTTCGCATTGACTATAACCTTTTGCCACTAGTCTAGCCTTGAATGTCTCCACATTTTCCATCTGCACCAATCTTTCTCTTGTAAGATCCATTTACACCCAATAGGTACTATACCTTCTGGTGGATCTACCAAGGTCCAGACTTGGTTTGAGTGCATCGAGTCAATTTCTGACTTCATTGCCTCTAACCATTTCTCAGGAGTCGATATCTGATATCGCCTCGTTATAGGTTTTGGGATCATCACCATGAACACCATTACCTACGAGGAACATTTTCCTCTACTTCCTCTGAAATAATACCTAAGTATCTCTTCAGGGGGATGGAAAATCTTTTCCGATCTATGAGGTGGAGGAGGTAGTGATTCTATTGGCTCAACCTGATTTGGTTCCAATTGGTCCTTAGCTCGTTGCTACTTGTGAGACTTTCTCATCGAAGCTTGAATCTGCTTTCCAATGCCGCTATCTTGAATAAACTATTTTTCAAGAAAGATGGCATGTCGACTCACAATCACATTGTGGTCTTCTGGAATGTAGAAATAGTATCCTAATGACTCTTTAGGATATCCTATGAATCGAGCTCTAAAGGACCTAAACTCTAACTTGTCCGCTTGTTGTCTTTTGACATGAGCCGGACAACCCCAAATTCTGAGATGACTCAGACTTGGTTTCTTACCATGCCATATCTCATACGGTGTGGTAGGAACGGTTTTAGAGGAACCCTATTCAGTAAGTATATTGAAGTTAACAAACTGTGTCCCCAAAGAAAATCAGGGAGGTCTGTGAAGCTCATCATGGATCGGACCATATCTAATAGGGTCCGATTTCTCCATTCTGAAACTCCGTTGAGTTGAGGTGTTCCTGGTGGAGTCCATTGAGAGACTATGCCATTTTTCTTGAGATAGTCTAGGAATTTTCGACTAAGGTATTCACCTCCTCGATCTGATCGAAGAACCTTAATGGGTTTTCTAGTTTGCTTTTTCTACTTCATGTCTGAATTCTTTGAACTTTTCAAAAGCTTCAGACTTGTGTCTCATAAGATACACATACCCATACCTAGATAGAATCATCGGTAAAGGTTAATGAAGTAGACAAAATTGCCTCTAGCCGGCACATCAAATGGGCCGCACACATCAGTATGTACTAGGGCAAGAAGATCTGTGGCCCTTTCCCCATGTCCTACAAAAGGGAGTTTAGTCATTTTGCCTTGAAGACAAGATTCACAAATTGGATATGACTCGAAAGTCAATGGACTCAATAGCCCAATTTTTCTCCAATTTGTTAATCCTATCTTCTGCTATATGACCTAATCTTAGGTGCCATAGATACCTATCATTTGGACTATCCCTAGGTCGTTTTGATTTTATGGCATTCACATTTTGCTCGATAGTTAAAAATAGATACATCAATATGTAACTGATAAAGACCATTAATAAGAAAACCACTTTGCAATTTTATTTCTTTCATAAAGAATGTTACAATGGTCCTTAAGAAAACTAATTACATAGCCTTCTAGTGCTAAGCATGAAATAGAAATCAAATTCCTGCTAGCTGCAGGCACATAATAACAGTCTTTCAAAACTAAGTCTAAACCAGATGGTAATCGAAGAGGGTATGTTTTCCACGGCCACTGCAGCAACTCTTGCTCCATTACATGCTAGGATCATGTCTCATCCCTCAGCCTCCTGCTATCCTCAAGATCCTGCATGGAAGTGCACAAATGAGCACTAGAACCAGAGTCAAGCACCCAACTGGATGCAGAAGAAACCATAAGGTTAGACTCAATAACGAGCATACCTCCAGAAGGACCTGCCTCCTTCTTATTCTTCACGGTGGCCAGGTAAGTAGGGTAGTTTCACTTCCAATGGCCGTCAGCTGTTGCAATGGAAATACTTTCCTTTATCGGCAGCCTTTTTCTTCAGCTCTGCCTTTTTCTTCTTTTCTCCTTCCATCCTTCTGCTTTTTCACAGACTTCTTCTTTCTTTTCCAAAGACTTTCTCTTTGGAAGAAGTCCGTTCCATAGCAAGAACTGAGCCTTTAGAATCCTTTCATAGAAAGCTCAGCGGTAACCAGCATGTTCATTAAGCTTCGGCCAAGAAAATTTTGAAGTTTATGCATATGGTAATTCATGATGAACTTGCCCATATGCATCAGTCAAGGATTGCAGAATTAATATCATTCTGCAGATCTAGGTCCAACTTCACACCGAGCTTCTCAAGCTCTTCCAAGTCCTTGATCATCATCAGACAATGATCTTGGACTGACTGCCCATCATGCATTTTAGCCTTGAATAGTCATTTAGTGACTTGATACTTGGCTGCGCGACTCTGTTCACCAAACATCTCTCATAGGTGAGCCAACATTTGGCGGGCAGTCCTGATATCTTCATGTTGGTGCTGAAGCTCATCAGACATCGAGCCCAACATGTAATATCTGGCCTTATTATCTTCGTCTATCCACTTTTCAAGAGATGCTCTCTGTTCAGTCAGATGGACGAGGCTGGTAAGGTGGGAGGGTCCTGATCCAATACATGAGGTTAACTTCTCAAAATCCAAAATAATTTTGAAGTTCCAAAGCCAATCCTTGTAATTGGATTCGGTCAGTCTATGGGTGTCCAGGATACGTGCTAGTGGGTTGGATGCAGATATTTTTCTATAGAGAGTCAAAGATTTTAGTTAGATATTGTAATTAAGACTTTACCAATTTATTTAGGAGTTTTATTTTCAAACAAATTAGCTCCCATAATTTGTTTAGATCCCTACACTTTCTCTGTAGAGATGCAAAAATCTTCATGATTAATGATTTCTAGTGGGTGGTATGATCCCACCAATTGACTCATCATCTCACCTAACAGTTATTTGTGATGGGTTAGCAAATGAGTGAACAACTCTTATTCAATGATTCTCTAATCATGGTGCACCCAAACTTGGTCTCTAATTCATGAATCTCAACATGCCCGGAATATTGATCCACTCCTTAGTTAAGTCAGTGAAGGGGAAAATCAGATTTTTGGGTCAGGTTCATTCAAATCTGATTGGATCGAGAGGCATATTTTAAAAATTTTCTCTTAGATCCAAATTAGATCTAACATTTTTCAAATATGATTTTATGATCTGATAAATAAAAAAATTAAATTAAATTAAATCTAAATTAATGTTACCTTGTTTTGGATAATTCGATTACCCTTTGATGATCCTGCTGATTACCTGAGGTTCTGAATCTAGCCACGCAAGCACCTAGCCTCTACCGGTAACCACTCAGACTGGATCTAGAGATCTTCTTCTTCTCTTTCTTTTCTTCAAAAATTAGACCTAAATTTGATTTTGAAGATCTTCAAAACTCCTTTTGAAGATCTTTAAAACTTCAAAACTCCTTTTGAAGATGTGCTACTGTCTCTTGTAGTAGGGCTGCCTTCTTGCTTTCCTGTCAGCCTTTTCTTGCCTGGATCGCACCAAAATGAATCCCAACTTCCTTGGGCATGGAGAGGAGAGAGAGGGTCAGAAGATGGTGTGGAGGAGGGAGAGGGGCAGCCTTGGTGCATGGGCTAAGAGGAACTCCCAAAAGATTGGGCGCAGATTGGGTTTATTTATAGACCCTGCTGCGCGATGCAGTGCTGCATCATCCTAGCCAATCGCGTTGCTTCATGCAATCAGATCTAAATCTGATTGATGGGATGACATCATCTAATCCAATCAGATGAGGGCCCGATAAATTCATCCTTAGATGGTGCCTTAGATTGGTCAAAGTCTATAGGTAAGGGTCACCTAGTTTGAATCCAAGAAGCAACCTAGAGTCCCATCCGTATGGGACTCCAGTGTTTATCCACATGGGGCGCACGCCATCCTAGGCATGCACCCTCCATCTGCCTGCCAAATGGTAGGTGGACTTGGTCAATAAATCTCTCCTATGGGTGCATGACACATGGGCAGATGTCCAAGGGTCAAAGGTTAATGTTTAACCAAAGTCAAAGGATAAGAATTAGCAGGTGATGGAAAATGGCAGGTGTTGTCTCAAATTTATCTCATAAATTAAAATAACTCTTTTCTAACTTGGGCAAGCTTCAGTCAGACCAAGTAAAGATACCTGAGTGAGCATAAACATATTTAGCTCAGTTGAGATAACTTTTAATGACAGAAAAAGGAGAACATTAGGTTCAATCATGTGCTAGTATGATTTCCTTGAACCTAATTGAATCTAATTCAAATTAATTAAATTGGATTAGTCTAATTGATGATATCTAGATCCAAACTCTTGTTTGTGTGATCCAATTAGGTTCAGTTTTGTATGGTAATGGGATATGTCATGATCTCCATCATCGACATCATCGAAACTTCTTTCAATGGATCAGAACTCTTTTGATTCAGACAACTGGAATGATCGATCATCTAAATCATTCTAATTGCTCCCAAAATCCACCAAACACCTAGCAGTATATAGTGGCAATCCATTAAAACTAAAAATGAACCTCTCGATGCAGCTACTTGTGTGATTAAGTTCTTCTATCTTGGGCCCCGATCAGATTAGTGTTAAGGTGAACTCGTCAAACCCTAATTTCTATCATATGATTTAATCATTCGATTCAAGTCCAATGTGAAAATCTTAATAGAAACTCTTTCTATTATTTCACTCTCTACCATGGCCATGGGCTTATGGACTTGATCTCATGATCTTCATAGGGCTGCTCCTCTTCTATCGAGGTAGATAGATTCCCTCTTGGTGCAATCCAATTCCTACAATAAACATGCTATAGCCAACATACACCTCAAGATTCCAAATGGCTAGGAAACTGAGTCATGGTGTAGTCAAACTATAACACCTTCAAGGTGAACTGTCGATGCACCTCAGATCAAAGAACCAGACACACCACTACAGCTTTGAGTCAGTCATCAACGAGAAGGTAGGCTTCCTTATGACTACTCGAGGTGGTCACGCTCAGTGCCCTCATTCTCTAGTGAGTACCTATACTCTCGCTCTAATGTCTCTATACCGTAGACTCAAGACTCATCTACTATAAAGAAGCGATTGTACACTAACCTTCCGGATCAATCACCATCCTCATGACGATCCTATGGTCAGGAGCATTTTATGAGTTAATAACAAAAATTTTTGTCTTAAATTTTCAACTTTTGAAAATAAGAATTATTATTATCATTAACTCAAGGGATGTATCACAGACACTAAATACACATATGTGATAGAAAATAACCCATTTTATTTATTTTAGTCAAAATTATAATTTTACCCCTAGAAGTGTATTACAAGTGTCAGCCAATTCTGGCTCTAGGGCACACATATCTAACAGTCAGATCCACCATTTGTATAGATTGAATTTCTAGTTGAGTCTCTCATCGTATCTAGAATATTGAGCTCAATCCATCATCCAGTCCATAGCATCCAATGCCTAATAGACATGGTTGCATCTTTTTGGTGCAACTGAACCACTGTAACCAGTCGAGAACAATCAACTCCGGGAAGGGCCCGCACATCTACAATGGTGGAAGACCTTAGACTTAATCTTTTCTTAGGAAGATTTGATTTAGGTCTCATTAAACCAGACTTGACATAGTCATAACAATTATGACTAACCTAGTGGCATGGGTTAGCTCAGATTATTGGCCACCTCAGATTAGAACTGAGCCAACAAATATGGCCAGGTAAGTGAGACCGGTGGAAGGGATATGCCACTAACTTGACAAGAATGCATTCGAGTCGAGTAGCTCCCAATTAAAAATCAGTCGGTCATATCTGCCAAACTTATCTTAGATATTAAATTGTTGAGCCAGAACCAATCGGATTAGTCTACAATCCAGACTCTAACCATTGAGCCAATTAGGTCTTAGCTTGATCGATCACTCATGTGATTTGATCTTGAGCCAGACTTAATCCTATTAGGCTGATCAATTTAAGCACTCTTGATCCCATCTAACCAACTCTTGATTCGATTTGATCAACCGCTTAGACCTAATTGAGCTACCCAATCCAAACCCAATTTTATGAATATATCTTAAATCTAAAAATTCTTAATTTTTATACTTAATATATTTCATAATCTTAATTCTTAACTAAGTTTAGGGTTTAGAAATAAAACATATAAATAAAATCCAAGGGTTTCAAGATCTAGGGTTTTGCAGAAAGTAAGTTTTTGGATTTCTGATCAAGGACGAATGCGCAGCACCCCTACACATCATAAGAACACCCCATCGAATGGGAGGAGAGGATATTTAAATCTTACTTTATTCTTATGATTGGACGGCCAAGGAGAATGTCTTAATCAAAAATATGAAAACTATAAAACTAGTTAGATCTACATCATATATCTCATATATAAAAATTGATCTAACTATAAACATATTTTGCATACATCTCATGTATCATATCATGCATATTTTTAGATCTAAATTATCTCATAATCATCTAAAAAATTAAATTTAAATTGATCAAATTAAAATAAATTATATTCAAGATAATTATGTAGAACCATTCTACAACTAGTCTAAACATGCATTCATCATATCTCATATGAACAAAAATTAAATAACTTTATTTTTTATTTTTTTATATATTATTATAATATTTATAATATTAAAAAATAGTAAATAAATTAATCTAAAAATTTTAATTTAATTAAATTAAATTATGATTATGCAAGATAATACATAGAACTATTCTATTCTACAACTAGCCATGCATCTTATAGAACTTAGATCTAAATTATTTAATTTTTAATTTTTTTATTTTAGATCTAATTACATCTCATGTGACATCTAAAATCATCTAATTATTAGATCAAAATTAAATTAAAATTAGATCTAAATTATTTATAGGAACCTTGCTCTTATACCAGTTGAAGGGAAAAACCTCTTTCTCAGATCAGATTCGTTCAAATCTGATTTGACCAAGAAAAATATTTTAAAAATTTTTCTCTTAGATCTAAATTAGATTTGATACTTTTTAGATTTAATTTGATAGATTTAATAAAATAAATTAAATTAAATTAAATTAAATTAAATTAGATTTAATTTATACCTTGTTCTTGGGTAATCTTATTACCCTGTGATGATCCTACTGATTTTCTGAGGTTCTAGATTAGCCACGCAATCGCCTGGCCTCTATTGATATCCACTCAGGCAAGATTTGGATATCTCCTCCTTCTCAATCTTTTCTCCAAAGATCATATCTAGATCTAATCTTGAAGGTCTTCAAAATAACTTTTGAAGATTCGATGTCATCTCTTGTAGCAGTGCTGCCTTCTTCCTTTCTTATTGCCTTTCTCTTGCCTGGATTGCACCAAACTAATGCCCAAAGCCCCTTGGGCATGGCGAGGAGAGAGAGGATCAGAGGTAGGCATGGAGGAGAGAGAGAGATGGCTATGTGGCATGGGCAAGGAGAGAACCTCTTTAAACCTAGGCACAGATAGGGTTTATATAGATCCTACTGTGCCATGCAGTGCCACATCATCCCAGCCAATCACGTCTCTTTATGCAATCAGATCTAAATCTGATTCATGGGATGACATCACCTGATCCAATTAGATGAGTGCCCCTCTCCAACATCCTTAGGTGGCACCAAGATTGGTCAAAGTAGAGTCTTTGGCGCCACCTAGTTTGATACCATGAAGTAACCTGGACTCCCATCTGTATGGGACTCCATGCGTCATTATCCTTGGGCGCATGCCTCCCTAAGTGTGTGCCCCCTCCTTTCCTCTTTCTAGTAGGAGGACAAACCCCCATCTGCTCTCCTATGGGTGCATGACACATGGGCAGATGTCTAAGTGTCAAAGGTCAACATTTGACTAAAATCAAAAGACAAGAATTAGCAGGTGATGAAAAATGGCAGGTGTTGTCTCAAATTTATTTCATAAATTAAGACAATCCTTTTATGACCTGGACAAGCTCCAATCAAACCAAGTAAAGATACTTGAGTGAGCCCAAATATATTTGGCTCAGTCGAGACAACATTTAATGATTGTTGAAGAAGAACTTTAGGCTTAATCATGTGCTAGCACGATTTTCTTGAACTTAATTGAATCTAATTCAAATCAATTAAACTCGATTAGTCCAATTAATGGTATCTCGATCCAAACCCTTATTTGTGTGACCCAGTTAGGTTCAATTCTATATGGTAATGAGATATGTAGCAATCTCTATCATTGACATCATTGAAACACCTTTCAATGGATCAAAACTTTTTTGATTCAAACAACTAGAATGATCGATCATCAAAATCATTCTAATTGCTCCCAAAATCCACCAATGACACCTAGCAGTATATGATGGCAACCCATCAGAATTGAAAATGAACCTCTTGGTGCAGTTATATGTGTGATTAAGTTCTTCTATCTTGAGCCCCGATCGGATTAGGATTAAGGTGAACTCATCAAACCCTAATTTCCGTCATATGAATTAATCATTTGATTCAAATCCAATGTGAAAATCTTAATAGAAACTCTTTCTATTATTTCACGCTACCATGGCCATGGGCTTATGGATTTGATTCTGGTGATCATCATAGGGCTGCTCCTCATCTACTGAGGTAGATAGATTTTCTCTTGGTGCAATTCAATTCCTACAATGAACATGCTATAGCTAACATACACCTCAAGATTCCGAATGGCTAGAAGACCGAGTCATGGTGTAGTCAAACTATAACATCCTCAAGGTGAACTATCGATGCACCTTAGGTTAAAGAACCAAACACACCACTGCAGTTTCAAGCTAGTCATCAACGAGAAGATAGATTTTCTAATGACTGCTCGAGGTGGTCATGCTTAGTACCCTCGTTCTCTAACGAGTACCTATACTCTCGCTCCGGTGTCTCTACACCATAGACTCAAGAGTCATCTACTATAAAGAAGCGATTGTACATCAACCTTCTGGATCAATCACCATACTCATGATGATCCTACGATCAAGAGCATTTTATGAGTTAATAATGAAAATCCATATCTTAAATTTTCAACTCTTAAAAATAAGAATTATCATTGCCATTAACTCAAGGGATGTATCACAGACACTAAATACACATTATGATAAAAAATAATTATTTTATTATTTATAATTAAAATTATAATTTTGCCCTAAAAGTTAGCCAATTCTGGCTTCTAGGGCACACATATCTAACACTTTGGTGTGGGAAGGCTAGTGGATCGACAGAGCCTGAGAAGAGGTGGAGGATTGAGGAGTCCATCACTTTTACCAATGAGGACGTCCGAGGAGTCCAGTTCTCGCACAACGATGCGATTGTAATCTTTTTAAACATTGCTGATTATGATATACGCCGCATTTTGATAGATAATGAAAGTTCTATTGATGTTCTGTATTATGATGCTTTCTTTAAAATGTCCATATCTGATAATTGCCTAGGACCCATGAGCTCTCCATTGGTCAGCTTCATTGGCAACACTATGCCAGTGGAGGGAATGATAACTCTAGCCATGACTGCAGGGCAATATCCAAAGCAGGCCAAGGCGTGGGTCGACTTTTTAGTGGTGAAAGCCCCCTCGGCTTATAATGCAATCCTCGGTCGACCTGGTCTGAATGCACTATGAGCCATGGTGTCGATCTATTACCTAAAGATAAAACTTCCAACAAACAACGGAATAGGTGAAATCAGAGGCGATCAAGTATTAGTCCGACACTGCTACTCCATTGCCTTACAAAATGGCACTCGACTTAGCCTCTGCCCAATTGACGGGCTTGATGTCCATAATGACCTTACCGAAGATCAGGGTGAGCCCATAGAAGATCTCATGATCGTCCCCCTGAATGACGAAAATATAGAGCATACGGTGCAAATTGGCTCCAATCTGAAAGATGAAGTTTCGAAGCAGCTCATCACCTTTTTACGGAGGAGTGCCGACGTCTTCACCTAGGTTTCGACAGATATGCCTGGGATTGACACCGAGGTTATGGAACATCGGCTAGCCATTAATCCCAAGCATCGACTAATGAAAGAAAGAGTTTGGGACCATGCACCAGAAAGACAGAAGGCAATAGCAGAAGAAGTCGATAAGCTTCTCAATGCCGAATTTATTCGAGAAGTCAGCTATCCGACCTAGATCTCTAACATGGTCCTGATCAAGAAGGCCAACGACAAGTGGAGGATGTGCATCGACTTTAAGAAGCTGAATAAGACCTGCCCAAAAGACAGCTATCCTTTGCCTAGAATCAACCAATCGGTAGATGCGACTTCAGGCTATGAGCTCATCACCTTCATGGATGCCTTCTCTGGCTACAACCAAATTTGGATGGCATCAGAGGATGAGGAGAAGACTGCTTTTATTACTAACCATAGTCTTTACTGTTACAGGGTCTTGCCCTTCAAGCTTAAGAATGCAAGCACGACTTATCAGCACTTGATCAATAAAATCTTCAAAGAGCAGATCGACCGTAATTTGGAGGTTTACGTCAACGACATGCTGGTCAAAAGCCGAATGTCTATCAATCATGTTGTTGACCTTGAAGAGACTTTCGATGTGCTCAAAAAATACAAGATGAAGCTGAACCCAACCAAGTGCACCTTTACGATAGTCTCAAAAAATTTTTTGGGGTTCATGGTCTCGAAATGAGGGATTGAGGCCAATCCGAAGAAGATTCGAGCTATCCAGGAGATGATCACTCTGAAGTCCATCAAAGAAGTTCAACGCCTGATCGAAAAGGTGGCATCTTTGAATCACTTTATCTCGAGGTCGGTCGAATGCTGCATGCCCTTCTTCCAAATCTTCAAAAAATCGAAAGATTTTCACTGGACTCAAGAATGCTAAAAGGCGTTGGACGAGCTCAAGAACTACCTCAGCTCGCTTCCCCTACTAGCCAAACCCAAATCTAGAGAGGAGTTGTTTCTCTACCTCATAGTCACCCCTGCGACGCTAGCGATAGTCCTAGTCAAAGAAGAGGCAAAAGTGCAGCGACCAATCTACTACATAAGCCGGATCCTAAGGAATGCCGAGACCAAGTATACAAAGTTGAAAAAATTGACATATGTTCTTCTAATTGCAGTAAGAAGACTTCGGCCTTACTTTTAGGGACATGCTATAACGCTCCTCATTGACCAGCCGATCAGAGGGATCCTTCATCAAATGAATGCTTCTAGAAGAATTGCAAAATGAGCCATTGAATTAACAGAGTTCGACATCAACTATCAGCCTCGGCTAGTAATTAAGGCTCAGGCACTAACTGACTTCATAGTTGAATGCACCATCCCAAATGATGTCGAGCTTCAAAATAAAACCAACATTCCATGGTTGCACCCAAACTCCTCTGAAAAAAGAATGGACCTTTCTGAAGATTTCTGGGCCCTATATATCGATGGCTCCTCTAATGCTTCCAGAGCAAGTGCTGGGCTAATCCTGATCAATCTAAAAGGGATCATCATGGAGTACGCACTGCATGTTGAATTTTTGATGACAAACAATAGGGCAGAATATGAGGCCCTAATAGCTGGGCTCAGGATGCCAAAGAATCAGGAGCTAATTGGCTTCAAATTTGCAGTGACTCCTAACTGGTCATAGGGTAGGTCAGCGGCAGTTATGAAGGCCGAGAAAAGAGCATGATAAAATATCTTGAGAAGGTGAAGAGCTTGACCCCAGCCTTCGGTAGCTTCACATTCGACAAATCCTGAGAGCGAAAAATTCTAGGGCCGACCTTCTTTCCAAGCTAGCCACCCTAGCTCCTAACGAGCTTTCGAAAGAAGTTTATTATGAGACATTGAAATGCCCATGCACAGAGGAACCATAGCCCATCATGCAGGTTGGCCAGGAGCCCTACCGGATTGACCCATTGATCGCTTATCTTAAGGATGGAGTTCTTCCTCGTGACCCAAAAGAGGCTCAAAAGTTGAGAAACCAAGCCTTCCAGTATGTTCTTTATGAGAATAAGGTGTATAAAAGGTCGTATTCCCTATCATTATTGAAGTACCTCCGATCCTCTGAGGCTGATTTTGCACTATGGAAAGTGCATGAGAAAATTTATGAGAGCCATCTGGGTGTCAGATCTCTATCTCATAAGCTACTCCGATAAGAGTATTACTGGCGACTATGCATGGTGATTATGTTGATTACATCAAGAGATGTGACCGCTGCAAAAGGAATACGAATGTCCAAAGGCAACCAACCATCGAGCTTGCCCTGTTAAGTGCTCCTTGGCTGTTTGTGTAGTGAAAAATGGATATTCTTGGATCCCTCCTAATGGCATCTAGGCAACGAAAGTTTCTCCTAGTCGCCATCGACTATTTCACTAAATGGGTCAAGGCCGAACCACTGGCAAAGATTACTAAAGCCAAGGTGTAGGACTTTGTCTAAAAATCGATCGTCTATAGATTTGGACTACCCCAAACTATCATAACAGATAATGGCCGATAATTCACAAGAGCGAGGTTCATCGAGTTCTACGAAGGTTTGAATATCTCCCACCACTTTACGTCGGTAGCTCACCCACAGGCAAATGATGAAGCTGAAGTGACCAACTGGACCCTATTGCAAGCATCAAGATAAGACTTAAAAGAGAAAAAGCGACCTAAGTGGACAAACTTTATCATGTTCTATGGGCATACCGCACTATCCAAAGGCTGCCGACTGGAGAAACACCATTCGTCTTAGCTTTTGGAATAGAGATAGTCATCCCGATCAAACTTAAGCTTCCATCGGTGTGGATTGTGGCTTTCAATGAGCAGCATAATCCGCAAGACCTCAGAGCCAACCTTGACCTACTGGAAGAAAAAAGAGAGGAAGCCCAAATTTGGATGGCAGCTTACGGGCGAAAGGTGGCCCAATACTATAACTCCAGAGTCAGAGATAAAATATTTAGAGTAGGGGACTTAGTACTTCAGCGAGCCACCATCTCTTAGCCTTAGAACCGAAGGAAGCTTTCCCCAAATTAGGAAGGACCCTACGAGGTCACGAAAGTTGTCCGACCCGAAACATCCTACTTGAAGGAACTCAGAGGGGTAGACCTACCTCAACCTTGGAATTCAAAAAATCTATGAATGTATTACTGATGATTTGATTGCAATGAAATTCCTCTACTTCAACACCCTAATCTTTGTTGTATAGCGATAATAAAGGGGGACTACCCCCCAAACTTAATCTCATGATAAATACAGCCATGTTAGGAATAGAAGGAGAACCTCGTCCTAACATGAGCAAGGTCGAAGGCCTTGTTCATTTTAGACGAGATGAGGAGAGAGGCCCTAACAATGGCCCTAATGTGCCCCTACAGCTCGTTAAGAATAGGAGGAGAACCTCATCCTAATATGAGCAATTAGGAACAGGAAGAGAACCTCATCCTAATGTGAGCAAGGTTGAAGGCCTCATTCATTTTAGATGAGATGAGGGTAGAGGCCCTGACAATGGTCCTAATGTGCCCCTACAGCCCATTAGGAATAGGAGGAGAACCTCATCCTAACGTGACCAAGGTCAAAGGCCTCGTTCATTTTAGACAAGATGAGGAGAGAGGCCCTGACAATGGCCCTAATGTGTCCCTACAGTCCGTTAGGAACAAGAGGAGAACCTCATCCTAACTTGAGCAAAATCGAAGACCTCATTCGCTTTAGATGGGATGAGGGGAGAGGCCCCGACACCAGCCCTAATATGCCCCTACGACCTCATTAGGAATAGGAGGAGAACCTCATCCTAATAAGAGTAAAAAGAGAGAGAGAGAGAGAGAGAAAGGGTCGAAGGCGAGCATTGCATTCACATGAGGCGACAACGGACAACGTATTATTTTATTATAAGTTTAAATTTATTACAAGTAGGATGAAGGTCGGTCAAATCGACTACATATTACAAGAAAGCCAACGCAACAAGGATCGGCAAGATCAATTACAAAAAAAAGAGAGAAGGGTCGAAGGCGAGCATTGCATTCACATGAGGCAATAATGGACAAAGTATTATTTTATTATAAGTTTAAATTTATTACAAGTAGGATGAAGGTCGGCCAAATCGACTACATACTATAAGGAAGCCAACGTAGTAGGGATCGACAAGATCGATTATAAAATATATATATAAAGGGAGATGAAGCCTTAAGATCGACCAGACTCCTCAAACTTTGGATCGTCGACGTCGGCCATCACCAAGGCCTGTTTCAACCTAATGATTTCCTCCTCAAGTTCTTTTTTTTATACACATTATCTATGTACACTCTATTGATATGCCCAAACTGGCCCTCGAGCTCCCGCCGCTGCCTCCTTAGGACCTCAAACTCAGCCTCCACATCCTAGATGGCTTGATGCTCACAGATCAGTTGGAGCTTCAATCACTGAACTTCGACTTTCTCCATCCCGACAGCCTCTGAAAGCTCACCGATGGTCTTCTTTAAGGAGGCAATCTCCTTTGACTCTCCACTAGAGACAGCCCACGGACCATCAGCCAGTTGTTGCTAAAGATGACTCACCTCTCTATTAGCTGCCTAGAGCTCATGCTCGAGCCTGGTCACCTTCTTCGACCAAGTTAGCTTATACTCATTGTGCTAGGCTTTGGTATCGTGGAGCTGCTTCTGAAGTTTGGAGAACCTCTTGGACCAGTCCCAATCATATCGAGCCCTGTCGATAGACCATGATGAAGTTTCCTCCAGTAGTTGATTTTTTTCTTCGTCGCTGTAAGGTCGATCTCAAGGGAGTTGATCTTTGCTGTTAACTCCCAAGACTTGTTGCTGGCGCTTCTTCTCAGTTCGACCATTTCTCTTTTGAAGCCATCCTTTCGAATGCTGAAACTGGTAGAGTCCTTCCTGTGCAGGTTCCTAAGGTGGGTAACTTCGACAGTTGCCTCCGAAACATTCTTCCTCGATTCTTAGAGATCATCCTTGATTTTTCTCAACTTCTTCTTCAAGCAATGAATCTCCTTCTTCAAGCTCCTAATCAGTGGTCTAATTGAAACCCCATAGAGTAAAGGATCGGCATCAACTAGAAGAGGGGAGTCATGACCTAGGTCATCAAGAGCATTCTGAACCATGCAAATGACAACACAAAGTGTAAGGCTAGAAAAAGATTTGTCTTTCATTTACTTAGATGTTTTTAAATACATCAGCATAAAAAAAAAGAAGAAGAAAGTTGCACGGTCTTCGAAAATCTAGACCTCGGGCAACTCGACAACAGGAGAGGTTAGAGCATCTTCATTCGCATCCAGTCTGTGGGTAGGCTAGGGCACTACAGCGATTGGTTTGAGAGCTTTTGAGATGGCTCCCATGGCTGAAGAAGAAGGGACGTCGGTCGGGACAACTCCGACCTCGAGGGATGAAGGATCGGCTCTGTTATCGGGCTCTTCTATCAAGAGTTCCAAATCTACCTAAGAAAAATTCTCGGCAAACCTCCCCAGGCAGATTTGGAACCCCTCGATGAAGGCCTCCTGAGCAAAAGTTAATTTAATGTCCTCCATGTCCCTAGAGGACTTGAAGCTTTTGACCGCTCGCTCCACCACCATGTCGACACCTTCTTATGCCTTCCTCTTTTTCTCATCCTCCTGAGCCAGGGCAGTCCTCAAGTTTGCCGTCTTCTCACACTCCGCCCTCAACTCTTCTCGAAGGTGCTCGACCTTGATAGATTGGATTTTTAAAGCATGCTCTTGACTTTGGCTCAGGCCTTCTCGACCTCCGCACGAGCTTCCTCGAGGACCTTCGAGGCTTCGACCCACCTCTGACTGACCACCTCAGAGTGGGCGAAGAGATAATGCCCGAGCTATGACAAGCAACCAAGTTAAAATTAAGGAGCCCTGACTTCGAAAATGGAAAAGACCCTAGACTAAGAGTATGAGAGAGAAGACTATCTCAAGGTAGGCGATGAAGGACTCGTCGAATCTCTCGATGTCGCCCTTCCACAGCATCTTCATCGTAGTGTGGCGGAGAATACTCCCCTTCATGAGTGATTGGATGACCTTCCGATCATCTAAAGAAGCTTGTTCTTGGTCGGGACCACAACTTTCGGAGCTCTCGATCCTTCTTCCGACCTTCTTGCCGACAACCCTCTTCTTTCTTTTCCCCATGGCTTCCTCCAACTAGAGGGGAGCAAATGGAGCGACCTCTTCGGATAGGGTCAGGCTCAGTACAATGGTAGTAGGCTCGGGGGCAAGCATGACCTAGATCGGCACGGCATGGCTGGACTCACCAATGCGGGCCTTCTTTGGAAGATCCTCAATGGGGCTGCCTTTCCTCTTGAGGGATTTAAGTCCCTTGGTCAGACAGTCTCGCTCTTCAGGAGTCATCTCTGTAAAGGATAAAAATTGAAGTCAGAAAAGGCCAAAGGAAAGCCGAGGTCTGGACAAAGAATACCCCACAACCGACCAAAAAAAGAAAAACTACCTACCAGATTTAGGGGACTGAGGCCAAGGTTAAAAAGGATCTGTTTGTCCAAAAGGTCGGGGATTGGCGGAATGTTAAAGCCCTAAAATATATATTGATCAAACTCCGATTCTCACTTTTCAGCCCTGGAGCTCGGCGGATCGAGTTTCTTATCTCCCCCCATGGAGAAAATCCTAACCTCAAGGATGGATTTGAGATGAAAAAGAATTTTTTCTTTCAACTATGGATGGAAGAGGGGGTGCCCTTAAGTAATCCCTTCCTACCAAATTAGGGGGACACATACCACCAATCCTTAGTAGTCGGATGGTGTTTGAAGGTAAAGAAGGTCCGAAATAAGAAAATGGTAGGTCGGACGCCTACCACAGTACATAAGGAAAGAAATCCTATGATGAACCTAAAGGAGTTCGGTGCCATAGCAGCAAAGGAGATGTTGTGAAATCTAAATAGGTTGGCCAGAAAAGGAGGTAAGGGTAACCTAAGCCCATCCTGAAGAGCCTCTAAATACAGGCAGGTTCAGTTGGGAGGCGGAGAGCAGGCCCTATCGTTGGGTCCAAAAAGTTTGAGCTCATATTCGGAGGGAATACTAAACTAAATCCTGGCTAACGAAAGATCGTCAGGTCAAAGTTGGCGGGCAATAACTGTTGGTGCAAAGAAAGGAGGGGGCAACTCAGAAAGCTCGACCTCCCTAGGAGATTGGTTCACTAAAGCTAGAGGAGCTGAGCTCCCCAAGCAGGTGGATCAGGATTCCTCGGTGGACATCCGAATCAAAGCAAAATCATAAAAAAATGCTCAAAAAGCTAAGAAAATGAAGCACAAAAACTTCTACAAAGAGATTTAAGAAGCAGAAAGCAGAGAATGCTAGAATAACTTGAAAAAGGATAGCAAAGCTAACCTAAGTTGATTGGAAGAGGTAGGAAGATGACGAAGGCCATAGAAGACAGATGGGAGAATACTTAGGATCAAAGGAGGTAGAAGGAAAAGCCTGAGCTCTCATGCAATGGAGAGAAGAAAACCAAAAGAAAAGAAGGAAGAAGATTTCAGAAGAGGTAATGACTCGAAAGAAGGAAATGGGTTAAATAGCTCTGAAGATTCTAGGCGGTTATGATTGTGAATCCCCTTCGACTGGCCTATGGCCGATATGTGCCCCCTCTATCATGGCAGAGACTGGTGGTGGATAGATCCATAGTGATGCCGTACCCCAGGCAGAGTTTTAGTGTGGAGCTCCAAAGGCGTCTCTTCGGATCGCCTCAAATTTATGAAGCTTCAACATCAGTGTAGAAGCACATAGAAATGCCTCGCCCTAGCGAGCGTAGGAAATGGAAAGGGACTTCGACAATCACACTCGGTATATCCTTCCCTTGAACTTCAAACTCGAGAGTAGGACTAGTGTTGGGGATAAATCCGCTCCTGCCGAAGTTTGGCTGGATGCTTGATCTCGAAAAGATCCCATCCGATAGCAGCCTTCATGATTAAACCCCGGGCCTCCTCCAATAGTTGAACTCCTCCCGAACTTCTCCTTCAACCGGACTCCTCCAACGGTTGAACTCCTCCCAGACTCCTTCAATCGAACTCCTACCGAACTTTCCCTCCAGCCGGATTCCTCCAGCAGTTGAACTCCTTCCGAATTTTTTCTTTAGCCAGACTCCTCCCAGACTTCTTCTTTAGCCAGACTCCTCCAACAGTCAAACTCCTTCCAAACTCCTCCCCCAGCTAGACTCCTATAATGGTCGAACTCCTTCCAGACTTTCCCTTCAGCCAGACTCCTCCAACAGTCAAACTCCTTCCAAATTTCTCCTTCAGACAGACTCCTTCAAATAGCTAAACTCCCTCCAAACTCCATCCAGCAGCCCTAGAGGACTTTAGCACTCATCCTTGATATAGCCAAAAGAACTATCAATCTTTCCTATCCAAGTTTCAACCATTAGACCCCGACGGGCTCGCACGTCGCGACAATAGACACTATCTCCCATAACAAACTCCACGTGGCCCTGAACGATCTACTACTAGATGATTATGGCTATCACTATCAGTTTGTTATATGCTCCATCTATATAAGGGACCCTCCAGATATGTTTTCCCTCAAAAGCTCTCCTTCTCTTCCTCAAAATTCTACTAGAATCCCTCTACGTATTCTATTTATGTTGGCCAAAAGAGCTGACTTGATCGTTGGAGGGTCTTGCCAAAGCCACCATCCTAGACTCTAGATGAGACTTATTTTATAGGTTTCGGCAACGACCTCGTCTTCTCCAAATTCAGCTTCGACTCCGACGATGGTCAGATTTTGCACCAATAATTATGATTTTGCCCCTAAAATATAAAAAGCCTTTTTCCAAGCCAAATTCATTAATAATCTTCTCAAATGCTTTGTAATCATCAAAATCAATTCTTGGAGCAACACACATTAGAGTTCATGATCTGATTGGATGGTTTATCAGTGATTAAGAATCATTCTAGCATTAAACGATCAATACCATTGATGTTTAACCTAGTGCAAGTATTATAGGAGGATCGATTAGCAATTTGATTGCTATTTGACTTAATTTAATTAAGACAGAGGTCTAAGATTAAGTTTAATTAAATATAATTTAATTAGACTTGGTTTGGGCTTGATTGGATCAAGTTCAATTGGCTTATTGAATAAACCAACTATAAGAAAGAACTAGTACTAGTTCAACTAGGACTTGGGTCAACCCAATTTTTTAATTTGATTAAAAAATTAAATTAAAATTAATTTTAATTTAATCTAATTTAATTAAGTTCTTAAATGGGTTAAGACCTAATTTAATTGGTTTGATTTATTTCTGGTGTAATTTGGTTTGAAAAACCATACTTGGACCAAGTCAAAATAAAGAGTCCTAGTGAGGCTTGGGACTTCCTTTCTTGCACCATATGGTCCCCACGCCCTCTCCATGCCCAACATTTATTTTTACATGAATGAGATCATGCCCCATGGCCTATCATGCACCATCTCTCTTTCCCTCTCCTACTTATTTGGAATAAGTTATGGATCATGTCTTAGATTGGAAGTTGTTGTGTTTGTTTGGACTCTATATGATAGAATCCCAACAAACTTGGACTCCTTCCTTTGTGCCACCCCCACCCTGATTCTCTTCTGATTTCCATGGTAAAAAGGAGCTCTTTTGTGCACCCAAGGGTGGTGTTCCAGGGCATGGAATATAGAGGGGGCACCTAAGTGTTGGTTACCCCAATTACTTGCCTTTTATGGTCTTTCCTAGTCTAAGAATTTGACCTAACAAGGACTCCTCTATATCTCAATATATAGGGTGAATTTTCAACTAATTTTTGGGTATATTCCAGATCATTGAGAGAGCTTTGCGACATGTGAAAATCAAGGAGAAAGAGCATTGGGGCATTGGGATTTTATAGAGACTAATCTAGGTATCTAGGTGAGAGAACAAAGAAGAAGAAGAGGGTCTTCTTCTAGGGTTTTGTTCTACACCTTTTCCTCCATTATTTGTGAGCTTTTGAGAGGAATCTCAGCATCACATATCTTCTTCCTTGACTTCTAAAAATTGGAGAGTTCATGTTTTGAAGAAAAAAAATTTAGATTAACCATCAAAGAAGGATCAGCACAGTTCTAACAAACTATGCTGATTTTTGGATACCTGACTTCTGATCAGCATTGGTGGGCTCGTGTGGACATCTCTTAGTGGTCGGACATGTGTGTGGCTTGCAACATCATCCTCAAGCCTGGAACAATAAATTAGAATGTCTAACTTGCACAGCTAACAAAGATCTGATCTCCTGTTACTTATACGATTCTAATCTAGTGTAGATCTGTGTTGATATTATCAACACTTCTTTCTTTATGTTTTTAATTTCTGATTTAATGCCATGCAAAAATCATGTAATAGAATCTTAGATCTAGGAATTCTCTACTTTTATAAGTAAATATTAATTTATTTAAGTCTTTCACTGTCTGATCTTGAAAAATTTCAAGATCTAGTCCTGAAACCCTAGATCTGGTTCCTTCACAACCAACACTTATGGCACACAATGACCTACACTCGAATGTTGTCATCTAAGATAACAACGAATCATTTGGTTGCGAACTAGTTTAAGGACTAAACGATAAATCCTCATTTGTCGAATCTAAATAGTCCTAAGGACTTCATCACAAAAGAGTTCATTACAGGAAGATGCAAAAAACTGATGAATTGTCAGAATAAAAAAAATTATTTAATTTATAATTCTAGTACAAATAATATTTAGCTCAACCATATACAACTTAGATGATTAACTTTAGGATACATTTTTCAACAACTTTCATTACTAAAATTGAAGAAAAATCCTGATTTCCCAGACCAGGTTCGTTCAGATCTGATCGGATCGAGAGATATGTTTCAAAAATTTTTTTCTTTGATCCAGATCAGATCTAGGATATTTTAGATCTAATCTTTATTAATTTAATAATTAAAATAAATTTAGATAAATTAAATCAAATTTAATTTACCTTAACGTAGTGTAATCCTATTACCCGTTGATGATCTTGTAAGTAGCGGAAGCTTCTGGATCTAGCCATGCAAGTGCCTAGCCTCTACTACTCGAGTTGGATCTGGAGATCCTCTTCTTCTCTATCATGTCTTCAAAAGTCAGATCTGAATCTAGTTTGGAAGATCTTCAAAATACCTTTCGAGGATTAGCAGTTGTCCTTTGCAGCAGCACAGCCTTCTAGCTTTTTGTCACCTTTCTCTCATCTAGATTGCACCAACTTGGATCCCAAACTACTTTGAATGTGGAGAGGAGAGGGAGAAGATGGTCTTGGCATAGAGGAGGAGGAGAGAGGCAGCCTTAGGGCATGGAAAATTTTCAGATACTCCTTGAGTTGGGCGTAGGGTCTTATTTATAGACTATGCGTGATCCAACTCCTCTTCTTCCCAACCAATCACAACTCCTTTGTGAAATCAGATCTAAATCTGATTGGTGGGAATAGAGTCCCCTGGATTCCTCCTTAGATGGTGCCTAAGATCCAGTCAAACTTGGTTCTTAGGAGAACTCTAATCGGAATCCAAAAAGGAGATGGAGTCCCTGTCCAACAGGGACTCCTGGGCGCCTCCAGCTTGGGCACACGCCAAGGGTGGCATGTGCCCTCCTCCTTGCCAGGTTCTGGCAGGGGGACAA
Organism: Cocos nucifera; assembly: GCA_006176705.1. Lineage (NCBI taxonomy): Eukaryota > Viridiplantae > Streptophyta > Magnoliopsida > Arecales > Arecaceae > Cocos > Cocos nucifera. The sequence goes on along the minus strand of QRFJ01002517.1, from coordinate 108,264 downwards.
GGCCCCCACCAGCTCTCCAATAGGTGCGTGACACATGGACAGAAGTCAAAGTGTCAATGGTCAATATTTGACCAGTCAAAGGTCAACTTTTGACCAAAGTCAAAGGACGAGAAATGGCAGGTGACCAAAAATGGCAGGTATTGTCTTACAAAATAAGACAACCCTTTTCTGACCTTGGACAAGCTCCAGTCAGACCAAGTGAAGGCCTCTGATTGAGCACAAACTCCTTTGGCTCAGTCAGGACAACTATTTATGATAGTAAAAGAAGAACGTTAGGTTCAATCGAGTGCTAGCACGATTTCCTTGAACCTAATTGAATCTCATTCAGATCAATTGAACTAGGATCAGTTCAATTGATGATCACCAGATTCAAACCCTTGTTTGTGTGACCCAGTTAGGTTCAGTTCTGTATGGTAATGGGATATGTCATGATCTCTATCATCGACATCATCGAAACTCCTTTCGATGGATCAGAACTCTTCTGATTCGAACAGCTAGAATGATCGATCATCTAAATCATTCTAATTGCTCCCAAAATCCACCAGTGACACCTAGCAGTATATGGTGGCAACCCATCAGAGCTGAATGCGAACCTCTTGGTGCAGCTACCTGTGTGATTAAGTTCTTCTATCTTGAGCCCCGATCAGATTAGGGTTAAGGTGAACTCGTCAAACCCTAGTTTCTGTCATATGATGTAATCATTCGATTCAAGTCCGATGTGAAAATCCTAAATAGAAACTCTTTCTATTATTTCACTCTGCCATGGCCATGGGCTTCTGGACTTGATTCTCATGATCATCATAGGGCTGCTCCTCTACCACCGAGGTAGATAGATTCCATCTTGATGCAATCCAGTTCCTACAATGAACATGCTATAGCCAACATACACCTCAGGATTCCATATGGCTAGGAGACCGAGTAATGGTGTAGTCAAACTATAACACCCTCAAGGTGAACTGCCGATGCACCTCAGGTCAAAGAACCAGACACACTACTGCAGCATCGAGTCAGTCATTGACGAGAAGGTAGACTTCCTAATGACTACTCGAGGTGGTCACGCTCAGTGCCCTCGTTCTCTAACGAGTACCTGTACTCTCGCTCCGGTGTCTCCACACCATAGACTCAAGACTCATCTACTAAAGAGAAGCGATTGTACACCAACCTTCCGGATCAATCACCATCCTCGTGATGATCCTATGGTCGGGAGCATTTTATGAGTTAATAATGATTATTCATGTCTTAAATTTTCAACTCTTGAAAATATGAATTATCATTACCATTAACTCAAAGGATGTATCACAGACACTAAATACACATATGTGATAGAAAATAATCCCATTTTATTGATTTATAGTCAAAATTATAATTTTGCCCCTAGAAGTGTATTACAAGTGTCAGCCAATTCTGGCTTCTAGGGCACATATATCTAACAATCTCCCACTTGTCCTAAAGCCAATTGGCTACAAGTCTAAGTCCCATCTTCTCAAGGTGGGCTTCGATCTTCTGCTGGCCCAACGGCTTTGTAAGTGGGTCTGCCACATTATCTGTGGAGTTGACTCTCTTGACCTCGACGTAACCCTTCTCGAGGTAATCGCGGATGAGGTGGTATCGCCGCTCAATGTGCTTGGATTTCTTGGTGAGACCTCGGCTCCTTAGCAAGGGCTATGGCGCCATTGTTGTCGCAGTATAGAGGAATGGCATCTGATGGCATTACTCCAATTTCTGCAGCAAACTTCTTGTACCAGAATGCTTCCTTCGCAGCCTCTGATGCAGCGATATATTCTGCTTCCATGGTGGAATCTGCTATCACTGTTTGCTTGAAACTCTTCCAGCTGACAGCACCACCATTGCACACAAACAGACTCCCAGATGTCGACTTTCGATCATCTACATCGGACATGAAATCCGAGTCTGTGTATCCCTGGACTTGGAGTTCTCCATTACCAAAGACCAACATCATATCCTTAGTTCTTCTCAAGTACTTAAGGATACATTTCACAGAAGTCCAGTGTTCTTCACCTGGATTTGACTGATATCTGCTTGTGACACTCACAGCATGGGCTATATCAGGTCGTGTACATAGCATGGCATACATGAGGCTCCCTATTGCAGAAGCATAAGGGATCTTGCTCATGCATTCTATTTCCTCAGGTGTGCTAGGGCACATCTTCTTGGAAAGATGAATACCATGTCTGAAGGGTATTAATCCCCTCTTAGAGTTTTCCATACTAAACCTCTTTAGTACTTCCTCTATGTACATCTTCTGTGAAAGTCCTAGCATCCTATTCGGTCTATCCCTATAGACCTTAATTCCTAGAATAAAGGATGCTTCACCTAGGTCTTTCATGGAGAATTCCTTGGACAACCATATTTTGAACTGTGGTCAACATGGGAATATCATTTCAATAAGGAGGATGTCATCCACGTACAATACGAGGAAGACAACAGCGCTCCCACTGACCTTTTTGAAGACACATGGTTCCTCTTCATTTTTGATGAAACCAAATATTTTGATCACATCATTGAAATGAGTGTTCCAGCTCCGAGATGCTTGCTTAAGTCCATATATGGACCTTTGCAGCTTGCAAACCTTGTGATCAGTATCACTGGATGTGAAACCTAGCGGCTGTTCCATATAGATATCTTCCTCAAGATATCCATTTAAGAATGCCATTTTCACGTCCATTTGCCATATTTCATAATCGAAATAGGCTGCAACGGCAAGCAATGTGCGGATGGATTTTAGCATAGCCACTGGAAAAAGGTATCCTGATAGTCAATGCCTTCGCGTTGACTATAACCTTTTGCCACTAGTCTAGCCTTGAATGTCTCCACATTTCCATCTGCACCAATCTTTCTCTTGAAGATCCATTTACACCCAATAGGTACTATACCTTCTGGTGGATCTACCAAGGTCCAGACTTGGTTTGAGTGCATCGAGTCAATTTCTGACTGCATTGCCTCTAGCCATTTCTCGGAGTCGATATCTGATATCGCCTCGTTGTAGGTTTTGGGATCATCACCATGAGCACCATTACCTACGAGGAACATTTTCTCTACTTTCCTCTGAAATAATACCTAAGTATCTTTCAGGGGGATGGAAAACTCTTTTCCGATCTACGAGGTGGAGGAGGTAGTGTTCTTATTGGCTCAACCTGATTTGGTTCCAATTGGTCCTTAGCTCGTTGTACTTGTGAGACTTTCTCATCAAGCTTAATCTGCTTTCCAATGCCGCTATCTTGAATAAACTATTTTTCAAGAAAGATGGCATGTCGACTCACAATCACATTGTGGTCTTCTGGAATGTAGAAATAGTATCCTAATGACTCTTTAGGATATCCTATGAATCGAGCTCTAAAGGACCTAAACTCTAACTTGTCCGCTTGTTGTCTTTTGACATGAGCCGGACAACCCCAAATTCTGAGATGACTCAGACTTGGTTTCTTACCATGCCATATCTCATACGGTGTGGTAGGAACGGTTTTAGAGGGAACCCTATTCAGTAGATAAATTGAAGTTAACAATGAGTGTCCCCAAAGAAAATCAGGAAGGTCTGTGAAGCTCATCATGGATCGGACCATATCCAATAGAGTCCGATTTCTCCATTCTGAAACCCCGTTGAGTTGAGGTGTTCCTGGTGGAGTCCATTGAGAGACTATGCCATTTTTCTTGAGATAGTCTAGGAATTTTCGGCTAAGGTATTCACCTCCTCGATCTGATCGAAGAACCTTAATGGGTTTTTCAGTTTATTTTTCTACTTCATGTCTGAATTCTTTGAACTTTTCAAAAGCTTCAGACTTGTGTCTCATAAGATACACATACCCATACCTAGATAGATCATCGGTAAAGGTAATGAAGTAGACAAAATTGCCTCTAGCCGGCACATCAAATGGGCCGCACACATCAGTATGTACTAGGGCAAGGAGATCTGTGGCCCTTTCCCCATGTCCTACAAAAGGGAGTTTAGTCATTTTGCCTTGAAGACAAGATTCACAAGTTGGATATGACTCGAAAGTCAATGGACTCAATAGCCCATTTTTCTCCAATTTGTTGATCCTATCTTCTGCTATATGACCTAATCTCAGGTGCCATAGATATCTATCATTTGGACTATCCCTAGGTCGTTTGGCATTCACGTTTTGCTCGATAGTTAGAACAGGTACATCAATATGTAGCTGATAAAGATCCGTTAATAAGAAAACCATTTGCAATTTTATTTCTTTCATAAAGAATGTTACAATGGTCCTTAAAGAAGGTAATCACATAGCCTTCTAGTGCTAAGCATGAAACAGAAATCAAATTCCTGCTAGCTGCAGGCACATAATAACAGTCTTTCAAAACTAAGTCTAAACCAGATGGTAATCGAAGAGGGTATGTTCCCACGGCTACTGCAGCAACTCTTGCTCCATTACCGATGCGTAGGATCATGTCTCCATCCCTCAGCCTCCTGCTATCCTCAAGACCCTGCATGGAAGTGCACAGATGAGCACTAGAACCAGAGTCAAGCACCCAACTGGATGCAGAAGAAATCGTAAGGTTAGACTCAATAACGAGCATACCTCCAGAAGGACCTTCCTTCTTGTTCTTCAGGGTGGCCAGGTAAGTAGGGCAGTTCCTTCCAATGGCTGTCACTTTTTATTTTCATTTCTTTAGCCTGAAGAAGCTGATTCATTCAAGTCCAATGCCTAATTCTTCTTTTTCTATCTGTATCTCAATCTGAGAGAAATCTCCAATCTCTCTTTATCCATGAATCAAAGATTCTAGTTAGATACTCTTGACCTAATCAGTTATCTGGATGATGGTGTTGGAGCCAATGAGTGAACAATGAGTGAACTCTTGTTCAATGATTCTCTAATCATGGTGCACCCAAACTTGGTCTCTAATTCATGAATCTCACCGTATCCAAGATCCACTCCTTAGTTAAGTCAGACCCACCATTTGCATAGACTGGAATTGAGTCTCTCACCGTATCTATTGAGCCCAACTCATCCTCCAGCCCATCCAGCCCATCCAATCCAATAGACATAGACATGGTTGCATCTTTCAACTGAGCCACTCCAGTCAGAACAATCAACCTAAATGGTGGAAGACCTCAGACTTAATCTTTTCTTAGGGAGAATTGATTCAGGTCTCATTAAACTAGACTTGTCATAGTCATAACAATTATGACTAACCTAGTGGCATGGGTTAGCTCGGATTATTGACCACCTCAGATCAGAACTGTGTCAACAGATATGGCCAGGTAAGTGAGATCCGGTGGAAGGGAATATGCCATTAACTCGTACAAGAATGCATTCAGGTCGAGTAGCTTCCAATTAAAAATCAGTCGGTCGTATGTGCCAAACTTACCTTAGACACCAAATTATTGAGTCAGAACCAATTGGGTTAGCCTACAATCCAGACTCTAACCTCTGAGCCTAATTAGGTCTTGCTTGATCGTGACTCGATCTTGACCCAGACTTAATCCTATTAGGCTGGTCAATTTAAGCATTGTTGATCCCATCTAACCAACTCTTGATTCGGTTTGATCAACCGCTTAGACCTAATTGAGCTACCCAAGCCCGAACCCAGTATTATGAATATGTCTTAGATCTAAAATTCTCAATTTTAGACCTAATTAATATTTCCATAATCTTAATTCTTTAATTAAGTAGGGTTCATAAATAAAATATGCACAATAAATCCTAGGGTTTCAGGATCTAGGGTTTTGCAGAAAGTAAGTTTTGGATTTCTGATTAAGGACGAACACGCAGCACCCCTACACATCATAAGAACACCCCATCGAATGGGAAGGAGAGGGCCTTTAAACCCTTCTTCATTCTTATGACCGGACGGCCAAGAGGAATGCCTTAATCAGGAACATGCAATACTACAAAATAGTTTTAGATCTATATCATATATCTCATATACAAATTAGATCTAATCATGGCATATTTTGCATACATCTCATGTATCGAATCATGCATATTTTTAGATCTAAATTATCTCATAATAATCTAAAAAATTAGATTTAAATTGATCTTAATCAAAATAAATTCTAATCTAGATAACTTATGTAGAACTATTCTACAACTAGTCTAGACATGCATCAATCATATCTCATATGATGTTTAAAATTAAATAATTTTTATTTACTATTTTTTAGATATTATTATAATAATTATAATATCAAAAAATAGTAAATAAATAGATCTAAAATATGATTTAATCAAATTAAATTAAAAACATGCAAGACTATTCTATAGAACTATTCTATTTTAGAACTAGTCATGCATATTTTCTAATCTTAGATCCAAATCATTTAATTTTAATTTTTTCTGATTTTAGATCTGATCACATCTCATGTGACATCTAAAATCACTTATTTTTTAATTAAAATAAATTTAAAATTAGATCTAAATACTTTTAGAACCTTGGCTCTGATACCAGTTGAAGGAAAATCCTGATTTTTCGGATCCAGGTTCGTTCAGATCTGATCAGATCAAGAGATATATTTCAAAAATTTTTTTCTTTGATCTAGATCAGATCTAAGATATTTTAGATCTGAATTTTATTATTTTAATAATTAAAATAAATTTAGATAAATTAAATCAAATTTAATTTACCTTGATGTAGGGTAATCCTATTACCCGTTGATGATCCTGTAAGCAGCGGAAGGTTCTGGATCTAGCCACGCAAGTGCCTGGCCTCTACCGGTATCCACTCAGGATTAGGATCTAGAGATCCTCTTCTTCTCTATCACATCTCCAAAAATTAGATCTGGATCTGATCTTGGAGGATCTTCAAAACTCCTTTTGAAGATCAGCAGTTGTCCTTTGCAGCAGCGCAGCCTTCTAGCTTTCTGTCGCCTTTCTCTCATCTGGATTGCACCAACCAAGAATCCCAAAACTACTTTTGGACATGGAGAGGAGAGGGAGAAGGTGGGTTTGGCATGTGGAGGAGGAGAGAGGCAGCCTTGGGGCATGGGGAATTTTTAGATACTCCTTGAGTTGGGCGTAGGGTCTTATTTATAAACTATGCGTGATCCAACTCCTCTTCTTCCCAACCAATCACAACTCTTTGTGAAATTAGATTTAAATCTGATTGGTAGAAATAGAGTCCCATGGATTCATCCTTAGATGGTGCCTAAGACCAGTCAAACTTGGTTCTTAGGAGAAGTCTAATCGGAATCCAAAAAGAAGATGGAGTCCCTATCCAACAGGGACTCCTAGGCGCCTCCAGCTTGGGCACACACAAAGTGTTGTTAGATATATGTGCCCTAGAAGCCAGAATTGGCTGACACTTGTAATACACTTCTAGGGGCAAAATTGTAATTTTGATTATAATTAATGAAATGGATTATTTTCTATCACACATGTGTATTTAGTGTCTGTGATACATCCTTTGAGTTAATGGTAATGATAATTCATATTTTCAAGAGTTGAAAATTTAAGACATGAATAATCATTATTAACTCATAAACAGCTCCCGACCATAGGATCATCACGAGGATGGTGATTGATCCGGAAGGTTGGTGTACGATCGCTTCTCTTTAGTAGATGAGTCTTGAGTCTACGGTGTGGAGACACCGGAGCGAGAGTACAGGTACTCGTTAGAGAATGAGGGCACTGAGCGTGACCACCTCGAGTAGTCATTAGGAAGTCTACCTTCTCGTCAATGACTGACTCGATGCTGCAGTAGTGTGTCTGGTTCTTTGACCTGAGATGCATCGGCAGTTCACCTTGAGGGTGTTATAGTTTGACTACACCATTACTCGATCTCCTAGCCATATGGAACCCTGAGGTGTATGTTGGCTATAGCATGTTCATTGTAGGAACTGGATTGCATCAAGATGGGAATCTATCTACCTCGGTGGTAGAGGAGCAGCCCTATGATGATCATGAGAATCAAGTCCAGAAATCCATGGCCATGGTAGAGTGAAATAATAGAAAGAGTTTCTATTTAGATTTTCACATTGGACTCGAATCGAATGATTACATCATATGACAGAGACTAGGGTTTGACGAGTTCACCTTAACCCTAATCTGATCGGGGCTCAAGATAGAAGAACTGAATCACACAGGTAGCTGCACCAAGAGGTTCGCATTCAGCTCTGATGGGTTGCCACCATATACTGCTAGGTGTCACTGGTGGATTTTGGGAGCAATTAGAATGATTTAGATGATCGATCATTCTAGCTGTTCGAATCAGAAGAGTTCTGATCCATCGAAAGGAGTTTCGATGATGTCGATGATAGAGATCATGACATATCCCATTACCATACAGAACTGAACCTAACTGGGTCACACAAACAAGGGTTTGAATCTGGTGATCATCAATTGAACTGATCTAGTTCAATTGATCTGAATGAGATTCAATTAGGTTCAAGGAAATCGTGCTAGCACTCGATTGAACCTAACGTTCTTCTTTTACTATCATAAATAAGTTGTCCTGACTGAGCCAAAGGAGTTTGTGCTCAATCAGAGGCCTTCATATGGTCTGACTGGAGGTTGTCCAAGTCAGAAAAGGTTGTCTTATTTGTAAGACATTACCTGCCATTTTTGGTCACCTGCCATTTCTTGTTCTTTGACTTTGGTCAAAAGTCTACCTTTGACTGGTCAAACGTTGACCATTCACCCTTTGACTTTTGACCACATGTCATGCACCTATTGGAGAGCTGGTGGGGGCTTGTCCCCCTGCCAGAACCTGGCAAGGAGAAGGGCGCACGCCACCCTAGGCATGTGAGCCCAAGTTGGAGGCGCCTAGGAGTCCTTGTTGGACAAGGACTCCACCTCCCTTTTTGGATTCCAATTAGAGTTCTTCTAAGAACCAACTTTGACTGGTCTTAGGCACCCTCTAAGGAGGAATCCAGGGGACTCTATTCCCACCAATCAGATTTAGATCTGATTTCACAAAGGGTTGTGATTGGTTGAGGAAGAAGAGGAGTTGGATCACAGCTAGTCTATAAATAAGACCCTGTACCCAACCCTAGATCCTAAGTCTGATTGAATCAGAGATTTCCCACGTCCCCAAGGCTGCCTCTCCCCTCCTTCTCCATGCCATACTCTCTTCTCCCCTTGCTCTCCACGTCCAAAAGGAGTTTTGGA
>QRFJ01002517.1:25262-98178 GCA_006176705.1 Cocos nucifera | reverse complement strand
TGGTTTCCTTGAGGAGGAGGTCTATATGTCACAGCCAGAGGGATTTGAGTCAAATGAGAGATCAAACAAGGTATGCAAGCTTAAGAGATCCATTTATGGTTTAAAGCAAGCATCAAGGAGTTGGAACATCTGCTTTGATGTAACAGTCAAAGAGTTTGGTTTCATCAAGAATGTGGATGAACCATGTGTATACAAGAAGACTAGTGGGAGTACCATAGTTTTCTTGGTTCTGTATGTAGATGATATACTCCTCATTGGAAATGATATTCCAATGTTGCAATTAGTCAAATTATGGCTATCAAATAAGTTTTCCATGAAAGACTTAGGAGAAGCATCCTATATACTAGGAATAAAGATATATAGAGATAGATCTAAGAGAATGCTAGGCTTGTCCCAATCTAGGTACATTGACTTAATACTGAAAAGATTTAGTACGGATGGGAGTAAAAGAGGCTACTTATCCATGAGTCAAGGCATACATGTCTCTAAAAAGATGTCTCCAAAGACTCCTGAAGAGAGAAATAGAATGAGTTCTATTCCTTATGCTTCAGCTGTTGGATCAATAATGTATACCATGTTATGTACAAGGCCTGATGTTGCCTATGCCTTAGGCATTGTAAGTAGATTTCAGGTTGATCCAGGAGAGGATCATTGGAAAGCTATGAAAAATATTCTTAAGTACTTGAGAAGGACTAAAGATATTTTTCTAGTATATGGTGGTTCTGATCTTAAACTAGAAGCATATTCTGATTCTAGTTTTCAATCAGACCCAGATGATAGCAAATCCATTTTAGGGTATGTCTTTACTCTGAATAGTGGAGCAGTAAGTTGAAAAAGTACTAAGCAACCAATTGTAGCTGACTCAACCACTGAGACAAAATACATAGCTGCAAGTGAAGCCGCCAAGGAAGCTACCTGAATGAAGATTCATCACTAAATTGGGTGTTATTCCTGAAATTAAGAATCTAGTACCACTTTACTATGATAATACTGGAGCTGTTGCTCAAGCAAAGGAACCAAGATCTCATCATAAATCCAAACACATTCTGAGACGCTTCCATCTCGTTCATGAAATTAATGAAAGATAAGATGTTGTCATAAAATGAGTAGACACAAAGAACAACATAGCAGATCCATTCACTAAGACTTTACCACTAATTGTTTGATCGCCACCTTGATTGTATGGGATTAAAATATAAGGGTGATTGGCTTTAGTGCAAGTGGGAGATTGAAAGGAATATGCCCTCAAGCCAATCAAAAATTTATTTTTTGGGCTGTTCTTTGTCTTCCAAACTCATGTAATGATATTTTAAAATAATAAATAAAGGCATTTATTTCATCATATGCAGTGTCTTATTATTTATTTAAGATTATGATGAATCCCATAAATTAAGGCTATGGTTTTAGGATTATGATGAGATTATACCAGTGAGACCTAAAATCTTAAAATCCTAATTTAAACATTCCTGGTCGATGGAACATTGAGTTGGGGATCAATATTTTCGGTAAGACTAGCACATCCTTTGTATGCTCGATTGAGAGGGTAATTGATCTCAAAATTACTTGTATATGACACTAATATAAAGATGTGGTTGCTCATTAGAGAATGAGTTCACTGAATTGATCTAAGTTGAGAATATCTAATGGAGTCTTATCTACATGTCAATAGATGGTTCTCATTGTGGAATTGTGCATGTAATCCTTTGACCTGAAACTACCACAGAACCTTATATATATGAATCCATATTTTGGTTTATACTCATTCATGACTCAGTCATGTATGGGGTGATCTGGATATGGTGTATTATATATGAAGGTTGTGAGTAGGTTAACATGGAATTGATCACTCCTGGTAAGAGAAAATCGCATCCTGCCTGCTTCAAACAAATGATGATTCAGGAAGACTTTGATCAAAGCATGATGAAAATTAGAAATGATTTCTAATGTTTCATTAAATGAATCATCATCATAAGATTGAAAGAAAAATGAATATGATATTGGGTTTGACATATTTCCATACCCAGAGTCATATTCAGGATGCAAGATGATCGAAAGATCTAGTTGTATGGTAACTTTCCACTGAACGATATTTTTGGTATTTTCATCAAAATTTTACATCTTTCGAGAAGTCACGATATATTGCTAGACATCAATCATGTTTCATGTGTTTGATCAAATTAAAATTTTTTAATTTGATCATTAAATTAGAAAGTGTTCTAATTGGTCAAATTGGGTAGGCTAGTTTTGACCTAAATCGATTTGGTTGAGTTCTAACCATATTAGGTCAAATCACACCCAGACCCACTACTAGATAGATGTGAAACCAAATGGGTCACATGCAAAGAGAATTGATTAAGGATCTAATTAGATTATATGTTGAACATGCTAGCACGTGTAGCAAACCCTAGCACCTAGATTCGAATCGGATTCGAATCAGCTTCCAATTTGGGCTAATTAAGGTCTGATTTGAGCCAAATTGGATTTGGTCTTGAATTGGATTAACCTAGACTGATTGGGCTTCAGATGGGGCATCACATACTAGAATCCCACATGCTAGAGAGTCTCTCTCTTGCACGTGGGAAGTCTTTCATGCGCAAGAGTCCTTGGCGCATGGGTTTATGTAGGCGCCTACCTTCTTTGATTTTTCCTCCCTTTTCCATGTTGCATAAATTTACATATGGGTGTGGACATCAGATATGGGGCACTAAAGAGTCCTTCTATAGGTTAAATACTATGTTATCTGATTAATATTTGCATGAGAAGGGACTCCTTGCCGCCCACTCTTCCAGGACTCCTTGCCGCCCACTCTTCCTTGGCGCCTCTTGGACCAAGTCAAAGTCCCTTAGGACTTTGACTATTCAAAGATTATCTCCATGCCATTTTGCTGAATGGGCATCCCATATTAAGGCCATTGGATGGCCTACTTATTTGATCTAATGGTAGAATATGATGGTGCCAAAAATGAAAGCCCGCGACTCTTCGTAAATAACTTACTTAGAATTAGTCCAAGAGTCCTTTTGCTTTAAGGCACCTCTTGGACTAAGTCTACATATCGTTATTATCTAATGAGGCATGAGATAGGCTGAAGGGACATGAGATAATAATGTGGAAAGGGTGTGAGAAATTGTGATGGCATCCCTACGTACATTATAAATAGAGGTGTGCACGAGAGTCCAATGATTCAGAAAAAATTATCTTTCTTTCTTACAAGTATTTTCTTATTATCCAATTTTCTTTCTTCCCTTCTCTTAATCAGATCTTGTCCTTATAAAGACAAGAAGTCATCTTAAGACAAAGGGATTAGAAAGAAAAATTAAGAAGACAAGAAAAAAAGAAAGAAAGATAAGGAGAGGCAAGGAAGGTGACATAAAGGCTAAGGAAGATCTTGCCCATTTAATTAAAGTTCTTGTTATTAAAATTTTAATTATATAAATTAGAAGTGCTGGTGTCTTGATCAAGTCTCCATGTGGATCAACGTTGGAGGATGAACATGTGGGCACCTGGTGGAACCCCTAACGGATTGCTGCCAGCAATTAGGATCAATTTAGGGTTTAGCAATAAGAGGTATGTTCTAATACTTTCTTTTATATTACAAATGCATGCTATATGATTTAATTGCTAATAAGGTGGTCTTAGGGTTTGGGTTTGGTTTATATGATTTCATAATTTTGCATTGAAATCTATGCTTCCATCCTGTACACCAATTCTTTCACCATGTGTCTTCAAAAAGGTCAGTGGGAGTGCTATTGTCTTTCTTGTATTGTACGTAGATGATATCCTCTTTATTAAAAATGATATTCCCATGTTGACGATAATTACAATGTGGTTATCCAAAGAATTCTCCATGAAAGGCCTAGGAGAAGCATCCTTTATTCTAGGAATTAAGGTCTGTAGAGATAGACCAAATAGGATAATAGGACTTTCACAGAAGATGTATATAGAAGAAGTGCTAAAGAGGTTTAGCATGAAAAATTCTTAGAGAGGATTAGTACCCTTCAGACATAGCATTCATCTCTCCAAGAAGATGTGCCCTAGCACACTTTAGGAGATAGAATGCATGAGCAAGATCCCTTATGCTTCAGCAATAGGGAGCCTCATGTATGCCATGTTATATACATGTCCTGATATAGCCCATGCTGTGAGTGTCACGAGCAGATATCAATTGAATCCAGATGAAGAATACTAGACTTTTGTGAAATGTATCTGTTGACGTAGAATCTGGTAGTCGTTGGATTCGTTGGAGTAGAGGCAGATGGGGTCGCCGTAGGGGACTTGCAAAATAAAGTCCCATCCGAAGTCGGTGGGGGGTGGCTCCGGCAGGACCCTCCGATGATCAAGTCAACTCCAGTCAACAGGAATGGAGTGCTCAGTGTGGAGTTCGATAGAGTTTAGAGGAGGAGAGAAGGGTTTTTAGAACCTAGCGTAAGTGTATTCGGAGGGTCCTTTTTATAGAGAGAGCTTGTTGTAACCGCCTTGATTAATGATTGTCATAACTGTCCTGATCAATGCCGATCATTATTAACTTGATAAATGCCGATCGTTATTGACTTGATAAATGCCGATCGTTATTATCGTGTAACCGTAGTGGGATCGCCTACAGGAATCCATCATAAGAAGTTTGGCTTTTATGGAAGTTTGGCCATTGAGAAGCCTGTCTGCTGAAGAAGTCCGCAGGGAGTACGACTTCCATAGAAGCTCGAACATTGGAGGGAATTCGACTCCCGTAGGTGCCTCGTTGTAACGATGTGGAGAGAGTTCAGCTCTTGCGAGAGTCTGACTAAAGCTCGATGGTTGAGTTCGGCTAGAGCCTGGCTGCTGGGTCCAAGGAGCTCGGCCGCTAAGTAGCTCGATCGGCTAAAGGGGTTCGAAGGAGCTCGACCGTCGAGAGTTTGAGGAGCTCGGCCGCTTGAAGGACTTCAACTGAGGCCCGACCGCTGAGGCGTTCAGTCAGGGGATGGGGTTCGGCTCTGACAGGTTCGATTGAAGCTCGACCGCTGAGCAGTTCGGTCGCTGTAGGAGTTCGACTAAGACCCATCCGTCGAAGCTCTTCCGTGGCTACTGGTTGCATTAGGCTGAGTATCATACTGAACTTCGGCAGGAGCAGGGTCTATCCTGAATAGTAGCCCCCCCACTCTCGAGTTCGAAACTCGAAGAAAGGGAGTGCAGAAAAGGCGACTGCCGAAGTCTTCTTCAGGGCTCCGTGCTGGTTCAGGTCGAAGCTTAGGAGAGATCTCATCTTCGGCTAAAGTTGATGTTGAAGTTGAAGCCCAGGGGAGATCCCATCTCCAATTGAGGTTGAGGTAGGCCTCATCTCCTGCGATCGAGGTCGGAGGTTGAGCTCATCGGGGGTGACATTGTCTCCTATAGCCGAGGTTTGATACGGGTGCTCGGGAGAGATCTGATCTCAGGGTGAGGTTGTCTCTGATCTTTTCTCTGGCCGAGGTTGTCTCGGCCGATCGGGGGAGATCTTCTCTAGCCGAGGTTGAAGTTGAAGCTCTCCAGCTGAGGTTAACGCGGTCGCTCGAAAGAGACCTTATTTGACCGAGGTTGGTAGGGTCGCTCGAGAGAGATCTTATTTGACCGAGGTTGACAGGATCGCTCGAGAAGATCTTATCTCTAGCCGAGGTTACTCGGTCGCTCGGGAGAGATCTTATCTCTGGCGGAGATTGTGTTTTTGGAGAGATCTTATCTCTGCCGAACTTCAGGAGAGACTTTCTTAGCGAACTTCTCAGGAGAGATCTTATCTCTACCTGAGGTGGTCGCTCGAGAGAGATCTTATCTCTGGTCGAGGTTGCTTCTTGGGAGAGATCTTATCTCTGGCCAAGGTTCTCGAGAGAGATCTTATCTCTAGCCGAGGTGGTCACTCGGGAGAGATCTTATCTCTGGCCAAGGTTGATGGTCTTTGATCTGCTTGTGTTAGGATGAGGTCTTCCTCCTGTTCCTAACAAGGCGACTATTGACTGCTTCTTTCTCTGTCATTACATAGTTTTGGCGCCCAAAAATAATATACTATTAAAAGGGAAGAACTTTATTGAAAGAAAGTTACTAGCAATGTATTCCCAAATTTTTTGTGATTCAGGGTCATGGTAGCATTGTTCTTCCATGCTCCTTCATGTGGACGACCTTTTCTATCTCATGCTGACCTCCTCACTTTAGAGCATGCTTCTCTTGGCTTCGACGTTGGAACCTGGGGTAATGTTGACGACGTCGTGAGATGGTCGACCTTATCGTTTCTTGTTACAGCAGCGCCCTTCGTCGATCTTCAGGTTGGCATCGAATGAATTTACCCAGTCGTCCCTTTCTAACGAGTTCCTCGATTTCATCTAGGAGTTGGATGCACTCCTCAGTATCGTGGCCATGGTCGCGATGGTAGAGGCAGTACTTGCTTCGATCACCCTTGTTTGGGGGAGACTGTAACCCTTCTGGTCTTGATAGTTGGTTCTTAACTTTGGTGAGGATCTGAGTTCGAGGAGCGTTGAGGGGGGCGTAGTCACAGAATCTTTTAGGAGGAGGGCTTCTTCACGCTTCTCTGTGAGCTTGAGGAGTTTGGGCCTGCCTGCTACTGGAGGGAGTCCGTGAGCATGGCCGAACTTCATTCGGCTCTCCATTGCCTACCACTCACTCCCTTAAGGCTTCTTCGTCCTTCAACCTGAAGGCTTCTTCCGTACGGACATATTTCTCGGCCCGAGCTAGCAGATCGGCGAAGTCCCTGGGATACCTTTTCTCTAGGGAGAATAGTAAGTTATTTTTTTGAAGGCCACCCTTGAGTGCGGCCATCGTGATAGACTGGTCCAAGTCTCGGACTTTCAATGCCATGGCGTTAAACCATGTGACGTAAGCCTGGATTGATTCCCCTTGCTTTTGCTTGACGTTCATCAGGGAATCCGAACCTCAACTCGATCGTCGGCTACTGATGAAGTGGGCCACGAACTGACTGCTCATCTAGTCAAAAGAGAAGATCATACTTGGCTTCAACGCTGAGTACCAGTTCCTCGCTGCTCCTTTTAAGGTAGATGGGAAGGCTCGGTACAGCATGGCGTCTGAAGCATCATGAAGCAGCATCATGGTCCGAAAGGCCTCCAGATGATCAACTAGATCAGAGGTCCCATCGTAGCTTTCAAGTTGAGGGAGCTTGAAGTTTGGTGGGATGGGCTCTTACATTATTTGGAGGGAGAAAGGGGGATCGGCACGGACGTCGGCATGATGAGCCGGGATAACGTGGCCGAGCTCTTCAATCCATCGGTCCATCTCCCACAGTCTGTGATCGAGGGCGTTGTCTCGATTGCAGATCTTGAGGGGCTTCCGGCTATAAATGGGGAAGATCTCCTCCAAAGGAGAACCATGATCTGAATGTGGATCCCCAACTCTTTGTTTCCCTTTCCAAGGGGCGGTGGGCACATCGACCCGAGTACCCTTTCCTGGGGTCGATTCTTGACATCTGAATGGTGGATTTCCTGATGGAGTCACCATTGGAGGCTGCTGCATGGCCCGCATTGCATCCGCGAGGCCACGGACCTATCGGATGAGTAGGTTGAACTGCTCCACATTTACCATGGGTACGGGTGGAACCTGAGTTCCTAGAGCTGAAGCAGGGGTAGACGGATCTAGACGGGATCGGGATGCGGAGGCCGCCGATCCTCGAGTCAAAGCTCTCTTGGGAGGCATTTTCTCTTTGGGAGAGGGCTCTGGTGAGGAGGGATAGAGGTCTCCGGAGAGAGAGAAATCATCGTCGAGCACTCCTTTAAGAACAAGGGAACCTTGGAGGCCCTTCCTCTAGTGCCAATCTGTTGACGCAGAATCTGGTAGTTATTGGAATTTGTTGGAGTGGAGGCAGATGGGGTCACCGTCGGGAACCTGCAAAACAAAGTCCCATCTAAAGTCGGTGGGGGGTGGCTCCGGTAGGACCCTCCGACGATCAAGTTAGCTCTAATCAATAGGAATGGAGTGCTCAGTGTGGAGTTCGATAGAGTTTAGAGGAGGAGCGAAGGGTTTTTAGAACCTGGCGTAAGTGTATCTGGAGGATCCTTTTTATAGAGGGAGCTTGTTGTAACCGTCTTGATTAATGATTGTCGTAACTGTCCTGATCAATGTCGATCGTTATTAACTTGATAAATGCCGATCGTTATTGACTTGATAAATGTCGATCGTTATTGACTCGATAAATGCCGATCGTTATTATCGTGTAACTATAGCGGGATCGCCTACAGGAATCCATCATAAGAAGTTTGGCTTTCATGAAAGTTCGGCCATTGAGAAGCCCATCCGTTGAAGAAGCTATAGGGAGTCCGGCTTTCATAGAAGCTCGATCGTTGGAGGGAATTTGGCTCCCACAGGCGCCTGGCTGTAACGACGCGGAGAGAGTTTAGCTCTTGCGGGAGTCTGACTGAAGCTCGGTGGTTGAGTTCGGCTAAAGCCTGGCTGCTACGTCTAAGGAGCTCGGCCGCTAAGTAGCTCGACCGACTGAAGGGGTTCAAAGGAGCTCGGCCGTTGGGAGTTTGAGGAGCTTGACCGCTTGAAGGACTTCGGCTGAGGTCCGACCGTTGAGTTCAGTCGGAGGACGGGGTTCGGCTCTGATAGGTCCGACTGAAGCTTGACTGCTGAGCAGTTCAGCCGCTGTAGGAGTTCGGCTAAGACCCATCCACCGAAGCTCTTCCGTGGCTACTGTTGCATTAGGTTGAGTATCGTACTGGACTTTGGCAGGAGCAGGGTCTATCCCCAACAGTATCCTTAAGTACTTGAGAAGAACTAAGGATATGTTGTTGGTTTTTGGTAATGGAGAACTCTAAGTCCAGGGGTATACAGACTCGGATTTTATGATCGATGTAGATGATCGAAAGTTAACATCTGAGAGTCTGTTTGTGTGTAACAGTGGTGCTGTCAGTTGGAAGAGTTTCAAGCAAACAGTGGTAGCCAATTCCACCATGAAAGCAGAGTACATTGCTGCGTCAGAAGCTACGAAGGAGGTATTCTGGTATAAGAAGTTTGCCACAGAGATTGGAGTGATGCCATCAGATGCCTTTCCTCTATACTGCGACAATAATGGCATCATAGCCCTTGCTAAGGAGTCGAGGTCTCATTAGAAATCTAAGCACATCGAGTGGCGATACCACCTCATCCGCGATTAGCTCGAGAAAGGTTACGTCGAGGTTAAGAGAGTCGACTCTACAAACAATGTGGCAAATCCACTCACAAAGCCATTGGGCCAACAGAAGATCGAATCCCACCTTGAGAAGATGGGACTTAGATTTGTAGCCAATTGACTTTAGGTCAAGTGAGAGTTTGTTAGATATGTGTGTCCTAAATGCCAGAATTGGTTGACACTTGTTATACACTTCTAAGGGCAAAATTATAATTTTAACTATAAATAATAAAATGGATTATTTTCTATCACAATATGTATTTAGTGTTTATGATACATTCCTTGAGTTAGTGGCAATGATATTTCTTATTTTCAAGAGTTGAAAATTTAAGACATGGATTTTCATTATTAACTCATAAAATGCTCCCAACCATAGGATCATCATGAGGATGGTGATTGTTCTGGAAGATTGGTGTACAATCGCTTCTTTATAGTAGATGAGTCTTGAGTCTATGATGTAGAGACACCGGAGTGAGAGTATAGGTACTCGTTAGAGAATGAGGGCACTGAGCGTGACCACTTCGAGTAGTCATTAGGAAGTCTACCTTCTCGTCAATGACTAGCTCGAAGCTGCAGTGGTGTATCTAGTTCTTTGACCTGAGGTGCATTGGTAGTTCACCTTGAGAGTGTTATAGTTTGACTACACCATGACTCGATCTCCTAGCCATTCGAAATCCTGAGGTATATGTTGGCTATAGCATGTTTTTTGTAGAAATTGGATTGCACCAAGAGGAAATATATCTACCTCGGTAGATGAGGAGCAGCCCTATGATGATCACGAGAATCAAATCCATAAGCCCATGGCCATGGCAGAGTGAAATAATAGAAAGAGTTTTTATTAAAATTTCATATTGGATTTGAATCAAATGATTCATTCATATGATGGAAATTAGGGTTTGATAAGTTCACCTTAACCTTAATCCGATCGGGGCTTAAGATAGAAGAACTTAATCACACATGTAATTGCACCGAGAGATTTATTTTCAGTTCTGATGGGTTGCCATCATATACTGCTAGGTGTCACTGGTGGATTTTGAGAGTAATTAGAATGATTTCGATGATCGATCATTCTAGTTGTCTAAATCAAAAAAGTTCTGATCCATTGAAAGGTGTTTCAATGATGTCGATGATAGAGATCGCTACATATCTCATTATCATACAGAATTGAATCTAACTAGATCACACAAACAAGAGTTTGGATTTGGATATCATCAATTGGACTAATCCAGTTCAATTGATTTGAATTAGATTCAATTAGTTTTAAGAAAATCGTGCTAGCACACGATTGAGCCTAAAGTTTTCCTTTAATAATCATTAAATATTATCTCGACTGAGCCAAATATGTTTGGGCTCACTCAGATACCTTTACTTGGTCTAATTGGAGCTTGTCTAGGTCATAAAAGGGTTGTCTTAATTTGTGAAATAAATTTGAGACAACATCTGCCATTTTTCATCACCTACTAATTCTTGTCTTTTGACTTTGATCAAACATTGATCTTTGACATTTAGACATTTGCCCATGTGTCATGCACCCATAGGAGCAAATGGGGGTTTGTCCTCCTACTAGAAAGAGGAAAGGAGGGGGTGCATGCCTAGGGAGGCATGCACCCAAGGATAATGACGCCTGGAGTCCCATACAGATGGAACTCCAGGTTACTTTATGGTATCAAACTAGGTGGTGCCAAAGACTCTACATTGACCAATCTTGGGGCCACCTAAGGATGTTGGAGAGGAGCTCTCATCTGATTGGATCAGATGATATCATCCCATCAATCAGATTTAGATCTGATTGCATGAAGAGACATGATTGATCGAGATGATGTGGCACTGCATGACACAGCAGGGTCTATATAAATCCTATCTGCGCCTAAGTTTAAAAAGGTTCTCCCCTTACCCATGGTACATAGCCATCTCCCTCTCTTCTCTATGTCTACCTCTAATCCTCTCTCTCCTCTCCACACCCAAGGGGCTTTGGGCTTCAGTTTGGTGTGATCCAGGCAAGAGAAAGGCGACAAGAAAGGAAGAAGGCAGCACTACTGCAAGAGATGACATCAGATCTTCAAAAGTTATTTTGAAGACTTTCAAGATTAGATCCAGATCTAATCTTTAGAAAAAAGATTGAGAAGGAGGAGATATCCAAATTCTGCCTGAGTGGATACCGATAGAGGCCAGGCAATTGCGTGGCTACATCTAAAACCTCAGGCAATTAGCAGGATCATCACAAGATAATAAGATTACCCAAGAACAAGGTATAAATTAAATCTGATTTAATTTATTTTATTTTATTAGATCCATCAAATCTGATCTAAAAAGTATCAGATTTGATTTAAATCTAAGAGAAAATTTTTTAAAATATTTCTCTTGGTCAAATTAGATTTGAACTAACCTAACCCAGAAAATAAGTTTTTTTCTTCACAAAGTCTCCTAGAGATAATGTTAATGATGCCAATCGGGGGTCGATCTTCTCGCTGCTCCTTGCCCCTCGGTGGTCCTGACGGTGGGGGTGCTCTCGACCAATCCTCCCATCCTTTTGATCGATATCGTAGGAATCGGCTAAGCCTACCGCACCTGATGAGCTCCATGATCTTGTCTTGGAGCTGAATGCACTCTTCTGTATCGTGATCGTAATCACGATGGTAGAGACAAAACTTGCTAGGATTGTGCTTGCCGAGGTGAGTGCGCATCTTTTTTGATCGTGATAGTTGCTCCCTGATCTCCATCAGTACTTGAATTTTTGGAGCATTGAGAGGGGCGTAGTTATAGAATCTTCTAAAGAAAGAGCTCCATCACATCCTTCTATCTGGGCTTCTTCGCCTCTGGACTTGGGTAGGAGTTAGGGCTCGCTTATGCTCTAGAGGAGTTTGGAAGTGTGGCCGAGCTCTGCTCGATTTTTCTTCCGCCACGGGCACATTCGGTTCGCCTGCCTGCCGCTCTTAGGTGGTTTCATTATCCCTGGACTTAAAGGCCTCATCAACTCGAGCATAACCTTCAACCCGAGCCAGCATATTGACAAAGTTCCTAGGATACTTTTTCTCTAGGAAGAACAGCAAATCATTCTTCTAAAAGCCATCCTTGAGTGCAGCCATTGCAGCAGACTGGTCTAGCTTTCGGACCTCCAATGCAGCAGCATTAAACCGAATGACATAAGCCTGGATAGATTTCTCCTCCTTCTGTTTGATATTCATCAGAAAATTCGAACCTCGATGGGGATGTCAGCTGCTAACGAAATGAGCCACAAACTGATGGCTCATTTTATCAAAGAAAAGATGGTATTCGGCTTAAGGGCCGAATACTAGTTTCTGACTGCTTCCTTCAAGGTAGATGAAAAAGCTCGGCATAGGATGGCATCAGGCATGCCATGGAGCAGCATCATCATCCGAAAGACCTCTAGATGGTCAACCAAATTGGTAGTCCTATCGTAGCTCTCGAATTGAGGGAGCTTGAAGTTTGGCGAGATGGATTCCTACATAATTTTCTGAGAAAAAGAAGGGTCAGTACAAATATCGTTACCATGGGAGGAGGGACCATGATGGAGTTCTTCGATTCGTCGACTCATTTTCTAGAGCCTTTGATCCAGGAGATCTTCACGATCATTAATCTCTAAGATTTTCTAGTGGAACAAGGGCAAAGCTCCCTTGGGGTTGAGTCATGGTCCGAGCAAGGGCTCTCTACCCTCTGCTTTCCATTTTCGGGGGTCGCTGGCCGATTGACCCAAGTCAGCTGCCCCTAGACTGGGTTCTCTGGCTCCCGAGAAACTTGCTCTGACTGAGATGGTGCTGGAGATGGATGCTGCCGGCACATGGCTTGCACTGCTTCAGTGAGGTCATGGACCTGCTGGACCAGTAGGTCGCACTGCACCATGTCCACCATCGCAGGTGGTGGGGCTTGAGATGCAGGAGATAAAATAGGGGCGAGAAGATCTGGATGAGATATGGCTGTGGAGGTAGTTGATCATCGGATTGAAGCCTTTCTGGGGGGCTTCCTTGAGAGGTCGAGAGGAAAAGTAAGACTCTGGCTGGGATGAAAAGGGATCTCCACAACGTATTCCTTTAAGAATAAGGGAAGCTCAATAACTTCGGCCCTTCCTCTAGCGCCAATCCTGTTGGCGCAAAATTTGACCATCACCGGAGTTGAAGATGAATTTGGAGAAGATGAGGTCACCGTCGGGACCTGCAAAATAAGTCTCGTTTGGAGTCTGGCATGGTGGCTCTGGCAAGACCCTTCAATGATCAAGTCAGCTCTTTCAGCCAACAAAAATGGAATACGTAGAGGGATTCTAGCAGAGTTTTGAGGAAGAGAAGGAGAGCTTCTAAGAGAAAACATATCTAGAGGATCTCTTATATAGATGGAGCCTATAACAGATTAATTGTGACAGTCATAACCATCCGATAGTGGATCGTTCAGGGCCATGTGGAGTTTGTTATGGGGGATAGTGTTTGTTGTCACGACGTGCGAGCCCATCAAGGTCCAACGATCGAAGCTCAGATAGGAGAGATTGATGATTCTTTTGGCTATATCGAGGATGAGTGCCGAAATCCTCTAGGGTTGCTGGATGGAGTTTGGAGAGAGTTTAGCTATTTGGAGAAGTTCATTTGAAGAAGAAATTCGGGAGGAGTTTGACTATTGGAGGAGTTCGATTGAAGAAAAAGTCTAGAAGGAGTTCAACCATTGGAGGAGTTAGGCTGGGGGAGGAGTTTGAGAGGAGTTCGACTGTTGGAGGAGTCCGACTGAAGGAGAAGTCTGGGAGGAGTTCGACTATTGGAGGAGTTCGGTTGAAGGAAAAGTTTAGAAGGAGTTTAACTGCTGGAGGAGTCTGGCTGGAGGAAAAGTTTGGTAGGAGTTTGACTGTTGAAGGAGTCCAGCTAAAGAAGAAGTTTGGGTGGAGTTTGACCATTGGAGGAGTCTAACTGAAGAAGAAGTCTGGGAGGAGTTTGACTACTGGAGGAGGCCCGAGGTTTAATCATCGAGGCTACTGTCGGACAGGATCCTTCCGAGTTCAAGCATCTAGCCAAACTTCGGTAGGAGTGAGTTTATCCCAAGCAGTAATTTTATCAAGTTTTGATTTGAAAGCCACAAGAACAAGCCTAGAAGATTTCTGATATTTTGGAGGCAATCTCATGATTTTTGGATGCATATTGTGAGAGAAAATCGACTTTGAAGAAAAAGGGTTGACCCCCAGGTTTATCCTTGCTGAAATGAGCTATTTGGCACACAGTCCCTATACCATGAGTCGACCCCAGGGTCAACCTCTATAGTCTCGAAGGCCAAAAATATAGAACAATTGATTTTTTGAGTTTTATCTCAGAGGTCGACCTTGAGGTCGACCCCTGTGCCATGAGTCGACCCCTGCAATGAAAATTTTTCTACAATGACTATTTTTATCTAGTTTTGGCAGATTTTAATGGTTTCTTTAATATCTCCAATGGCTACAAATCTCACCCAGGATTCTTTCCTCCACCTATTGAAGATTTAAAAGACTTTAAATAGGGAAAAACATAAGAGATTGAAGAACTAATTATCAGCCCTAAGCAAAAAGTATTCATCAAGAAAAGAAGCTTTTATCTTTAAGTTTACCAACCTCTCAAGAGCTCATTCGAGTCTCCAACAATCTTAAGAAAAATCAAAGAAGCTTCCTCCACTATTGTGAAAAGCGTTCTTAAGATTTTATTTGCTTACAAAGGGAGCTAAACTTGTATTTGATTGTCATTAAATCTTTTTCTCTGCTTTATTATTTTGATTTAGGTTTTGGAGGGTTCCAAAACTTGGGAAGGTTGATCCTAACCTTGAATAAGATTGTATTGAGTTGGCTTATACCCAAAAAATAAGTATTCTAGCTTGAGATAGCTAGGGTTGGAGGTTTCCAATGGTGTATTCAGTTTGAATATGGTTAATGGATTTTAATTTCCAAGTAGGAGCTTGGAGAGTAGATGTAGGTGCAAGGAAAGCACCGAACCACTATAAATCTTGCTTGTTTGTGGTGTGCTTGCTATCTTTCTTTCCTTAGTTTATTAAATTTTTGCTCTCTAATCTTTTATATTTTTTTCTAACCTAAATCGCTTCACACACACATCTTGAATATCATCATTCAATCTAGATATCTTTAAATTAGCTTTAAAATATTAAAAACCCAATTCACCCCCCCTCTTGGGTTGCATAGTTGGGCAACAAGTGGTATCAGAGCTTGATGCTCTAGCCCTACTTTGATTTAACCATCAAAGAGCCAAAGATCTATGGCAACCCAAGTTAGTATTTCTCTAGCTGAGGGACAGTCCACAAACTGACCTCCACTTTTCAATGGGTCAAACATACCTATTGAAAAATTCGGATGAGAATATTCATACAAGCACTTGATTGTGATATGTGGAGTATCATGGTTAATGGGCCACATACACCCACTAAAAAAATTGATGATGTGGAATCAACCAAACCCGAAAGAGAATGGGATGAGGTTGATAAGAAATTAGCTCAACTCAATGCAAGAGCCATGAATATTTTATATTCTGCTTTAGATGCTAATGAATTTAATCATATTTCAACATGCATATCGACTAAAAAATATGGGATAAGTTAGAAGTTACTCATGAAGGCACTAATCAAGTTAAGGAGTCAAAAATTAACATGCTTGTGCATAAATATGAACTTTTCAAAATGGACCATGATGAGTCAATAACTAAAATATTTACTAGATTTATAGATATTATTAATGGTTTAAAAAATCTTGGTAAGTCTTATTCTAACAACGACCTTGTGAGAAAGATTCTTAGATCTTTACCAAGAACATGAGAGGCCAAAGTGACTGCAATCCAAGAAGCCAAAGATCTAAATATTTTACCCTTGGAGGAACTTCTAGGATCACTAATGATGCACGAGTTGAGCATGAAGCAACATCAAGAAGAAGATGTCAAGAAGAAGAAGACAATAGCCCTCAAATCCACCACTCTACAAGATGAGAAATTCGATGAAATGGAAGATGAAGAACAAGATGAAGAAACAGCCCTCATCACAAGAAAGTTCTAGAAAATTTTGAAGAAAAAATAAGGGATGAGGAAGAGGCCATCTACCAAAGGGGAGCATAGCAAGAAAAAGGATAGGGAGCAGCCCTTTATTTGCTATGAATGTAAGATGCCAGGGCACTTTAGGTCCGAATGTCCATAACATAAAAGGGTTTCCAAGAAGTATAAGAAAAAGGCTATGATGGCTATATGGAGTGACAGTGATGATTCGAGCTTAGAAGAGGAAAAAGTTCATGAACAAGCCAACTTGTGCCTCATGGCACATGAAAATGAGGTAAATGCTGAAATCTCAAATGAATTTATATTTGAAGAACTTTAAGAAGCCTTTTATGATTTAGTAGATAATTTAAAGAAGTTAGGAGCTAAAAATAAAGAACTAAAATTAAAGAATCAAGTCTTACTAAAAGAAAATGAAACTATCTTAAGTGAAAAATAAGTTTTAACTCAAGAGAACCTAAATTTGAAAAATAAAATCGATAATTTAAAATCGATAATTTAAAATCAATAGTTGAAAAATTTACTTTGAGTTCAAATAAACTTCATATGATTCTTGAAAATCAAAAGATCGTTTATGATAAGGCCGGTCTAGGCTATAACCCCCTAAGAAAATAAAAATCTCTGAAAAATATTTTTATAAATTCATAAAGCAATAAATTTTTAAATATTACTTGCTTTAAATATGGTAAACTAGGACATAAATCTTATACATGTTTCTCTAACAATTCAAATATAAAGAAAATATGGATTCCAAAAGGAACCATTATGACTAACCTTAAAGGACCCAAGAAAACTTGGGTACCTAGAGTAAGGATGATTTTGCATGCAGGTGTGTCTTGCATCCAAAGGAGAAAATCGAAGATGGTATCTTGACAGTGGATGCTCAAGACACATGACTGGTGATGAGTCTCAATTCATCATGTTAGATGCTAAAAATGGAGGGATGGTCATATTTGGAGATAATGGCAAAGGAAAGATTATTGGTATAGATAATGTTAGTATCACTCTCTCCAAGTATATTAAAAATATTTTATTAGTAGATGGTTTGAAACACAATCTCTTAAGTATTAATCAACTTTGTGATAAAGGTTACAAAGTTATTTTTGAATCATCATTATGTATTGTAACTAGTCCTAATAATAATGGCATTAAGTTTGTTGGTCATAAGCATGATAATGTTTATATGGTAGATTTGAATGATCTTTCTATGATAAACATGCAATGTCTAGTAGCTATAAATGCCAAAATTAATGAGACTAGTTGGCTTTGGCACCATAGGCTTGCACACAATAGTATGCATTCACTTTCAAAGTTTATCAAAAAGGAATTAGTTACTAGTTTACCAAGATTGAACTTTGAAAAAGATAAAATTTGTGATGCATGCCAACTAGATAAACAAACAAGAGTTTCATTCAAATCTAAGAACATTATTTCAACTTCTAGGCTATTGAAATTTTTGCACATGGATTTGTTTGGTCCTACAAGAACATCAAGCTTAGGTGAAAAATATTATGGTTTTGTAATTATCAATGACTACTCATGTTTTACATGGATTTTCTTTTCGGCACACAAAGATGAAACTTTTCATGTTTTCTTAAAGTTTTACCAAAAAGTTGCAAATAAAAAAGGGTTTGTAATTCCAAGTATTCAAAGTGATCATGGAACCGAATTTGAAAGTCAACACTTTAAAAAATTTTGTGATGAAAAAGGAATAAGCCATAATTTTTCAGTACCTAGGACATCCCAACAAAATGGGATAGTTGAACGAAAAAATAAAACTCTAGAGGAAATGGCCCGTACCATACTATGCGAAAGCAACCTCCCAAGATACTTTTGGGCGAAAGCAATTAACAAGGCATGTTACATCTTAAATCGTGCCCTAATCAGACCAATTTTAAAGAAAATATCTTATGAGCTTTGGAAAGGAAGAAAACCTAACATTGCATATTTTCATATTTTTGGTTACCGATGTTTTGTTTTGAACAATAGTAAAGAAAAACTAGAAAAAATTAATGCAAAATTTGATAAAGCTATTTTTCTTGGTTACTCCTCTTTTAGTAAAGCTTTTAGAGTTTTTAATGAAAGAACCTTAGTAGTAGAGGTGTCACTACATATTATTTTTGGTGAAACTAATGATCTTCCATCAAGAAAGAGTGAGGATATTGATGATGCATATCCTCTTATAGAAGGAATGAAGGAGATCACCCTAAAGGATTCAACAATTCAAAATAAAGAGGATCTTAAAGACAAGCAAGAAAATGAAGGTGAAGGATAACAAGAACAACCTCAAGATACAAATGATCTTCCAAAAGAATGGAGGTATGTTCATAATCACACCAAAGAACTAATTATTGGTGATCCTACACATGGGGTAAGAACTCGCTCCTCACTTAGAGATGCATACAATCATTTCACATTTATTTCTCATTTTGAACCCAAAACTATTGATGAAGTCAAAAATATTATAATTGGATAAATGCATTGCGAGAGAAACTTAATCAATTCGAAAGAAATAATGTATGGACCTTAGTATCAAGACCTAAATATTATCCAATAATTGATACAAAATGGATATATAGAAATAAATTAGATGAACATGGAAATGTAATTAGGAATAAAGCAAGATTACTAGTAAAGGATTATAATCAAGAAGAGGAAATTGATTTTGATGAGACCTTTGCATCTATTGCTAGACTAGAAGCAATTAGACTTTTACTCGCTTATGCATGCTTTATGAATTTCAAGTTA
The DNA here is from genome assembly GCA_006176705.1 of Cocos nucifera. Lineage (NCBI taxonomy): Eukaryota > Viridiplantae > Streptophyta > Magnoliopsida > Arecales > Arecaceae > Cocos > Cocos nucifera. The sequence continues at coordinate 79,281 of QRFJ01002517.1, read as the reverse complement.
TTTCAAATAGATGTTAAAAGTAATTTTCTAAATGGATATATTGTCGAAGAAGTTTATGTAGAACAACCTCTCGATTTTGAAAATCATGCTTTTCCAAATCATATTTTTAGATTAAACAAAGCATTATATGGTTTAAAACAAGCACCTAGGGCTTGGTATGAAAGACTAAGTAAATTCTTGCTTAATAATGGCTTTCCAAGAGGAAATGTAGATACAACACTTTTCATTAAAAAAGATTATGATGATATCTTAGTAATACAAATATATGTTGATGACATCATATTTGGGTCTACTAATAAAACTTTATGTCAAGATTTTGCTAAGCTCATGCAGGAGAAGTTCGAGATGAGCATGATGGGTGAACTAACATTCTTTCTCGGACTTCAAATCAAACAAATAAAGGAAGGGATCTCCATCACTCAAAGTAAGTACACAAGAGAGCTACTCAAAAGATTTGGGATGGAGAGCTCCAAAACCATTGGTACCCCGATGAGTTCATCATGGAAGCTTGACAAGGATGGAGAAGGTAAAAGTGTTGATCAAAAACTTTATAGAGGCATGACTGGTTCTTTATTATATTTAACTGCTAGTAGATCAGATATCATATTTAGTGTTTGTTTATGTGTATGATTTCAATCTAATCCAAAAGAATCATATTTAAATATTATAAAAAGAATACTTAAATACCTAAAAGGTGTTAGATATATGTGCCCTAGAAGCCAGAATTGGCTGACACTTGTAATACACTTCTAGGGGCAAAATTGTAATTTTGACTATAATTAATAAAATGGGTTATTTTCTATCACACCTGTGTATTTAGTGTCTGTGATACATCCTTTGAGTTAATGGTAATGATAATTCATATTTTCAAGAGTTGAAAATTTAAGACATGAATAATCATTATTAACTCATAAACAGCTCCCGACCATAGGATCATCACGAGGATGGTGATTGATCCGGAAGGTTGGTGTACGATCACTTCTCTTTAGTAGATGAGTCTTGAGTCTACGGTGTGGAGACACCGAAGCGAGAGTACAGGTACTCGTTAGAGAACGAGGGCACTGAGCGTGACCACCTCGAGTAGTCATTAGGAAGTCTACCTTCTCGTCAATGACTGACTCGATGCTGCAGTAGTGTGTCTGGTTCTTTGACCTGAGATGCATCGGCAGTTCACCTTGAGGGTGTTATAGTTTGACTACACCATTACTCGGTCTCCTAGCCATATGGAACCCTGAGGTGTATGTTGGCTATAGCATGTTCATTGTAGGAACTGGATTGCATCAAGATGGAATCTATCTACCTCGGTGGTAGAGGAGCAGCCCTATGATGATCATGAGAATCAAGTCCAGAAGCCCATGGCCATGGCAGAGTGAAATAATAGAAAGAGTTTCTATTTAGATTTTCACATTGGACTCGAATCGAATGATTACATCATATGACAGAGACTAGGGTTTGACGAGTTCACCTTAACCCTAATCTGATCGGGGCTCAAGATAGAAGAACTTAATCACACAGGTAGCTGCACCAAGAGGTTCGCATTCAGCTCTGATGGGTTGCCACCATATACTGCTAGGTGTCACTGGTGGATTTTGGGAGCAATTAGAATGATTTAGATGATCGATCATTCTAGCTGTTCGAATCAGAAGAGTTCTGATCCATCGAAAGGAGTTTCGATGATGTCGATGATAGAGATCATGACATATCCCATTACCATACAGAACTGAACCTAACTGGGTCACACAAACAAGGGTTTGAATCTGGTGATCATCAATTGAACTGATCTAGTTCAATTGATCTGAATGAGATTCAATTAGGTTCAAGGAAATCGTGCTAGCACTCGATTGAACCTAACGTTCTTCTTTTACTATCATAAATAAGTTGTCCTGACTGAGCCAAAGGAGTTTGTGCTCAATCAGAGGCCTTCATATGGTCTGACTGGAGGTTGTCCAAGTCAGAAAAGGTTGTCTTATTTTGTAAGACATTACCTGCCATTTTTGGTCACCTGCCATTTCTTGTTCTTTGACTTTGGTCAAAAGTCTACCTTTGACTGGTCAAATGTTGACCATTGACACTTTGACTTTTGACCACATGTCATGCACCTATTGGAGAGCTGGTGGGGGCCTGTCCCCCTGCCAGAACCTGGCAAGGAGAAGGGCGCACGCCACCCTGGCGTGTGCCCAAGTTGGAGGCGCCTAGGAGTCCTTGTTGGACAAGGACTCCATCTCCTTTTTGGATTCCAATTAGAGTTCTTCCTAAGAACCAACTTTGACTGGTCTTAGGCACCCTCTAAGGAGGAATCCAGGGGACTCTATTCCCACCAATCAGATTTAGATCTGATTTCACAAAGGGTTGTGATTGGTTGGGAAGAAGAGGAGTTGGATCACAGCTTATAGTCTATAAATAAGACCCTGCGCCCAACTCAGATTCTAATGCAATTCAATTGAGAAACCCCATGCCCCAAGGCTGCCTCTCCCCTCCTTCCTCCATGCCAAACTTCTTCTCCCCTTGCCTCTCCACGTCCAAAAGGAGTTTTGGACTTTGGTTGGTGCAATTCCAGATCAAAGAAAGGCGATCAAAAGCTAAGAAGGCTGCGCTGCTGCAAAGGACGACTGCTGATCTTCAAAAGAGTTTTGAAGATCCTCCAGATCAGATCCAGATCTAATTTTTGGAGATGTGATAGAGAAGAAGAGGATCTCTAGATCCAACCTGAGTGGATACCGGTAGAGGCCAGGCGCTTGCGTGGCTAGATCCAGAACCTTCCGCTGCAAACAGGATCATCAACAGGGTAATAGGATTACCCAAATCAAGGTAAATTAAATTTGATTTAATTTATCTTATTTTATTTTATTTATTAAAATAATAAGAATCAGATCTGAAACATATCAAGATCTGATTAGATCAAGAGAAAAATTTTTGAAAATATATCTCTTGATCTGATCAGATCTGAACGAACCTGGACCGAAAAATCAGGATTTCCCTTCAACTGGTATCAGAGCCAAGGTTCTAAAATTATTTAGATCTGAATTTTAAATTTATTTTAATTAAAAAATAAGTGATTTTAGATGTCACATGAGATGTGATCAGATCTGAAAATCAGAAAAAATTAAAATTAAATGAATTTGGATCTAAGATTAGAAAATATGCATGACTAGTTCTAGAAATAGAATAGTTCTATAGAATAGTCTTGCATGTTTTTGAATTTAATCTTGATTAAATCATATTTTAGATCTATTTATTTACTATTTTTTGATATTATAAGTGTTATAATAACATCTAAAAAATAGCAAATAAAAATTATTTAATTTTAAATATCATATGAGATATGATTGATGCATGTCTAGACTAGTTGTAGAATAGTTCTACATAATTGTCTAGATTAGAATTTATTTTGATTAGATCAATTTAAATCTAATTTTTTAGATTATTATGAGATAATTTAGATCTGAAAAATATGCATGATTCGATACATGAGATGTATGCAAAATATGCCATGATTAGATCTAATTTGTATATGAGATATATGATATAGATCTAAAACTGTTTTTGTAGTATTGACATGTTCCTGATTAAGGCGTTCCTCTTGGCCGTCCGGTCATAAGAATGAAGAAGGGTTTAAAGGCCCTCTCTTCCCATTCGATGGGGTGTTCTTATGATGTGTAGGGGTGCTGCGTGTTCGTCCTTAATCAGAAACCCAAAACTTACTTTCTGCAAAACCCTAGATCCTGAAACCCTAGGATTTATTGTGCATATTTTGTTTATGAACCCTACTTAATTAAGAATTAAGATTATGGAATATTAATTAGGTCTAAAATTGAGAATTTCAGATCTAAGACATATTCATAATACTGGGTTCGGGCTTGGGTAGCTCAATTAGGTCTAAGCGGTTGATCAAACCGAATCAAGAGTTGGTTAGATGGGATCAACAATGCTTAAATTGACCAGCCTAATAGGATTAAGTCTGGGTCAAGATCGAGTCACGATCAAGCAAGACCTAATTAGGCTCAGAGGTTAGAGTCTGGATTGTAGGCTAACCCAATTGGTTCTGGCTCAACAATTTGGTGTCTAAGGTAAGTTTGGCACATACGACCGACTGGTTTTTAATTGGAAGCTACTCGACCTGAATGCATTCTTGTACGAGTTAATGGCATATTCCTTCCACCGGTCTCACTTACCTGGCCATATCTGTTGACACAGTTCTGATCTGAGGTGGTCAATAATCCGAGCTAACCCATGCCACTAGGTTAGTCATAATTGTTATGACTATGACAAGTCTAGTTTAATGAGACCTGAATCAATTCTCCCTAAGAAAAGATTAAGTCTGAGGTCTTCCACCATTGTAGATGTGCGGGCCCTTCCCGGGGTTGATTGTTCTCGGCTGGATACAGTGGCTCAGTTGCACCGAGGAAGATGCAACCATGTCTATTAGGCATTGGATGCTATGGGCTGGAGGATGAGTTGGGCTCAATATTTCGGATACGGTGAGAGACTCAATTAGGAACCCAGTCTATGCAAATGGTGGGTCTGACTTAACTAAGGAGTGGATCAATATTTCGGATACGGTGAGATTCATGAATTAGAGACCAAGTTTGGGTGCACCATGATTAGAGAATCATTGAACAAGAGTTGTTCACTCATTGGCTAACCCATCACCAATAACTGTTAGGTGAGGTGATGAGTCAGTTGGTGAGACCGCACCACCCACTAGAAATCATTAATCATGGAGATTTTTGCATCTCTACAGAGGGAGTGTAGGGATCCGAGAAAATAGTGGGAGCTAATTTGTTTAAAAATAAAATCCCTAAATAAATTGGTCAAGTCAAAATTACAGTATCTAACTAGAATCTTTGACTCTCTACAGGAAAAATGTCTGCGTCCAACCCATTGGCACGTATCCTGGACACACATAGACTGACTGGACCCAATTATAAAGATTGGCTCAGGAACTACAAAATTATTTTGGGTTCGAGAAGTTAACCCATGTTTTGGACCAGGACCCTCCCACCTTACCAGCCCGTCCATCCACTTGAACAGAGAGCGTCTCTGGAAAAATGGATAGACGAAGATAATAAGGCCAGATATTACATGTTGGGCTCGATGTCTGATGAGCTCCAGCGCCAACATGAAGATATCGGGACTGCTCGCCAAATGTTGGCTCACCTGCAGGAGATGTTTGGTGAACAGAGTCGCGCAGCCAAATATCAAGTCACGAAATGACTTTTTAAGGCTAAGATGCGTGATGGGCAGTCAGTCCAAGATCACTGTCTGACAATGATCAAGGACATGGAAGAGCTTGAGAAGCTCGGTGTGAAGTTAGACTTGGATCCTGCAGAACGATATTATTCTGCAATCCTTGACTGATGCATATGGGCAATTCATCATGAATTACCACATGCATAAACTTCAAAATTCCTTGGCCGAATTAATGAATATGCTGGTTACCGCTGAGCTTTCTATGAAAGGTTCTAAAGGCTCAGTTCTTGCTATGGAACGGACTTCTTCCAAAAGAAAGTCTTATGGAAAGAAAAAGAAGTCTGTGAAAAAGCAAAAGGTGGAAGGATCAAAGAAGAAGAAGGCAGAGCCGAAGAAAAGGCCGATGTCAAAGGAAAGTGTTTCCATTGCAACAGCGACGGCCATTGGAAGCGGAACTGCCCTACTTACCTGGCCACCCTGAAGAACAAGAAGGAAGGTCCTTCTGGAGGTATGCTCGTTATTGAGTCTAACCTTACGGTTTCTTCTGCATCCAGTTGGGTGCTTGACTCTGGTTCTAGTGCTCATCTGTGCACTTCCATGCAGGGTCTTGAGGATAGCAGGAGGCTGAGGGATGGAGACATGATCCTACGCATCGGTAATGGAGCAAGAGTTGCTGCAGTAGCCGTGGGAACATACCCTCTTCGATTACCATCTGGTTTAGACTTAGTTTTGAAAGACTGTTATTATGTGCCTGCAGCTAGCAGGAATTTGATTTCTGTTTCATGCTTAGCACAAGAAGGCTATGTGATTACCTTCTTTAAGGACCATTGTAACATTCTTTATGAAAGAAATAAAATTGCAAATGGTTTCCTTATTAATGGTCTTTATCAGCTACATATTGATGTACCTGTTCTTAACTATCGAGCAAAACGTGAATGCCAAACGACCTAGGGATAGTCCAAACGATAGATATCTATGGCACCTGAGATTAGGTCATATAGCAGAAGATAGGATCAACAAATTGGAGAAAAATGGGCTATTGAGTCCATTGACTTTCGAGTCATATCCAACTTGTGAATCTTGTCTTCAAGGCAAAATGACTAAACTCCCTTTTGTTGGACATGGGGAGAGGGCCACAGATCTCCTTGCCCTAGTACATACTGATGTGTGCGGCCCATTTGATGTGCCGGCTAGAGGCAATTTTGTCTACTTCATTACCTTTACCGATGATCTGTCTAGGTATGGGTATGTGTATCTTATGAGACACAAGTCTGAAGCTTTTGAAAAGTTCAAAGAATTCAGACATGAAGTAGAAAAACAAACTGGAAAAACCCATTAAGGTTCTTCGATCAGATCGAGGAGGTGAATACCTTAGCCGGGAATTCCTAGACTATCTCAAGGAAAATGGCATAGTCTCTCAATGGACTCCACCAGGAACACCTCAACTCAACGGGGTTTCAGAATGGAGAAATCGGACTCTATTGGATATGGTTCGATCCATGATGAGCTTCACAGACCTCCCTGATTTTCTTTGGGGACACTCATTGTTAACTTCAATTTATCTACTGAATAGGGTTCCCTCTAAAACCGTTCCTACCACACCGTATGAGATATGGCACGGTAAGAAACCAAGTCTGAGTCATCTCAGAATTTGGGGTTGTCCGGCTCATGTCAAAAGACAACAAGCGGACAAGTTAGAGTTTAGGTCCTTCAGAGCTCGATTCATAGGATATCCTAAAGAGTCATTAGGATACTATTTCTACATTCCAGAAGACCACAATGTGATTGTGAGTCGACATGCCATCTTTCTTGAAAAATAGTTTATTCAAGATAGCGGCATTGGAAAGCAGATTAAGCTTGATGAGAAAGTCTCACAAGTACAACGAGCTAAGGACCAATTGGAACCAAATCAGGTTGAGCCAATAAGAACACTACCTCCTCCACCTCGTAGATCGGAAAGAGTTTTCCGTCCCCCTGAAAGATACTTAGGTATTATTTCAGAGGAAGTAGAGGAAAATGTTCCTCGTAGGTAATGGTGCTCATGGTGATGATCCCAAAACCTACAACGAGGCGATATCAGATATCGACTCCGAGAAATGGCTAGAGGCAATGCAGTCAGAAATTGACTCGATGCACTCAAACCAAGTCTGGACCTTGGTAGATCCACCAGAAGGTATAGTACCTATTGGGTGTAAATGGATCTTCAAGAGAAAGATTGGTGCAGATGGGAATGTGGAGACATTCAAGGCTAGACTAGTGGCAAAAGGTTATAGTCAACGCGAAGGCATTGACTATCAGGATACCTTTTCCCCAGTGGCTATGCTAAAATCCATCCGCACATTGCTTGCCGTTGCAGCCTATTTCGATTATGAAATATGGCAAATGGACGTGAAAACGGCATTCTTAAATGGATATCTTGAGGAAGATATCTATATGGAACAGCCGCTAGGTTTCACATCCAGTGATACTGATCACAAGGTTTGCAAGCTGCAAAGGTCCATATATGGACTTAAGCAAGCATCTCGGAGCTGGAACACTCGTTTCAATGATGTGATCAAAAAGTTTGGTTTCATCAAAAATGAAGAGGAACCATGTGTTTTCAAAAAGGTCAGTGGGAGCGCTGTTGTCTTCCTCGTATTGTACGTGGATGACATCCTCCTTATTGGGAATGATATTCCCATGTTGACATCAGTCAAATGTGGTTGTCCAAGGAATTCTCCATGAAAGACCTAGGTGAAGCATCCTTTATTCTAGGAATTAAGGTCTATAGGGATAGACCGAATAGGATGCTAGGACTTTCACAGAAGATGTACATAGAGGAAAGTACTAAAGAGGTTTAGTATGGAAAACTCTAAGAGGGGATTAATACCCTTCAGACATGGTATTCATCTTTCCAAGAAGATGTGCCCTAGCACACCTGAGGAAATAGAACGCATGAGCAAGATCCCTTATGCTTCTGCAATAGGGAGCCTCATGTATGCCATGCTATGTACACGACCTGATATAGCCCATGCTGTGAGTGTCACAAGCAGATATCAGTCAAATCCAGGTGAAGAACACTGGACTTCTGTGAAATGTATCCTTAAGTACTTGAGAAGAACTAAGGATATGATGTTGGTCTTTGGTAATGGAGAACTCCAAGTCCAGGGATACACAGACTCGGATTTCATGTCCGATATAGATGATCGAAAGTCGACATCTGGGAGTCTGTTTGTGTGCAATGGTGGTGCTGTCAGCTGGAAGAGTTCCAAGCAAACTGTGATAGCAGATTCCACCATGGAAGCAGAATATATCGCTGCATCAGAGGCTGCGAAGGAAGCATTCTGGTACAAGAAGTTTGCTGCAGAAATTGGAGTAATGCCATCAGATGCCATTCCTCTATACTGCGACAACAATGGCGCCATAGCCCTTGCTAAGGAGCCGAGGTCTCACCAGAAATCCAAGCACATTGAGCGGCGATACCACCTCATCCGCGATTACCTCGAGAAGGGTTACGTCGAGGTCAAGAGAGTCAACTCCACAGATAATGTGGCAGACCCACTTACAAAGCCGTTGGGCCAGCAGAAGATCGAAGCCCACCTTGAGAAGATGGGACTTAGACTTGTAGCCAATTGGCTTTAGGACAAGTGGGAGATTGTTAGATATATGTGCCCTAGAAGCCAGAATTGGCTGACACTTGTAATACACTTCTAGGGGCAAAATTATAATTTTGACTATAATCAATAAAATGGGTTATTTTCTATCACATATGTGTATTTAGTGTCTGTGATACATCCTTTGAGTTAATGGTAATGATAATTCATATTTTCAAGAGTTGAAAATTTAAGACATGAATAATCATTATTAACTCATAAAATGCTCCCGACCATAGGATCATCACGAGGATGGTGATTGATCCGGAAGGTTGGTGTACAATCGCTTCTCTTTAGTAGATGAGTCTTGAGTCTACGGTGTGGAGACACCGGAGCGAGAGTACAGGTACTCGTTAGAGAACGAGGGCACTGAGCGTGACCACCTCGAGTAGTCATTAGGAAGTCTACCTTCTCGTCAATGACTGACTCGATGCTGCAGTAGTGTGTCTGGTTCTTTGACCTGAGGTGCATCGGCAGTTCACCTTGAGGGTGTTATAGTTTGACTACACCATTACTCGGTCTCCTAGCCATATGGAACCCTGAGGTGTATGTTGGCTATAGCATGTTCATTGTAGGAACTGGATTGCATCAAGATGGAATCTATCTACCTCGGTGGTAGAGGAGCAGCCCTATGATGATCATGAGAATCAAGTCCAGAAGCCCATGGCCATGGCAGAGTGAAATAATAGAAAGAGTTTCTATTTAGATTTTCACATTGGACTCGAATCGAATGATTACATCATATGACAGAGACTAGGGTTTGACGAGTTCACCTTAACCCTAATCTGATCGGGGCTCAAGATAGAAGAACTTAATCACACAGGTAGCTGCACCAAGAGGTTCGCATTCAGCTCTGATGGGTTGCCACCATATACTGCTAGGTGTCACTGGTGGATTTTGGGAGCAATTAGAATGATTTAGATGATCGATCATTCTAGCTGTTCGAATCAGAAGAGTTCTGATCCATCGAAAGGAGTTTCGATGATGTCGATGATAGAGATCATGACATATCCCATTACCATACAGAACTGAACCTAACTGGGTCACACAAACAAGGGTTTGAATCTGGTGATCATCAATTGAACTGATCTAGTTCAATTGATCTGAATGAGATTCAATTAGGTTCAAGGAAATCGTGCTAGCACTCGATTGAACCTAACGTTCTTCTTTTACTATCATAAATAAGTTGTCCTGACTGAGCCAAAGGAGTTTGTGCTCAATCAGAGGCCTTCATATGGTCTGACTGGAGGTTGTCCAAGTCAGAAAAGGTTGTCTTATTTTGTAAGACATTACCTGCCATTTTTGGTCACCTGCCATTTCTTGTTCTTTGACTTTGGTCAAAAGTCTACCTTTGACTGGTCAAATGTTGACCATTGACACTTTGACTTTTGACCACATGTCATGCACCTATTGGAGAGCTGGTGGGGGCCTGTCCCCCTGCCAGAACCTGGCAAGGAGAAGGGCGCACGCCACCCTAGGGTGGCGTGTGCCCAAGTTGGAGGCGCCTAGGAGTCCTTGTTGGACAAGGACTCCATCTCCTTTTTGGATTCCAATTAGAGTTCTTCCTAAGAACCAACTTTGACTGGTCTTAGGCACCCTCTAAGGAGGAATCCAGGGGACTCTATTCCCACCAATCAGATTTAGATCTGATTTCACAAAGGGTTGTGATTGGTTGGGAAGAAGAGGAGTTGGATCACAGCTTAGTCTATAAATAAGACCCTGCGCCCAACTCAGATTCTAATGAATTCAATTGAGAAACCCCATGCCCCAAGGCTGCCTCTCCCCTCCTTCCTCCATGCCAAACTTCTTCTCCCCTTGCTCTCCACGTCCAAAAGGAGTTTTGGACTTTGGTTGGTGCGATTCAGATCAAGAAAAGGCGATCAAAAGCAAGAAGGCTGCGCTGCTGCAAAGGACGACTGCTGATCTTCAAAAGAGTTTTGAAGATCCTCCAGATTAGATCTAGATCTAATTTTTGGAGGCGTGATAGAAAAGAAGAGGATCTCCAGATCCAACCCGAGTGGATACCAGTAGAGGCCAGGCGCTTGCGTGGCTAGATCCAGAATCTTCCGCTGCAATCAGGATCATCTACAGGGTAATAGGATTACCCAAATCAGGTAAATTAAATTTAATTTAATTTATCTTATTTTATTTTATTTATTAAAATAATAAGAATTAGATCTGAAATATATCAAGATCTGATTGAGATCAAGAGAAAAAATTTTGAAATATATCTCTTGATCTGATCAGATCTGGACGAACCTGGATCGGGAAATCAGGATTTCCCTTCAAAAGGAACTCAAACCATAGGTTTATGATACTCTAAGAATTCATCATTAGATTTAATTGAATATTCAGATGCAGACTTTGCTGGATGTAGATTAGATAGAAAAAGCACTAGTAGAACTTGCCAATTTCTAGGAGTTAACTTAATCTCTTGGTTTAGCAAGAAGAAAAATTTGGTAGCATTATCTACGGTCGAGGCCGAATACATTGCAGCTGGAAGTTGTGATGTACAAATCTTATGGATTAAGCAACAACTTGAGGACTTTAGCATCAAACTAAGCAAAACTCCCATAAGATATAATAATACTAGTGCCATAAATCTAACTAAGAATCTAATCCAACATTCTATGTCAAAACATATTGAAATAAGGCTTCATTTCATAAGAGAGCATGTTCAAAATAATGACATAATTCTTGATTATGTTTGTATTGAAAAATAATTGGCTGATACCTTTAATAAGGCCTTAAGTGAAGATAAATTCTGTGAGATTAGAAGAGAATTAGGAATTCTTGATCCCCTAGCATAAACATCTTTAAGATTCCAAGCTTTCTTCTATCAAAATATCATCTTAAACTACCTTAAGCCTTTATTTCAATCTTTCTATTACAAATAGCTCAAATCTAACCTTTTCTGATCATTTTCATGAATGAAATTTCAATTCTTAAAATTTTAGATTTTTTTAAAATTTTTCCATCATTTTTTGAATTTTTCTATGCCATGGGTCGACCTAGAGGGCGACTCATGGGTATTCTGATAATTTTTTTATACTTAACCTTTCGGGTCTAGGGTGACTCATGGGTATTCTAGTAATTTTTTTATACTTAACCTTTCGAGGTCTTTTTACTTGGAAATTGTCTTGGCCGAATGAGGTGACCTCACCTTCTTCCCTTGTTCCATCGTTCAACCATCCAAAAACCTACATCTATTCCTCCAAAAATTTGCAAGAACTCACCAAAAATCTTCATCTCTTTGGTTTCCCTCTCCAAATCACCCCTTAAGGACCTAAAATCCCTCTCCATTTTCTCTCCTTTTGGAGGGATTGAAGGGTTCTAGGAAAATCCTTGCCCTAAAACCCACTGTCGGCTATTTCCTTCAAAACCCTTCCTCTCCTCCATTCCACTTTCTCTTGACTATTTTGAGTTGGATTAAAGCTTCTTTTGGTTGGAATGGTGCCCAAGATGAAACTGCCTCAGAGGAGAAAATCCATTCGTTGTTTGGAAGAAGAAGCCTGTTGGAAAAGAACCGCAGCTGAGCCCTCTCCTGGTCCAACCTCTATTCCCAGACATGCTTCACAGTCTCCTCTTACACCAAGTAAGGTCCCTTTATCTAATAGAAAAGTTGAACCTGGGAAGAATGTAGATTTTAATTTCTTTGAGAAAGAAGGATTCTCTTTTGTGTCAAAGATCAAAAGGCAAGGATGGGATTTCTTTTGCAAATTGAAAGAAGCTACTTATGTAGATTTGGTTAGAGAGTTTTATCAAAATTTGGAATACTTTAATGGAACAGTAAAATAAGTTGTTAAAGGTATTAAAGTTATTCTTAATCCAGTTCATTTGGTGGAAATTCTGAGATTACCTTGTGAGGGTTACAAGGAAATGGAACTAACACATAAAGAAGAGGAACTAAGAGCCATTTTAGGAAGAGAATTTGAAGAAAATTTGAATAAATTAGAGGCCAAGATTCTTTCTGCTGAAATGAGAGTGCTACACACCTTGGTTACCAAGTTATTTATCCCTAGGAACGGTAGGCATGATTTGTTATCTGGCAGGGACGTCTGTATCATGTATCATGTGGTCACCAAAACCCCCTTCAACCTTCCTGTTTTGATGATAGAGACTATGAGAAAGATCTTGAGTAGGTCTAAGGCACATCTTCCATATGGTATGGCTCTTTCAATAATGTTTAGGAGGTTTGGAGTTTGTTTTGAGGGAGAGGCAGTTATTAGATTATCTCACACGGACACCATAAACTGCCACACATTGCATCGCTTGGGATTTTCAAAGACTGATGGTGGCTGGTCTAAGGGTGGTGAGGAGGAGGAGTGAGCTGAGGAGGAGGGACCGTCCTCACCTCCTCATGATCAGAGAGGATCTTCTATCATTCAGTTTGTATCTGATCATGAGACTGATCCCTTAGAGTCGGTGAGGAAAGATGCACCTATGCCATCACTGAGGAGCAGAGACACGGATGTTAGATTCTCTGATGATCAAATTAGGATGATCACTAACCTATTGGTTCAGTCGATTACCGATCAGTTGATTTAGTTGATCACTGATATCCTATCTTAGAGGATTGTAGGTCTTTTATCTTAGCAAATGGCTAGTACTACTCTGGAGAAGAGTTCTCACTACGTTCTATTCTCTGATCAGTCTATGATTCCACACATACCTACCATTTTTTAGATGCTTACTGCACAGTCTACATGGTTTGAGGACCTCGAGGAATGTGTTCTGAGACTGACTGATAGAGTTTTGGATTTGCAGAGGTAGGTTATGGATCTCGCTCATCCCCAAATGAGAGAGGACAATATAGAGATATCAGATCTTATAGCTAAGGCAGCCAGACTTCATGGTGTTCTGGAGGGTGGTTTTGAATTCCTAAGGAGATAGTTCAGTGACTCCAGTGACACTCTATCTATACAGATTGGTGCCCTTATGCAGTCCATGTCGAGAGCATTGGGATATTTAGACTCTATCAAGACTACTCTTCATGCTCAGCCTATTACCTCTCAGACTCCTAGGCCGTCTCGTCCAGTTGCTCGAGCCCGCACCTCCACTCATGGTCGAGGTAGACGTGGTCGAGGACGTACTCCTGGATTTGATCCTGACACACCCCATCACATCTCTAATTTTTTATCTGATTCAGATGCTTTTAGCCATGATCTCTACTAGATCTAGTTTAGTCATCTTTGTATTAGGTTATGATCTAGTGTCCCTTAGTTATTGATCAAGTCATGGTTGGTTATATTTTTGGATCAAACCATTAGCATTGGTACTTTTGGCTACTTGAGTCATGGATGGTTGTATTTTTTGTGTATCCATAAATTTTGTATGTACTGATGGCCTAACTCTCATGAATGCTTTTGATACTTTTAGCACTTATATGTTTTGATGATTTGATGTTATTATGTGTGAAATGATATCATTTGGATGTAAATATACATATATAAATATGATGATGTCATTTGAATGATGTGAAATGTAACCTCTATGAATTAGCTAAAATTCTATTTTGATATGCTGTAAACACTAATTGCAAGTTTTGCTATAAATTCTTGTTCTAACAGGAAAACATATAGAATAAATTAAGGAGGAGGCATTTTCTTTTTGAATTTTAAAAACCATAAAATCTTACTTGATGATGTCAAAAAGGGGGAGTAGAGTAAATAAAATTGGACTATAAGCAAAAATTGAGGTAAAATTGACAAAAAAAATAAGTAAGCCAAACTCTGTTGCAAATAATTTGAATGTCTAACCTTAAGTAATCTTCAAACTGCTCTTGATGTAATTTTTGTCAAATAATTGAATATAATATGTCGCATGGTCCTTCAAATTTTTAAAATCCTAAATCAATGCTTCTACATGCTTTTTTTTGCTTATGCTCAAATATTTTGTTATCATCAAAAAGAAGAAGATTGTTGCTCCAAGAATTGATTTTGATGACTACAAAGTATTTAAGGAGATTACTAATGAATTTGGCTTGAAAAAAGATTTTTTGTATTTCCAGAGCAAAATCATAATTTTATTAAGTTTTGATTTGAAAGCCTTAGGAACAAGTCTAGAAGATTTTTGATCTTTTGGAGGTAGTTCCATGATTTTTGGATGCATATTTTGGGAGAAAATCAACTTTGAAGTAAAAGGATCAACCCCCAGGTCTACCCTTGCTGAAATGAGCTATTTGGCACGCAGTCCCAATGCCATAAGTCGACCCCAGGGTCGACCTCTACAGTCCCAATGGCCAAAAAAATAGAATAGTTGATTTTCTAAATTTTGCCTCAGAGATCGATCTCGAGGTCGACCCTTGTGCCATGAGTCGACCCCTACAACGAAATTTTTTTTGCAATGGCTATTTTTATCCAGTTTTCGTAGGTTTTAATGGTTTCTTTAATGTCTCCAATGGCTACAAATCTCGCTCAGAATTCTCTCCTCCACCTATTGAAGATTTAAAAGGCTTTAAATAGGAAAAAATATAAGAGATTGAAGAACTAATTATCAACCCTAAACAAAAAGTATTCATCAAGAAAAGAAGCTTTCATCTTCAAGTTCACCAACCTCTCAAGAGCTCATTCAAGTCTCCAACAACCTTGAAAAAAATCAGAGAAGCTTCCTCCACTACTATGAAAAGCATTCTTAAGATTTTATTTGCTCACAAAGGGAGCTGAACTTGTATTTGATTGTCATTAAATCTTTTTCTCTATTTTATTATTTTGATTCAAGTTTTGGAGGATTTCAAAACTTGGGAAGGTTGATCCTAACCTTGAATAGAATTATATTGGGTTGGCTTGTATCCGTAAAATAAGTGTTCTAGCTTGGGATAGCTAGGGTTGGAGGTTTTCAATGGTGTATTCAGTTTGAATATGGTTAGTGGATTTTAATTCCCAAGTAGAAGCTTGGAGAGTGGATGTAGGTGTAAGAAAAGCACTGAACCACTATAAATCTTACTTCTTTGTAGTGTGCTTGCTATCTTTCTTTTCTTAGTTTGTTAAATTCTTGCTCACTAATCTTTTATACTTTTCTCTAACCTAAATCACTTCACACACGCATCTTGCATATCATCATTCAATCTTGATATCTTTAAATTAGCTTTAAAATATTAAAAATCTAATTCATCCCCCCTCTTGGGTTGCAAAGCTGGGCAATAGTGTGTGACCTCATAAGTTTGAATCTAAACCAATAGTACAAGAATAAATTTCTATACTAATCGAAGTGACCATCAAGCAATGGTACCCAACGATCGGATAGATCGAATGTGTAGAACAACATCCTTAGAACCCATGTGGATATAGTTTTCCTATAATTCATCCTCTTGACCAAAATACTCATAGGACATCTCAGAGTTCAACTGTCAACTCTGATCAGGTTATCCACATTGTATTTTAAAATATCAAATCCATCTGATGGATTACCCTGGCCAAGGTTTTGCTATATTGAAATATAGTGATATATTCTTCTCCAACTCTTGGAGTGGTCAATCCCGTCTTGATTACACATCGACTTCGCAAGTACTTGACTGTGCCTAGAAGCCTTTCGTTACTGAATTAGAAATTTAGTTAGTCCGACATCAAAACATAATGAGTTGCTTGCAAGTCACTGAAGTGATCTCAGGTCTAAGGAACACTTATACCTATATCTCATCAGAGACATTCTCGATAGCAGAATGCTCTGGAGTTAGTCACATTCAATGATGATGTACCTATACATCTCATCTGTATGTCATACCAGTATCTCCATACTCTTTGGTTAAGAGGACAACCAACCCATATGGTATACAACGACCTATGCTCAATAGATGCTATCATCGTAATTAATAGCCTATTATTTGGTCGTGAACTATTTTAAGGACTAATTGATAAATTCTTTCTTTATCGAAGCTAAATAATCCTAAGAACTTCATCACAACTACGGAGTTCATTAGAAGATGTAAACTTATGATGAAAATATGCCAAAAATAGATTTTATTAATTAATAAATTAATTATAATTATAATTACAATATAGCTAACCGTCAATAGGCCGATAATTGGCTTTGGGACATATTTTTCAACAAGTCCTAGTTATCCTAAAGCCACTCAACACAGTATCTAATATCCATCTTCAACTTGTGGTTGTCGAACTCCTTTATTGCTAGGGCTTTAGTAAAGGGGTTGGTCAGGTTCTTCTTTTTATCGATCTTTTGAAAGTCGACGTCACCTTTATCCATGATCTTTCGGATCAGGTGGAAGTGGTGCAGAATATACTTCATCAGTTGATGTGCCTTTGGTTCCTTTGCCTGAGCTATGGCACCAGTGCTATCGCAGTAAAGTAGGACTGGACGAACAAGGAAGGGTGCTACTCCGAGCTCGGTGATAAACTTTCTCAGCCATATAGCTTTCTTCATGGCATCTGATGCTGCCATGTACTCTACTTCACAAATAAAGTCTGCCATAGTATGTTGCTTGGAACTCTTCCAGCAGATGGCTCCACCATTCAGAGTAATGATATATCTTGACATACTTCTACTGTCATCATGGTCAGATTGAAGCTGGAGTCTATAAACCCCATAAGTTTCAAATCTAACTCACCATAAACCAACCATTGGTCCTTAGTATTTCTCAAATACTTAAGGATGGCTTTAATCACTTTCCAGTGGTTTTCTCTAGGGTCAGACTGGTATCTACTCACTACTCCTAGTGAGAATGCCACTTCTGATCTCATATATGTCATGACATACATAATAGATCTCACTGCTGAAGCATATGGGACTCTACTCATATACTCTCTCTCTTCAGGGTTGTCGAACAATCCTTTTTAGAGAGAAAAATTTCATGGCCTATTCAAAGATAGCCCTTTTTGAAATTCTCCATGCTGAACCTCCTCAGCATAGTATCTATGTACGTGGACTAGGATAACCCAAGCATCCTCTTATATTTATCCCTGTAGATCCTCATTCCTAGGATATAGGATGCTTCTCCCAAGTCTTTCATGAAGAACTATGATGACAACTAGACTTTTATTTTCTATAGTGTGGGGATGTCATTTTCGATTAAAAGAATGTCATCTACGTGCAAGACAAGGAATACTACTGCTGGATCATTAGCCCATTTATAAATGTCAGGCTCTTTTCTATTCTTAACGAAGCCATATGTTTTGATCATTTTATCAAAATGCATGTTCCAACTTCGAGATGTCTGCTTCAATCCATAAATGGATCTCTAAAGTCTGCACACCTTAGACTCATCTATGGATGTGAACTCCTCAGGTTGTATCATATACACCTCTTCAGTTAGCTCTTCATTTAGAAAAGCTATTTTCACATCCATCTACTAGATCTCATAGTCCAGATGGTCAGCTATCGCAAGCATTATCCGAATGGATTTGAGCATTATCATAGGGAAGAACGTCTTATCATAGTGAATACCATAATATTGACGATACCCCTTGGCAACCAGATGGGCTTTATAGGTCTCCACCTTTCTGTTTGCACTCTTTTTTCTTTTAAAGACCTATTTACACCCAATGGGTTTAACCCCTTCAGGTGGGTCAACCAATGTCCACAGATCATTGACCTTCATGGACTCCATTTTGGATTTTATGGCCTCAAGGTATTTCTCAGAATCAGGTTTTTGCATAGCATCCATATAAGTGATCAAATCTTCATTGTTCTCATCGAGTTCGATGGGATCACCATCCTGGATCAAGAAATCATAGTATCTATTTGGATGATGCAGTACTCTACTGAATTACTTTAATGGTGTAGGTACACTAGGCTCTAGATCTAATCTAATCAAATCCGACTCAGGTTCAGCTATAGACGTCAGTTTTTCTACTTGTTGAACTTCATCAAGTTCAATCTTAAAGGCAACAGTTCCTTCACCAAGGAACTCCTTTTCCAAAATGGTTGCTTTAAGGCTGACGAACACCTTTTATTCATCAGAATGATAGAAATAGTATCCTTTGATCTCTTTTGGGTACCCTATAAATATGCACTTATCAGACTTAGGTCTAAGTTTATCTGTAATTAACCATTTGACATAAGCCTAAACCCAAAGGTGTGAAAGTGTTGGCTTACATCCTGTCCATATCTTATATGGAGTCTTAGCTATAGACTTACTTAGAACCCTATTTAATAGATAGCAAGTCAATTCGAGTGCATATCCTCAAAAGGATATCGGTAAGCTGGCAAAATTCATCATGGATCAGACCATGTCTAACAGAGTCTGATTTCTCCTCTCAGACACACCATTATGCTACGGTGTTTCTGGAGGACTCCATTGGGAGAGAATCCCATTCTCTCTTGGATATGTGAGAAACTCATCAAAAAGGTATTTTCCTCTTCAGTCAGATCGAAGAGTTTTAATACTCTTTTTAGTTTGTTTTTCTACTTCACTTCGAAATCATTTAAATATTTTAAATGAATACGACTTATGTTTTATCAGATAGACATATCCATATTTGGATAGATGATCTATGAAAGTGATGAAGTAAAAATATCCACCTCTGACACTTATGCTCATTGGTCCACATACATCAATATGTACTAGACCTAAGAGCTTAGTAGCTCTCTCACCTTTTTCAATAAAAGATGATTTGGTCATTTTACCAAGAAGACGGGACTCATAGGTTGGAAGTGATTCATAATTACTAACTTCGAGGATTTCCTCTTGAGTCAACCTATTTATCCTATTCTTGTTTATGTGCCCTAGCCTACAGTGCCATAAATAGATATGTGGCATACTATCGAATCTAGGGTGTTTGTTAGTTGAATAGACTACATTAACAAGTTGTGATAATATTTACACACCATTATTCAAATGTCCATAGAAAATAGTAACACCATTCATAATGATATTACAAACTTATTTTTTTATTGAAATTTCATAATTATTTTTGGCCAGAAGGCCTATAGAAATGATATTTAAAAAGAAACTAGAACAAAAATGACAATCACCAAGAACAACAGTATGGAACTCAAATACAAGTTTTAGGATTCCTAAAGCTAGAACTGGAACTGATCTTCCATCTCCAATGTTCATGAGCCTTTTACCTCGCTCGAATCTCCTACTGACCTGCAACCCCTACAATGAATTGCAAATATCGTAAGGGCTACCGGTATCCAATATCCAGTCAGTAATATCACAAACAAAAAAATTGTAAGAAGTTATCATATAAATACCTTGTCTAGCAATAGCTTGCTTCTTTCTCTACTTGTTCGAGTCCAGAAAGGTAATGTACTGAGGATAGTTCTTCTTCCAGTGCCCCCACATTTTGCAAAAGAAGCATTCAGCTTGACTCTTATTGGGCTTGATCTTTCTAATCTGGCCCTGCACAGATGTCGCAGCCTAAACTTACACCTTCTTATCTTTCTTCTTCTTGTTCTTCTTTCCTTTCCTAAAGGGTCGAGAACCAAAAGATGATCCTCCCACTAAGTTCATCGACTCCTTATGGAGCTGGTGATCCTTCTCAATGTTCTGAAGCAACCCTAGTAATCTGTGGTAGTCTACTTCAGGCTTTGACATTCTGTAATAAGTGAGGAATGGGAGATAGAATTTGGGCAGCGAGTTCAGTATTGCTTCCTTCCCAAGCTGCTTATGCAAGAAAAAGCCGAGCTTTCTCAATCGCTCTATCAGCTCGATCATGTACAGTACATGATCAGTGATAGAGGCTTAGTCCCGCATCTTGGCATTGAAGATGGCACAACTAGTCTTGTGCCTCTCAACATCATCGGATGTGCTGAAAGAATCCTCCAACACTTGAAAAATATCCTTTGGCTCAGCCATCTTGAATCTGCAACTGAACTCATCGCTCGTGGCAGCCAACATAATGCAGCACACCATAGTTCGATCACTGAGCCACTTCTGGTAAGTATCTCTGACTATTCCATATGCATTGGCAGCTGGCTCCTCAGGTGCAGAATCCGTCAACACATGCAGGACCCATTCATGCTCCAGGACTATCTTCAACTTTTGGTACCAGCTATCGAAGTTGGGTCCCACCAACTTATTATTATCTAACAATGATCGAAGGGATAGAAAAGTAGCCATATCTGCACAAAGAAAAACCATAACCTAATTAGTAATTAATTCATTAAATCTAAAGATTTATACTTTAATCAAAAGGTTATCCCATTATTTTATTCGAATTGATCGCCTCTACCTCCAATTCGAGGAATTATCCTAATTCCTTAGTGGGTACTAAAATCCACATAGACTAATTAGAGCCCAACTTTGGTTGGCCAACCCATGTACATCTAAGAATAAGTTCATAATCAATTATTTCTCTAAATAATTTTTAGTAATTAAATTTTGCCCCAGTCCCTAATCAGTAGGCTTTAGCTTCCACTGAAAAGGTCTGATTAGGTCCAACCATTAATATGACCATACTTGGCCCATCTAACCTTTGAATGATTAGGTCCAACTTTAGTTGGCTAACTTGACCACCATTTAGAAAGGTGTAGCCAAGAAATTATATAATAAATGATAATTCCATCAGTTGATAAGCAACAAGCCTTTGGATCTCCAATGATTATCGAACTGATTGACCTGTTATCATCCACTTAATGGGAGGCTATGATCTAATTATCACCATAACTAATTTATTTTAAGGACCTAATAATTTTAGAGGATTTAATTTTAAAAAAGAGGAAAGGTCAGATGAACCAACTTATCATGGTTCTCCCACTAGCTTCACCAAGTCAGCTTAAGGGAGACCACTAACAGGCTGGTCTAGAAGCACCTAAATCAGTCACATTGATTTACCAAGCTAACATGGGTTAACTCAAATTATCAAGTGATCTAATCAAAACATAATTTCACCAAGGAGGTCAGGTAAGTGAGATCGGTGGAAGGGTTTGCCAAAGCTTGCCTTAGACACCATCAGAAATGACTAGATAAGCGAGCTGCCAATTAGAAACCACCAGTCGTATATGTCAGACTTACCTTAGACACCAACTGGTTAATTAGTTTTAATTAGATCAACTTAACATTTTGGGTTAGACTACTTAGCCAAGAATCAAGTCCATTTCATTCTTGTTAAAGACATGGACTTGACCAACTACAACTATTGTAATTGATCTAGAGAATCTTTAACCTAATTTAATACAACAATTGATTAGATTTAGTCAATTCTCTAATTAAGTTCATTCTTTAGTCTAACCTTAGGTCTAATCCAATTAATGGATCTAATCTCCACTAACCATTATCCCAATATGTTATGATTCATATCTTAGGATCTTCAATTTATAATCCTAGATCCTAATCAAACAACTTCTTAATTCTTAATTAAGTTTTGGGCTAAGGTTTGGGGTTTGGCTTTTCAAAAATGATTTTCATGTTTGTAAAATATTTTTCCAACATGGTTCTACAAACCAAGTTGCATGTTTGATTTATAATCAATATGCAAGTAAGATAAGCATGAAACTACTTTAGATCTAATCTAAACATGTTCATGTAATTGAAATAGTTTCAACTCTAAACTGCGCAAATCCATCGGGCGAATATATCATGGTCAAGCCGACTCTTCATTGAAGTCGAGCTAGCTTGGTTATGTATCACCTGAGCATCGATTCTGTTTGCCTGAGATAGCCAGCTCAAATCAGCTCTGAGCTGGCTCGGCTACGTGCCCGAGCCGGCTCGACTGGTTTCAACAGAACAATCTATGGTTCCTTGCATGGAACCATATACAAATAAATAATTTTATTTTTAGATTTAAATTTTTTTTAAATATAATAAATCATAAATTAAACTAGATCATATCTAATAAATTTATAATTAATAATAGATCTACACAAACTAGGACAACCTTTTCATTATAAGGGATCAACCTTACAGCAAGACAACCTTATAGCAGTTCGTATCATCATGACTTTTAATTTTAGATTTAATAATTAGATTATAAATTAGATCTAATCTAAAAAATAATCTAAACATGCATAAATAATCATGTAATAAATAACCTAGGCTCTGATTCCAATTGAAGGAACCAGATCTAGGGTTTCAGGGCTAGATCTTGAAACTTTTCAAGATCAGATAGTAGAAGACTTAAATAAATCAATATTTATTTATAAAAGTAGAGAATTTCTTGATCTAAGATTCTATTACATAATTATTGCATGATATTAAATTAAAAATTAAAAATATAAAGAAAGAAGAAGTGTTGATCATATCAACATAGATCTATACTAGATCATAATCATATAAGTAACAAGAGATTAGATCTTTGTTACCTATACAAGTTGGACATTCTAACTTACTGATCTAGGCTTGAGGATGATGTTGCAAGCCACACACATATCCATCCTCTAAGAGATATCCACACGAGCCCACGAACACTGATCAGAAGTTCGGTATCCAAAAATGAACACAGTTTACTAGAACTGGATTAATCCTTCTTTGACGGTTGATCTGAATTTTTCTTCTTTAAAACTTGGACTTTCTAATTTTCAAAAGTCAAGGAAGAAGATATGTGTTGCTGAGACTGCTCTCAAAAGCTCACAAATAATGGAGGAAAAGGTGTAGAACAAAACCCTAGAAGAAGACCCTCTTCTTCTTCTTTGTTCTCTCATTTAGACACCTAGATTAGTCTCTATGAAATCATAATGCCCCAATGCTCTTTCTGACACTCAAATATCTCTCAATGGTTTAATATATAACCATCCTATATTCATTCCTAAATTTTTGTTAGATATATGTGCCCTAGAAGCCAGAATTGGCTGACACTTGTAATACACTTCTAGGGGCAAAATTATAATTTTGACTATAATTAATGAAATGGGTTATTTTCTATCACACATGTGTATTTAGTGTCTGTGATACATCCTTTGAGTTAATGGTAATGATAATTCATATTTTCAAGAGTTGAAAATTTAAGACATGAATAATCATTATTAACTCATAAACAGCTCCCGACCATAGGATCATCACGAGGATGGTGATTGATCCGGAAGGTTGGTGTACGATCGCTTCTCTTTAGTAGATGAGTCTTGAGTCTACGGTGTGGAGACACCGGAGCGAGAGTACAGGTACTCGTTAGAGAACGAGGGCACTGAGCGTGACCACCTCGAGTAGTCATTAGGGAAGTCTACCTTCTCGTCAATGACTGACTCGATGCTGCAGTAGTGTGTCTGGTTCTTTGACCTGAGATGCATCGGCAGTTCACCTTGAGGGTGTTATAGTTTGACTACACCATTACTCGGTCTCCTAGCCATATGGAACCCTGAGGTGTATGTTGGCTATGACATGTTCATTGTAGGAACTGGATTGCATCAAGATGGGATCTATCTACCTCGGTGGTAGAGGAGTAGCCCTATGATGATCATGAGAATCAAGTCCAGAAATCCATGGCCATGGTAGAGTGAAATAATAGAAAGAGTTTCTATTTAGATTTTCACATTGGACTCGAATCGAATGATTACATCATATGACAGAGACTAGGGTTTGACGAGTTCACCTTAACCCTAATCTGATCGGGGCTCAAGATAGAAGAACTTAATCACACAGGTAGCTGCACCAAGAGGTTCGCATTCAGCTCTGATGGGTTGCCACCATATACTGCTAGGTGTCACTGGTGGATTTTGGGAGCAATTAGAATGATTTAGATGATCGATCATTCTAGCTGTTCGAATCAGAAGAGTTCTGATCCATCGAAAGGAGTTTCGATGATGTCTATGATAGAGATCATGACATATCCCATTACCATACAGAACTGAACCTAACTGGGTCACACAAACAAGGGTTTGAATCTGGTGATCATCAATTGAACTGATCTAGTTCAATTGATCTGAATGAGATTCAATTAGGTTCAAGGAAATCGTGCTAGCACTCGATTGAACCTAACGTTCTTCTTTTACTATCATAAATAAGTTGTCCTGACTGAGCCAAAGGAGTTTGTGCTCAATCAGAGGCCTTCATATGGTCTGACTGGAGGTTGTCCAAGTCAGAATAGGTTGTCTTATTTGTAAGACATTACCTGCCATTTTTGGTCACCTGCCATTTCTTGTTCTTTGACTTTGGTCAAAAGTCTACCTTTGACTGGTCAAACGTTGACCATTGACCCTTTGACTTTTGACCACATGTCATGCACCTATTGGAGAGCTGGTGGGGGCTTGTCCCCCTGCCAGAACCTGGCAAGGAGAAGGGCGCACGCCAAGGGTGGCGTGAGCCCAAGTAGGAGGCGCCTAGGAGTCCTTGTTGGACAAGGACTCCACCTCCCTTTTGGATTCCAATCAGAGTTCTACTAAGAATCCAGTTTGACTGGTCTTAGGCGCCCTCTAAGGAGGAATCCAGGGGTCTCTATTTTCCAACCAATCAGATTTAGATCTGATTTCACAAAGGGTTGTGATTGGTTGAGAGGAAGAGGAGTTGGATCACAAGCTTAGGTCTATAAATAAGACCCTGCGCCCAACCCTAATTCCAAAAAGTCTTATTGAAAGAGATTTCCCACGTCCAAGGCTGCCTCTCCCCTCCTTCTCCATGCCATACTCTCTTCTCCCCTTGCTCTCCACGTCCAAAAGTGTTTTGGACTTAGTTTGGTGCGATTCAGATCAAGGAAAGGCGATCAAAAGCAAGAAGGCTGCGCTGCTGCAAAAGGACGACTGCAGATCTTCAAAAGAGTTTTGAAGATCCTCCAGATCAGATCCAGATCTGATTTTTGGAGGTGTGATAGAGAAGAAGAGGATCTCCAGATCCAACCCGAGTGGATACCGGTAGAGGCCAGGCGCTTGCGTGGCTAAGATCCAGAACCTTCCGCTGCAATCAGGATCATCTACAGGGTAATAGGATTACCCAAATCAGGTAAATTAAATTTGATTTAATTTATCTTATTTTATTTTATTTATTAAAATAATAAGAATCAGATCTGAAACATATCAAGATCTGATTGAGATCAAGAGAAAATTTTTGAAATATATCTCTTGATCTAATCAGATCTGGACGAACCTGGACCGGGAAATCAGGATTTCCCTTCAACTGGTATCAGAGCCATGGTTCTAAAATTGTTTAGATCTGATTTTAATTTTATTTTAATTAGAAAATAAAGTGATTTCAGATGTCACATGAGATGTGATCAGATCTGAAATCAGAAAAATTAAAATTAAATGATTTGGATCTAAGAACATGAAGATATGCATGACTAGTTCTAGAATAGAATAGTTCTATAGAATAGTTTTGCATGTCTTTGATTTAATCTGATTAAATCATATTTTAGATCTTCTTATTTACTATTTTCTGATATTATAAGTGTTATAATAACATCTGATAAACAGCAAATAAAAATTATTTAATTTTAAATATCATATGAGATATGATAGATGCATGACTAGACTAGTTGTAGAATAGTTCTACATAATTGTCTAGATTAGAATTTATTTTGATTAGATCAATTTAAATCTAATTTTTTAGATTATTATGTGATAATTTAGATCTGAAAACATGCATGATTATGATACATGAGATGTATGCAAAATATGCCTTGATTAGATCTAAATTTGTATATGAGATATATGATATAGATCTATAACTGTTTTGTAGTATTTACATGTTCCTGATTAAGGCGTTCCTCTTGGCCGTCCGGTCATAAGAACGAAGAAGGGTTTAAAGGCCCTCTCTTCCCATTCGATGGGGTGTTCTTATGACGTGTAGGGGTGCTGCGTGTTCGTCCTTAATCAGAAACCCAAAACTTACTTTCTGCAAAACCCTAGATCCTGAAACCCTAGGATTTATTGTGCATATTTTGTTTATGAACCCAACTTAATTAAGAATTAAGTTTATGGAATATTAATTAGGTCTAAAATTGAGAATTTCAGATCTAAGACATATTCATAATACTGGGTTCGGGCTTGGGTAGCTCAATTAGGTCTAAGCGGTTGATCAAACCGAATCAAGAGTTGGTTAGATGGGATCAACAATGCTTAAATTGACCAGCCTAATAGGATTAAGTCTGGGTCAAGATCGAGTCACGATCAAGCAAGACCTAATTAGGCTCAGAGGTTAGAGTCTGGATTGTAGGCTAACCCAATTGGTTCTGACTCAACAATTTGGTGTCTAAGGTAAGTTTGGCACAGACGACCGACTGGTTTTTAATTGGAAGCTACTCGACCTGAATGCGTTCTTGTGCGAGTTAACGGCATATTCCTTCCACCGGTCTCACTTACCTGGCCATATCTGTTGACACAGTTCTGATCTGAGGTGGTCAATAATCCGAGCTGACCCATGCCACTAGGTTAGTCATAATTGTTATGACTAAGCCAAGTCTAGTTTAATGAGACCTGAATCAATTCTCCCTAAGAAAAGATTAAGTCCGAGGTCTTCCACCATTGTAGACGTGCGGGCCCTTCCCGGGGTTGATTGTTCTCGGCTGGATACAGTGGCTCAGTTGCACCGGGAAGACGCAACCATGTCTATTAGGCATTGGATGCTATGGGCTGGAGGATGAGTTGGGCTCAATATTCCGGATACGGTGAGAGACCCAATTAGGAACCCAGTCTATGCAAATGGTGGGTCTGACTTAACTAAGGAGTGGATCAATATTCCGGATACGGTGAGATTCATGAATTAGAGACCAAGTTTGGGTGCACCATGATTAGAGAATCATTGAACAAGAGTTGTTCACTCATTGGCTAACCCATCACCAATAACTGTTAGGTGAGGTGATGAGTCAGTTGGTGAGACCGCACCACCCACTAGAAATCATCAATCGCGGAGATTTTCGCATCTCTACAGAGGGAGTGTAGGGATCCGAGAAAATAGTGGGAGCTAATTTGTTTAAAAATAAAATCCCTAAACAAATTGGTCAAGTCAAAATTACAGTATCTAACTAGAATCTTTGACTCTCTACAGGAAAATGTCTGCGTCCAACCCACTGGCACGTATCCTAGACACACATAGACTGACTGGACCCAATTATAAAGATTGGCTCAGGAACTACAAAATTGTTTTGGGTTCAGAGAAGTTAACACATGTTTTGGACCAGGACCCTCCCACCTTACCAGCTCGTCCATCCACTGAACAGAGAGCGTCTCTGGAAAAATGGATTGACGAAGACAATAAGGCCAGATACTACATGTTGGGCTCGATGTCTGATGAGCTCCAGCGCCAACATGAAGATATCGGGACTGCTCGCCAAATGTTGGCTCACCTGCAGGAGATGTTTGGTGAACAGAGTCGCGCAGCCAAATATCAAGTCACGAAAATGACTTTTTAAGGCTAAGATGCGTGATGGGCAGTCAGTCCAAGATCACTGTCTGACAATGATCAAGGACATGGAAGAGCTTGAGAAGCTCGGTGTGAAGTTGGACTTGGATCTGCAGAACGATATTATTCTGCAATCCTTGACTGATGCATATGGGCAATTCATCATGAATTACCACATGCATAAACTTCAAAATTCCTTGGCCGAGTTGATGAATATGCTGGTTACCGCTGAGCTTTCTATGAAAGGTTCTAAAGGCTCAGTTCTTGCTATGGAACGGACTTCTTCCAAAAGAAAGTCTTATGGAAAGAAAAAGAAGTCTGTGAAAAAGCAAAAGGTAGAAGGATCAAAGAAGAAGAAGGCAGAACCGAAGAAGAAGGTCGATGGCAAAGGAAAGTGTTTCCATTGCAACAGCGACGGCCATTGGAAGCGGAACTGCCCTACTTACCTGGCCACCCTGAAAGAACAAGAAGGAAGGTCCTTCTGGAGGTATGCTCGTTATTGAGTCTAACCTTACGGTTTCTTCTGCATCCAGTTGGGTGCTTGACTCTGGTTCTAGTGCTCATCTGTGCACTTCTATGCAGGGTCTTGAGGATAGCAGGAGGCTGAGGGATGGAGACATGATCCTACGCGTCGGTAATGGAGCAAGAGTTGCTGCAGTAGCCGTGGGAACATACCCTCTGCGATTACCATCTGGTTTAGACTTAGTTTTAAAAGACTGTTATTATGTGCCTGCAGCTAGCAGGAATTTGATTTCTGTTTCATGCTTAGCACAAGAAGGTTATGTGATCACCTTCTTTAAGGACCATTGTAACATTCTTTATGAAAGAAATAAAATTGCAAATGGTTTCCTTGTTAATGGTCTTTATCAGTTGCATATTGATGTACCTATTTTAACTATCGAGCAAAACGTGAATGCCAAACGACCTAGGGATAGTCCAAACGACAGATATCTATGGCACCTGAGATTAGGTCATATAGCAGAAGATAGGATTAACAAATTGGAGAAAAATGGGCTATTGAGTCCATTGACTTTTGAGTCATATCCAACTTGTGAATCTTGTCTTCAAGGCAAAATGACTAAACTCCCTTTTGTTGGACATGGGGAGAGGGCCACAGATCTCCTTGCCCTAGTACATACTGATGTGTGCGGCCCATTCGATGTGCCGGCTAGAGGCAATTTTGTCTACTTCATTACCTTTACCGATGATCTGTCTAGGTATGGGTATGTGTATCTTATGAGACATAAGTCTGAAGCCTTTTGAAAAGTTCAAAGAATTCAGACATGAAGTAGAAAAACAAACTGGAAAACCCATTAAGGTTCTTCGATCAGATCGAGGAGGTGAATACCTTAGCCGGGAATTCCTAGACTATCTTAAGGAAAATGGCATAGTCTCTCAATGGACTCCACCAGGAACACCTCAACTCAACGGGGTTTCAGAACGGAGAAATCGGACTCTATTGGATATGGTTCGATCCATGATGAGCTTCACAGACCTCCCAGATTTTCTTTGGGGACATTCATTATTAACTTCAATCTATTTACTGAATAGGGTTCCCTCTAAAACCGTTCCTACCACACCGTATGAGATATGGCACGGTAAGAAACCAAGTCTGAGTCATCTCAGAATTTGGGGTTGTCCGGCTTATGTCAAAAGACAACAAGCGGACAAGTTAGAGTTTAGGTCCTTTAGAGCTCGATTCATAGGATATCCTAAAGAGTCATTAGGATACTATTTCTACATTCCAGAAGACCACAATGTGATTGTGAGTCGACATGCCATATTTCTTGAAAAATAGTTTATTCAAGATAGTGGCATTGGAAAGCAGATTAAGCTTGATGAGAAAGTCTCACAAGCAGAAAGAGCTAAGGACCAAGTGGAACCAAATCAGGTTGAGCCAATAAGAACACTACCTCCTCCACCTCGTAGATCGGAAAGAGTTTCCCGTCCCCCTGAAAGATACTTAGGTATTATTTCAGAGGATGTAGAGGAAATGTTCCTCATAGGTAATGGTGCTCATGGTGATGATCCCAAAACCTACAACGAGGCGATATCAGATATCGACTCCGAGAAATGGCTTGAGGCAATGAAGTCAGAGATCGACTCGATGCACTCAAACCAAGTCTGGACCTTGGTAGATCCACCAGAAGGTATAGTACCTATTGGGTGTAAATGGATCTTCAAGAGAAAGATTGGTGCAGATGGGAATGTGGAGACATTCAAGGCTAGACTGGTGGCAAAAGGTTATAGTCAACGTGAAGGCATTGACTATCAGGATACCTTTTCCCCGGTAGCTATGCTAAAATCCATCCGCACATTGCTTGCTGTTGCAGCCTATTTCGATTATGAAATATGGCAAATGGACGTGAAAACGGCATTCCTAAATGGATATCTTGAGGAAGATATCTATATGGAACAGCCGCTAGGTTTCACATCCAGTGATACTGATCACAAGGTTTGCAAGCTGCAAAGGTCCATATATGGACTTAAGCAAGCATCTCGGAGCTGGAACACTCGTTTCAATGATGTGATCAAAAAGTTTGGTTTCATCAAAAATGAAGAGGAACCATGTGTTTTCAAAAGGGTCAGTGGGAGCGCTGTTGTCTTCCTCGTATTGTACGTGGATGACATCCTCCTTATTGGGAATGATATTCCCATGTTGACATCAGTCAAGATGTGGTTGTCAAGGAATTCTCCATGAAAGACCTAGGTGAAGCATCCTTTATTCTAGGAATTAAGGTCTATAGGGATAGACCGAATAGGATGCTAGGACTTTCACAGAAGATGTACATAGAGGAAGTACTAAAGAGGTTTAGTATGGAAAACTCTAAGAGGGGATTAATACCCTTCAGACATGGTATTCATCTTTCCAAGAAGATGTGCCCCAGCACACCTGAGGAAATAGAACGCATGAGCAAGATCCCTTATGCTTCTGCAATAGGGAGCCTCATGTATGCCATGCTATGTACACGACCTGATATAGCCCATGCTGTGAGTGTCACAAGCAGATATCAGTCAAATCCAGGTGAAGAACACTGGACTTCTGTGAAATGTATCCTTAAGTACTTGAGAAGAACTAAGGATATGATGTTGGTCTTTGGTAATGGAGAACTCCAAGTTCAGGGATACACAGACTCGGACTTCATGTCCGATATAGATGATCGAAAGTCGACATCTGGAAGTCTGTTTGTGTGCAATGGTGGAGCTGTCAGCTGGAAGAGTTCCAAGCAAACTGTGATAGCAGATTCCACCATGGAAGCAGAATATATAGCTGCATCAGAGGCTGCAAAGGAAGCATTCTGGTACAAGAAGTTTGCTGCAGAAATTGGAGTAATGCCATCAGATGCCATTCCTCTTTACTGCGACAACAATGGCGCCATAGCCCTTGCTAAGGAGCCGAGGTCTCACCAGAAGTCCAAGCACATTGAGCGGCGATATCATCTCATCCGCGATTACCTTGAGAAAGGTTACGTTGAGGTCAAGAGAGTCAACTCCGCAGATAATGTGGCAGACCCACTTACAAAGCCGTTGGGCCAGCAGAAGATCGAAGCCCACCTTGAGAAGATGGGACTTAGACTTGTAGCCAATTGGCTTTAGGACAAGTGGGAGATTGTTAGATATATGTGCCCTAGAAGCCAGAATTGGCTGACACTTGTAATACACTTCTAGGGGCAAAATTATAATTTTGACTATAATTAATGAAATGGGTTATTTTCTATCACACATGTGTATTTAGTGTCTGTGATACATCCTTTGAGTTAATGGTAATGATAATTCATATTTTCAAGAGTTGAAAATTTAAGACATGAATAATCATTATTAACTCATAAACAGCTCCCGACCATAGGATCATCACGAGGATGGTGATTGATCCGGAAGGTTGGTGTACGATCGCTTCTCTTTAGTAGATGAGTCTTGAGTCTACGGTGTGGAGACACCGGAGCGAGAGTACAGGTACTCGTTAGAGAACGAGGGCACTGAGCGTGACCACCTCGAGTAGTCATTAGGGAAGTCTACCTTCTCGTCAATGACTGACTCGATGCTGCAGTAGTGTGTCTGGTTCTTTGACCTGAGATGCATCGGCAGTTCACCTTGAGGGTGTTATAGTTTGACTACACCATTACTCGGTCTCCTAGCCATATGGAACCCTGAGGTGTATGTTGGCTATAGCATGTTCATTGTAGGAACTGGATTGCATCAAGATGGGATCTATCTACCTCGGTGGTAGAGGAGTAGCCCTATGATGATCATGAGAATCAAGTCCAGAAATCCATGGCCATGGTAGAGTGAAATAATAGAAAGAGTTTCTATTTAGATTTTCACATTGGACTCGAATCGAATGATTACATCATATGACAGAGACTAGGGTTTGACGAGTTCACCTTAACCCTAATCTGATCGGGGCTCAAGATAGAAGAACTTAATCACACAGGTAGCTGCACCAAGAGGTTCGCATTCAGCTCTGATGGGTTGCCACCATATACTGCTAGGTGTCACTGGTGGATTTTGGGAGCAATTAGAATGATTTAGATGATCGATCATTCTAGCTTGTTCGAATCAGAAGAGTTCTGATCCATCGAAAGGAGTTTCGATGATGTCTATGATAGAGATCATGACATATCCCATTACCATACAGAACTGAACCTAACTGGGTCACACAAACAAGGGTTTGAATCTGGTGATCATCAATTGAACTGATCTAGTTCAATTGATCTGAATGAGATTCAATTAGGTTCAAGGAAATCGTGCTAGCACTCGATTGAACCTAACGTTCTTCTTTTACTATCATAAATAAGTTGTCCTGACTGAGCCAAAGGAGTTTGTGCTCAATCAGAGGCCTTCATATGGTCTGACTGGAGGTTGTCCAAGTCAGAATAGGTTGTCTTATTTGTAAGACATTACCTGCCATTTTTGGTCACCTGCCATTTCTTGTTCTTTGACTTTGGTCAAAAGTCTACCTTTGACTGGTCAAACGTTGACCATTGACCCTTTGACTTTTGACCACATGTCATGCACCTATTGGAGAGCTGGTGGGGGCTTGTCCCCCTGCCAGAACCTGGCAAGGAGAAGGGCGCACGCCAAGGGTGGCGTGAGCCCAAGTAGGAGGCGCCTAGGAGTCCTTGTTGGACAAGGACTCCACCTCCCTTTAGGATTCCAATCAGAGTTCTACTAAGAATCCAGTTTGACTGGTCTTAGGCGCCCTCTAAGGAGGAATCCAGGGGTCTCTTTTTCCAACCAATCAGATTTAGATCTGATTTCACAAAGGGTTGTGATTGGTTGAGAGGAAGAGGAGTTGGATCACAAGCTTAGGTCTATAAATAAGACCCTGCGCCCAACCCTAATTCCAAAGTCTTATTGAAAGAGATTTCCCACGTCCAAGGCTGCCTCTCCCCTCCTTCTCCACGCCATACTCTCTTCTCCCCTTGCTCTCCACGTCCAAAAGTGTTTTGGACTTAGTTTGGTGCGATTCAGATCAAGGAAAGGCGATCAAAAGCAAGAAGGCTGCGCTGCTGCAAAAGGACGACTGCAGATCTTCAAAAGAGTTTTGAAGATCCTCCAGATCAGATCCAGATCTGATTTTTGGAGGTGTGATAGAGAAGAAGAGGTTCTCCAGATCCAACCCGAGTGGATACCGGTAGAGGCCAGGCGCTTGCGTGGCTAAGATCCAGAACCTTCCGCTGCAATCAGGATCATCTACAGGGTAATAGGATTACCCAAATCAGGTAAATTGAAATTTGATTTAATTTATCTTATTTTATTTTATTTATTAAAATAATAAGAATCAGATCTGAAATATCAAGATCTGATTGAAGATCAAGAGAAAATTTTTGAAATATATCTCTTGATCTAATCAGATCTGGACGAACCTGGACCGGGAAATCAGGATTTCCCTTCAATCAAGCCAAGTTTGGGCTCTAGTGGTCAATTATCATCCGACAAACCCATAAATAGGAAAGTCAAAAAAGATCATGTGTAATTGACCAAAAAACACAATCTTCCCATCTAAGACATGATCCATAAATTATTCCAAATAAGTAGAAGAGGGAGAGAGAGATGGTGCATGAGAGGCCTTGGGCATGATCTCATTCATGTAAATACAAAAGTAGGGCATGGAGAGGGCATGGGGACCATATGGTGCAAGAAAAGAAGTTCTTAGTCTCACTAGGACTCTTTATTTTGACTTGGTCCAAGTATGGTTTCTCAAACCAAATTAAATCAGAAATAAATCAACCTAATTAAATTAGGTTCTAACCTATTTAAGAACTTAATTAAATCAAATTTAATTTTAATTTATTTTTTAATCAAATTAAAAAATTGGGTTGACCCAAGTCCTAGTTGAACTAGGATTAGTTCTTCCTTGCACTTGGCTTATCCAATAAGCCAATTGGACTTAATCCAATCAAGCCCAAACCAAATATAATAAAATTATATTTAATTAAAATTAATCTCAACCCTCTGGCTTAATCAAATTAAGATAAATAGTAATCAAATTGCTAATCGATCCACCTGCAACACTTGTGCTAGGTTAAACATCAATTATATTGATCGTTTAACCCTAGAACGATTCTTAATTGCTGATCAACCATCCGATCGGATCCTGAACTCTAATGTGTGTGATCTCATAGGTCCGAACCTAAGTCAGTAGCATAGAAATAAATTTTTATACTAATCAAAGTGACCATCTAGCAATAGTATCCGATGGTCCGATAGGTCGAATGTGTATAACAACATCCTTAGAACCTATATAAAAATATAGTTTCCATATCATTCATCCCCTTGACCAAAATGTTCATAGGACACCTCAGAGTTCAACTATCAACTCTAATCAGGTTATCCACATTATATTTTAAAATATTAAATCCATCTGATGGATTATCCTGGTCAAGGTTTTGCCATATTGAAATACAGTGATACATTCTTCTCCAACTCTTGGAGTGGTCAATCCCATCTTAATCACACATCGACTTTGTAAGTTCTTGACTATGCCCAAAAGCCTTTCGTTACTGAATTAGAAATTCAATTAGTCCGATACCAAAGCATAGTGAGTTGCTTGTAAGTCACTG
The DNA here is from genome assembly GCA_006176705.1 of Cocos nucifera. Classification (NCBI taxonomy): domain Eukaryota; kingdom Viridiplantae; phylum Streptophyta; class Magnoliopsida; order Arecales; family Arecaceae; genus Cocos; species Cocos nucifera. The sequence continues at coordinate 44,230 of QRFJ01002517.1, read as the reverse complement.
AGGTGATCTCAGATCTAAGGGATATTTATACCTATATCCCATCATAGATATTCTCGATAGTAGAATGCTTTGAAGTTGGTCACATTCAATGATGATATACCCATACATCTCACCTGTATGCCATACCAGTATCTCCACACTTCTTGGTTAAGAGGACAACCAACCCATATGGCATACAGCAACCTATGCTCGATAGATGCTGTCATCCTAATTAACAGCCTATCATTTAATCGTAAACTGTTTTAAGGACTAATCGATAAATCCTCTTTTTATCGAAGCTAAACAGTCCTAAGAACTTCATCACAACTTTGGAGTTTATTAGAAGATGTAAACTTGTAATAAAAAATATGCCAAAAATATTTTTATTAATTAATAAATTAATTATAATTATAATATATCTCAACCGTGAATAGATTGATAATTGGCTTTGGGACACATTTTCTAATAGGTTGTCTTCTTAACCAAGAAGTATGAAGATACTGTTATGGCATGCAAGTGAAGCGTAGGGGTATATTCCACTGAACGTGATCCAACTGTGGAGCACTCTACTGTCAAGAGTTGCTCACGAAGGATATGGGTATAAGTGTCCCTTAAACCTAAGATCACCATGGTGGCTTGCAAGCAACTCATTATACTTAGGTACCGAACTACTTGAATTTTTAATTCAATGATGGAAGGCTACTGGGTGCAGTCAAGTACTTGTTTAGTCGGTGTTTGAGTCAAGATGAGATTGACCTCTCCAAGTGTTGGAGCAAGTTTATCACTGTATTTTAATTTAACAAAACCTCAGTCGGGGTGGTCCATACGATGGACATTAAATTTTGAAATATATTATAGATAATTTTTTAGGGTTGATAATTAAACCCTAGGTTATCTTTTGAGCATTGAGGCCAAGTGGATGAATTATACGGTAACAATATGCCATAGATTCGTCGATATGGCATTACGACTATTCGACCTATCCAAATATCAGGTACCATTACTAGATAGTAACATCGATTGGTATAGAAAATTAGTTTCTATGCTATCGGCTTAGGATTCAAATCTATGGGGTCATACACAATAGGAGTTTCTACCTGATCTGATGACTGATCTAGAGTCTCGATGACCTAAGACTCTATGGTCAAGAGTCCCACTAGACTGAAATTCTATGATCTAGAATTCTACTAGACTAAGATCTGAGTCCTACTTGCTTGGGACTCTCAGATCAAGAGTTTCACTGATCTGGAACTTTATGATCGTGAGTTTCATTCATTTTGGACACTGGGTTCAAGAGTCCCACTGGTTTGGGACTCTTCAAGAGTTTCATATTGATGGGACTCTATTACCCAGATATCCATCCGATTGAAACTCTACAATTATTAGAGGATTAATTAATAATTTAATTATTTATTAGCTTAATTTGATTAAGCGATGAGGATTCTATCAAGTCTGATTGAATTTGATTCGATTGAGTTTGATCCGATCAAATCATGAGATGACCTAATCGCCATGGGAGATTCGACTCTAATTTGATCAAAGCCTGGACCTAATTAATTTCTAATTTAATTAAAAATTAATTAGATTAGATTAAACCTAATTTAATTAGGTTTGACCAGCTCTAATTAGATCTAGAAAAATTGGTTTGGTTGAAACCAATTTGGAAAAGTCAAATGAGATTTGAATTTCAAATCTCCCTGTGCCTAACACTTTGACATTTTGACCATTTTTTCTTTCACACACATTCTGATTTTTCTATGAGTTTTCCCATGTAGAAAGAAGGTTTCTTGTGCTCCTTGACTTGGTCTTTGGCATTGAGATTGGATGAGGCATTTGCTTGAATTTCAAATTCAAGCAAGTGGTTGGAACCTCTCTAACTTCCAAACCTTATATCTTCCCTTCGCCACTCCTCTTTTTGTGTCACACTTTCTCTAAGGTTTCTAGATGTGGGCACATAGAAGGAGAGTCCTTCTACATATCAAACTCACTAGATTGGGCGTTGGATGTGGATATGCTTCTCTTGAATTTTGAAATTAAGAGAACGGTTGAAACAAGTTCAACCACTATAGCCCTATCCACTCCATATGAAATATCCACTACTTTGAACCCATTTTAAAAGCGTTTGTTCTTGGGCGTGAGTGTGAAACATCTAAGAGAGTGCATGAGGGGTTTTTTGGAGAGAGAAAATTAGAGAAGGGGTGCAAGTTCTATGCATGGAAAAGCAAAAAGAAGCAGAGAGAGGTTCTCTTGCACTGATGCCATTCTTTTTAGTTTTTTCCTTTTAGTCGCCCATCCTAAAAAGGGTTTGAGAGTGAGTGTACAGTAGAGGGAGAGTCTCTCTTTTTGTGAAAATTTATTTCATGGGAAAACTCCAAAGAGAGAGGGCGTGAGAAGATTTTCGGGCATCAGGGTTTTTGGGTGTCTCAAACCCTAGAGTTGGGACTCAAGGTTCCAATGGAGAGATCGAGTGCTGTGAGCATCGGATCACCACCAAATTTTGTACACCACCTCATCAACCTCCATATTTTATCTTTTGGCTTTCCAGAGCATCTAAAAGATTAGGAGAAAGGTCATTGATCAGATCGACGAAGATCAACCATCGAAGGCCCTGGCGAGAAGCTAGCACACCAGTTGAGCTGATCGGGACTAGAAGCTCCGTATGGACCAACCATAGAGGCCAAACAAGTATGCAACTATAGCACGATGCTAGATCTTCTTTTGGTGGATTTAAATCATAGAGATCAGCTATCTACACATAGGTATCATGTTCTGAACATGAGTAGGTTAGTTGATATGATTTACTAACCTTATGCATTTAATTTTATTGTTACATATTAACATGTCTAGATCCAAATGTAGGATTTTTGATATGATCAATACATGCTTAGTATTAATTTTAGATTAATTTTACTTTTGCTATAATAATATTCAAAAAATATTTTGAATAGCATGCTAAAAATCCTACGCGATTTCCAACAGTTAACCTCCTATTTAAGAATCGGAGGCCTTCAATTCTATGTCAGGATGAGGTCTTCCTACTATTCTTAACGTGGTTGGATTTTTTCTTCATTAGGATGAGGTCTCTTTCTATTCCTAACAAAGTTGCTAGGCACAAAAGGGCCGTTGAGAGGGCCTCTCCCCATTACCTCATGTTTAAGAACCAGAGGCCTTCACCCTCGTTAAAATGCGGTTAATCTCATATTTAAGAACTGAAGGCCTTTAATTCCACATTAGGATGAGGTCTTCCTACTATTCCTGACATGGTTGGTTTTTTCCTTCATTAGGATGAGGTCCTCCTTATAGGATTTGGTATGGTGCTTCCAAGCCTTGGAAGGCCACAGGAGGAGCCAGGGTGTCAGCTTCGGAGACTAGGATGGGCATGAGTCCTAGGACTAAGATAAAAGTTGTTCTAGGTGAAGGCAGCGTGCAGCCTTGCATGGGACTCGAGGTTCAAGTGTGAGGATCTTGAGAGGCTTGGTAGGTTTTTCAGAGATCTGAAACACAAGGTGGAGCAAAGGTTCAAAGCCAAGAAAAAGAATCAGCCAAGATAGGGACAGGCAGACAGGTGAGTTGGCTCAGTTATGCAGTCGAGCCGACTCAGGCTAAGATCAAGCTGGTTCATGGCACAGCCGAGCTGGCTGTCTTAAGCAGATAGAAGATGGCATTCGGGCATGATGCAGCTGAGCCGGCTCGGCTCCTGAGCGAGCCGGCTTGACGAGTGCGAACAAGACTCTTTGGATTTTCTATTTGGTCTTGGATTGGGTTTAATCCAAGGGGTCTTAAGGCCTGATCCAATAAGGTCTTAAGGGGGCTAACTCATGTATGGGTTGGGTTTAGATCCAGGGGATGAGAGCATATGAGATATGGGCTCAGTGAGTGCTTTCATGTATTGGGTTAGCCTATGAGAGTTTTTCAGCTGGGGTTTGGGTTTATTAGGGTTATGTGATGTGACAGAAATCCTAGGGTATATAAACCTAGGTATTGTATCTTTACAATAGAGTGGAATCAATACAGAGCTTTTCTTCCTAACGCTCTTCTCTCTTTTCTCTTTGGTTTCAACTTTAAGCCCTAAGGTGCTACCCACCAATTTTGTTCTTCTTCATATCTTTGGATTAACACCCAGATTTCATGCAAGAGATCAGATATATGACTATGGTTTCGAGCAACCGTAGGGACAATAGTTGGTGTCAAAGCGGTATCGATTATTTCAATACTTGGTATTAGAGCCCGATTGAGCGTGACAGAGGAAGAAGTTTAGATTATAACAGAAATCGGTAGCAAGATTCAGATCTAATATTTCTTCTAAGATTCGTGAGGAAGGGAGAGATCACAGGATTGCTGTCAACCATCCCTAGTTAAGGTATTCTTTTTCAGATCTACCTATTTGCCATTTTTGATTCAGTTTGATCATGGAGAATAGCAGGTTGAAGGTAGGATTTAAAAAATTTAATGGAAAGGGTGAAATTCCTATGGCTACTCGGAGCCATAGCCGTAGATCCAATCTCTTGCATGAACCTGGGTGTTAATCCAGCAAACTAAAGAAGATCTAATAAAGATGAGAGAAGCTAGGATTTTTGGCAATGGAATCAAAGAGAAGAGAGAAAAGAGTTAGGAAGAAAAGCTCAATTGTATTCCACTCTTATTGTAAAAGTTATAATATCCTAGTTTATATACCCTAGAGTTCCCACATGAATCCTAATAAACCCCAGCTCAAAAACTCTCCTAGGCTAATCCAATACATGACAGCATTCATCGAGCCCATGTATATTCATATCTCACATACTCTCATCCCCTGGATCTAAATCCAACCTATACATGAATTAGCCCTCTTAAGATCTATTTAACCGGGCCTTAAGACCCCTAGGATAAGTCCCTATCCTAGCCCAAATAGATATTAGATATATGTGCCCTAGAAGCCAGAATTGGCTGACACTTGTAATACACTTCTAGAGGTAAAATTGTAATTTTAACTAATATCAATAAAATGGGTTATTTTGTATCACATTTGTGTATTTAGTGTCTGTGATACATCCTTTGAGTTAATGGTAATGATAATTCATATTTTCAAGAGTTGAAAATTTAAGACATGAATAATCATTATTAACTCATAAAATGCTCCCGACCATAGGATCATCACGAGGATGGTGATTGATCCAAAAGGTTGGTGTACAATCATTTCTCTTTAGTAGATGAATTTTGAGTCTACAGTGTGGAGACACCAGAGTGAGAGTACAGGTACTCATTAAAGAACGAGGGCACGAAACGTGACCACCTCTAGTAGTCATTAGGGAGTCTACCTTCTCGTCAATGATTGACTCGGTGCTGCATAGTGTGTCTGATTCTTTGATCTAAGATGCATCGGTAGTTCACCTTGAGGATGTTATAGTTTGACTACACCATTACTCGATCTCCTAGCCATTCGGAATCTTGAGGTGTATGTTGGCTATAGTATGTTCATTATAGGAACTGGATAGCATCAAGATGGAATCTATCTACCTCGGTGGTAGAGGAGCAGCCCTAGATGATCATGAGAATCAAGTCTAGAAGTCCATGACCATGGCAGAGTGAAATAATAGAAAGAGTTTCTATTTAGGCTTTCACATCGGACTTGAATCGAATGGTTACATCATATGACAGAGACTAGCGTTTGATGAGTTCATGTTAACCCTAATCTGATCAGGGCTCAAGATAGAAGAACTTAATCACACAAGTAGCTGCACCAAGAGGTTCACATCCAGCTCTGATGGGTTACCACCAATTGGACTAACCCAGTTCAATTGGTTTGTATAAGATTCAATTAGGTTCAAGAAAATCGTGCTAGCACATGATTGAGCCTAATGTTCTCATTCAACAATCATTAAAGCTTGTCTCGATTGAGCCAAATATGTTTGAGCTCACTCAAGAACCTTTACTTGGTTTGACTAGAGCTTGTCCAGGTTAGAAAAGAGTTGTCTTAATTTATGAGATAAATTTAAGGCAACACCTGCCATTTTCCATCACCTGCTAAATCTTATTCTTTGACTTTGGTCAAACATTGACCTTTGACACTTAGACATCTGCCAATGTGTCATGCACCCATAGGAGAGAACATGGGGCTTTGTCCCCCTACTAAAATGTAGAAAGGGAGGGGATGCATGCCTAGGGAGGTGTGCACCCCATGAGGATCATGCCTGGAGTCCCATATAGATGGGACTCTAGTTTGCTTCATGCTTTCAACTTGGGTGGTGCCAAAGAGTCCTCTTTGACCAGTCTTGGTGCCACCTAAGGAGGTTTGTGAGGGACTCTAATCTGATTGGATTAGATGATGTCATTCCACCAATCAGATTTAGATCTGATTGCACAAAGAGCCATGATTGGTTGAGATGATGTGGCACTGCATGGCGCAGCAGGGTCTATATAAACCCTATCTGCGCCTAGGATTGAGAGGTTCTACCCTTTGCCCACACCACAAGAATTCTATCACTTCCTCTCCATGCCACCTTTAGGTCCTCTCTCTCCTATCCACGTCCAAGACATTTTGGGCTCGAGTTTGGTGCAATCCAAGCAAGAGAAAGGCAACAGGAAAGGAAGAAGGCAGCATTGCTACAAGAGATAATAGATGATCTTCAAAGGCATTTTAAAGACCTTCAAGATTAGATCTAGATCTAATTTTTGGAGTACAGATTGAAAAGAAGAAGATCTTCAGATTCTATCCGAGTGGATACCGATAGAGGTCAGGTGATTACGTGGCTACATCCAGAACCTCAGGCAAACATCAGGATCATCACAAGATAATAAGATTATCTATAACAAAGGTACTAAATTAGATTTAATTTATTTTATTTTATCAGATCGATAAAATTAGATCTGAAGAGTCTTAGATCTAATTTGGATTTAAGAGAAAAATTTTAAAATATCCCTCTTGATCAAATTAGATCTGAATGAATCTGACCCAAAAAATAGGATTTTTTCCTTCAATCCCTGCATGTCTTGATAGCCTCTCATGCTCACTTTGCCACTGCCATTATTCTTTAGTTGTTGAGCTTCCTTTGAGGCCTTTGGGATGACTGCCTCCACTGTTGAAGTCCTTGGCTTGCTCCTTTGCACCACCTTTGGAGTTATAGGTATCCTTCTACTTGGTAGCTGCATCACTTGTCCTGGACTTTCCTGGAGATCATGCAGCATTCCTTTACCGGCACTTGTTGCATATACTGATGCTCCACCTGACACTGTCCCCTTAGAGCCATGCTTGTCTCCTGGCACAATCCTCTCCACCTGGATCTGCACAGCCCCGGCACTGGTGTTGGGATATAGGTCCTCCCTCCGCACTCCTCTGCTCTGAACTTGTGCCATAGATTCTTCCACTCGTGAAGCCACCTTTATTCTATGCTCCACCTAGAACTGAAGTCCCCCTACTGCCACAGAAGCTAACTCTATCCCTGAGTCCCTCAAGGCCAACCATCCAACACCGCATTGCTAGGCCTATCACTATACCTCGAACACCGTCGCTGCCCCTTCGGACCCTTCATACTCTGGGAACCTATCCAAAATCATCTCAGATACACCACAACCTGCAGGTTCCTCCAAGACTATCAAGATTTCATCCGAATCTTCACTCTCAGTGATTGAACTAATAGAATCTAAGTTTTCTCCTCCCTTGCACTTCTTCCAAAGCGAACACTCCCACTTAAAGTGGCCTGCTTCTCCACACTTGAAGCATCTCTTGGACCCTTTACTGCCTCTCTGTTCGCCCTTCTTCTTCCCTTTCCTATGCTTCTTTGAAACCACAAAACTCTCCTGGAAGACCTCCCTCTTCATCATTCATTCCCGCTACTCATTGGACCTAAGCACTGATACGATCTTCTCATATACCAGTGTCTCATTACCATACAGCAATGTTGTCACCAACGAATCAAAACTTTCGGATAGCGAACACAGCAATAATAGACTCTTGTCCTCCTCTTCTAAATCTATCCTAATATTGAGCAAGTCCATACTCATCCGATCGAACCATTGAATATGCCCTGCAACATCCTCACCCTCCTGCATTTGAAGGTTGTATAGTTGCTTCTTCAGCATCAACTTGTTGCACATGTTCTTCCCTATGTACAACTATTGCAACCTCGACCATAATCCCTTGGGTGTTCTCTCCTCCAATATGCCATACAAAACTTCATCTGTCAGGCAAGCCCTAATCGTGGCACATGTTCTTTTCTCCAAGGACACCATCTCCTTGTCTGTTCATCTCTCCTGGCCCATCCTCCAAGGCCGAATTTAGCCTCATCTGAACCAGTAGATCCTCCATCCTTACCATCCACATCGTGAAACTTCTCTTTCTATCAAATCTTTCTAATCCTACTTTCAACCCACTGTTCTCCATGATCAATCTAAATCAAATAATAGCAAACAGGTAGAACTGAGAAATACCTTAACTAGGGATGGTGGACAGCAGCCCTATAATCTTTTTCTTCCTCACGAAGCCTAGAGAAAGCCTTTAGATTTGAATCTCATTGCTGATCTCTACTGAAAATCAATCTTCTTCCTCCTTCATGCTCAATCGAGCTCTGATACCAATTTATGTTCCTACGGCTGCTCCGAGCCACAACCGTAGATCCGATCTCTTGCATGAACCTAAGTGTTAATCTAGCAAACTGAAGAAGATCTAAGAAAGATGAGAGAAGCTAGGATTTTTGGCATTGGAACTAGAGAGAAGAGAGAAGAGAGTTAGGAAGAAAAGCTTAATTATATTCCACTCTTATTATAAAAGTTATAATACCCTAGTTTATATATCCTAGAGTTTCCACATGAATCCTAATAAATCCCAGCTCAAAAATTTTCTAGGCTAACCCAATACAAAAAAGCACTCACCGAGCCCATGTACACCATATCTCACATGCTCTCATCCCCTAGATCTAAACCCAAGCCATACATGAATTAGCCCCCTTAAGACCTTTTTAACCAGGCCTTAAGACCCCTAGGATAAGTCCCTATCCTATCCCAAATAGAACCCATGCATAAGTCTGTTCGTGCACTGGGCTGGCTCAGTCTCAGCATTGGGTTGGTTAACCTGAGAGTAGGTCGGCTCAGTTTTAAATTGAGCCAGTCTAGTTTCTATCCTATCCCTATAGTCTCAAACATGACCTTCTATCTATCCTGTGCTTTAAAACTTAGTCGACCCAATTTTGGACTGAGTTGGGTAACCTGCAGGAAAGCTCTCCTTTGCAGTCTTTGACCCTCGGCTTTGGTTCCTTGCTTCACCTTGTGTCCCAGGTCTCCGAAGCACCAACCAAGCCCCTCAAGATCCTCAACACCTGAACCTCGAGCCTATAGAGAGCTACATGCCACTTCCACCTTAGGACCACTCCTATCCTAATCCTAGGACTGCACCTATCCTAGTCTCCCCAAAGCCCTCGCCCTGGCTTCGCTCGTGGCCTTCCAAGGCTTGGAAGCACCACACCACCTACAAAAAAAGGTTTCATAATGTGGAAGGTTAGGATAGAGGATCTGCTAGTTCAGATAAGGCTGAATTCAATCTTGGAAGATAGACCAGAGGAGATGATAAATAAGGAGTGAAAGTCCCTAGAGAAAAGGGCATGTGCCACGATTAGGGCTTGTCTAGCAGATGAGGTGCTGTATGGCATGTTGGAGGAGAAGACACCCAAGGGTTTATGGTCGAGGTTATGCCAGTAGTACATTGGAAAGAATACGTACAATAAGCTAATGCTGAAGAAGCAACTGTACAGCCTTCGAATGCAGGAGGGCAAAAATATTGCGGGACATATTCAGTGGTTCTATTGGATGAGCATGAATTTGCTCAACATTAGGATGGATCTCAGAAAGAAGGATATAAGTTTATTGCTACTATGTTCGCTATCTGGGAGCTTCAATCTATTGGTAACAATATTGCTGTATGGTAAGGAGACGCTGGTAAATAAGGAGATCGTATCAGTTCTCAGGTCCAATGAGTAGCGAGAATGGATGACTAAGAGGGAAGTCTTCCAGGAGGGTCTTGTAGTTTCTGAGAGGCTAAGAAAAGAGAAGAAAAAGGGTCAATGAAAGGATAGCAAGGGGTCCAAGAGATGCTTCATGTATGGTGAAGCATGGTACTTTAAGCGAGAGTGTCCGCTTTGGAAGCCATGCAAGGAAGGAGAAAGATATGATTCCATCGATTTAGCCACTGAGAGTGAAGAGTCGGATGAGCTCTTGGTATTCTCGAAGGAGCTCATGGGGTGCGGTGTATCTGAGATGGTTTTAGATAGATCTGCGGAGTGCGGAGGGCTCAAAGGGACAGCGACGGTGTCCGAGGTGCAGCAGCAAGCTCAGCAATACAGCGTTGAGTAGTTATCCTCGGGGGACTGGATTATAGAGTCAGCTTCTGCGGCATCAAGAGGACTTCAATTTTAGGTGGAGAATCGGGCAGAGGTGGCTTCATAGATGGAGAGAGATGTGACATGAGTTTAGAGTGGAGGAGTGCAGGAGGACCAATATCCTAGCACCAACATTGAAGATGCACAGTTTTAGGTGGAGCAACACATGCGGGAGGACCAGTGAAGTTCTAAGGAGACTGTGTCAGGGTATGCAGTGGGTGCCAGCAAAGGATTGCTTCAAATTCTCTAAGAAAGTTCAGGATAAATGGTAAAGCTGCTAAGCAGAAGGGTGCCTATAATTTTCTTGGTGGTGCATAAGAGCAAGACAAGGTCTTCAATGGTGGAGGCGGTCATCCTAAAGGCCTCAAAGAAAGCTCAGCAGCTGAAGAAGGATGACAGTGGCAAGGTGTGCATAAGGAGCTGTCAAGGTGCGCAGGGACAGCAAGATCATGCAGGAGAACATTGCCAGGTGTGCCAAGGCTTGGGCACACCAAGGTGGAGATTATAGGATTTGGTGTGGTGTTCTCAAGCCTTAGGAGGCCACAAGAGGAGCTAGGGTGTTGGCTCCAGGAGACTAGGATGGGCATGAGTCCTATGGCTAGGATAGGAGTTATCCTAGGTGAAGACGGCGTGCAGCCCTGCACAGGAATCAAGGTTCAGGTGTGAAGACCTTGAGAGGCTTGGTAGGTGCTCCAGAGATCTGGGACACAAGGTGGAGCAAAGGATCAAAGTCAAGAAAAAGAATCAGCCAAGATAGGGGCTAGCACACAGGCAAGCTAGCTTGGATACACAGTCGAGCCAGCTCGAGCTGAGATCGAGCTGGCTCGGGGCACAACCAAGCCAGCTGTCTTAGGCAGACAGAAGATGGCATTTGAACATGACGCAGTTGAGCCGACTCAGCTCCTGAGCAAGCTAGCTCGACAGGTGCGAATAGGACTTTTCGGATTTTCTATTTGGTCTTGGATTGGGTTTAATCTAAGGGATCTTAAGGGCTGATCCAATAAGCTCTTAAGGGGGCTAACTTATGTATGGGTAGGGTTTAGATACAGAGGATAAGAGCATGTAAGACATGGGCTTGGTGAGTGCTTTCATGTATTGGGTTAGCCTAGGAAAGTTTTTTAGCTGGGGTTTGGGTTTATTTGGATTATGTGATGTGATAAAAATCCTAAGATATATAAATTCAGGTATTGTATCTTTACAATAGAGTGGAATCAATACAGAGCTTGTCTCCCTAACTCTCTTCTCTTTTTTCTCTCTAGTTCTAACTTTAAGCCTTAAGGTGCTGTCCATCAATTTTGTTCTTCTTCATATCTCTAGATTAACACCTAGGTTCCACGCAAGAGATTAGATCTATGACTATGGTTCCAAGTAGCCGTAGGAATAACAATTGGTATCAAAGCGGTACCGATTGTTCCAACACTCCGCTTGTTCCTAACGAAGTTGCTAAGGCACAAAGGGTCGCTGAGAGGGATTCTTCCTGTTACCTCCTGTTTAAGAATCGGAGGCCTTCGCCCTCGTTAAGTTGAGGTTAACCTCCTATTTAAGAATCGGAGGCCTTCAATTTCACGTCAGGATGAGGTCTTTTTGCTATTCTTGACGTAGTTGGCTTTTTCCTTCATTAGGACAAGATCCTCCTCCTATTCCTAACAAAGTTGCTGGAGTGCAAAAGAACCATTGAGAGGGCCTCTCTCCGTTATCTCTTGTTTAAGAATCAGAGGCCTTCACTCTTGTTAAGAAAAGATTAACCTCCTGTTTAAGACCAGAGGTCTTCAATTTTATTTAGTCGAGTAATTTCCTGCTATCGCATAATTTTGCACCAATGATAAAGATGTTAATGTAAGAAAATTTTATTGAAATATGGTTATTGATAATATATTTGTTGGCTTTTTGAGTTCCATGGTCGTGGGAGCGCGGCCTCTCCAAGCTCTTTCATGTAATAAGTTTCAGGTCAGATGATTTCTATAACCTTATAAGGGCCTTCCCCATTCAGAGCAAGCTTTCCTTGATTCTGTGGCTATGAGATGTCTACTCGCCAAAGTACCAAATCATCCACTCTAAATGTTTTGCTCCTGACTCTAAAATTGTAGTAGTGTGCTACCTTTTGCTTATAAGCTGCCATTCTAATCTGAGCCTCGATCTTCTTGCTTTTCTTCTAACAAGTCAAGGTTTGCTCTGAGATCTTGTGAGTTTCTCTATTCATTGAATGCTTTGACTCACATTGATGGGAGTTTAAGTTCTACTAGAATGACCTCTTCTATTTCAAAAGCTAAAGCAAATAGGGTTTTCCCAATTGGCAATCTCTGGATGGTTCTATAAGCCCAAAGCACATGATAGAGTTCGTTCACCCATATTTCTTTTGCCCTTTCAAGCCTTGCTTTTATTTCTTGTAGCAGGGTCCTATTAGTTACCTCGACCTCACTATTTGCCTATGGATGAGCCATTGATGTGAAGTAATGGGAGATATTCAGATCTTCACAAAACTCAACAAACTTCACTCCTGCAAACTGGCGTCCATTATTAGTAATAAGAGTCCGAGATAGGCCGAATCTGTAGACTATTGACTTTCAGATGAAGTCCTGCACCTTAGCTTCAGTAATCTTTGCCAAAAATTCAGTCTCGACCCAAAGTAATCTATTGCTACTAAGAGAAACTTTTGCTATCCTGATATCATGGGATAGGGCCCGAGTATGTCCATTCCTCACTACGTAAATGGCCATGGGGTACTCAAAGGTGTGAGTTGAGAAGCGGATTGTCTTTGAATATTAGCATTTCTTTGGCACCGATCACATTTCCTCACATATTCCATAGCATTCTGATGCATAGTCGATCAATAATATCCTTGTTGAAGCAGCTTATGAGATTGAGATCTGGCTCTTAAATGGTTTTCACATATTCTTTTATGAACCTCCCATAATGCATAGTTAGTTTCAGAAGGTCAGAGACATTTGAGGAGTGGTAGGAAATACAACCTCTTGTATAGTTTATTCTCATACAAAACATAATGGGAGGCCTAGTTTCTCAACTTTCGAGCTTCTTTAGGTTCTCTAGGGGGATGCCATCTTTGAGGTACAAAATCAGTGGATCGATCCAACTAGGCTCATGGTCAACTTGCATTACAGTTTGGGATACTTCCGAACTTGGATGTTGCAGAACTTCAAAGAAGACTTCCTTCGGTAGTTCGTTTGGAGCCAGTGTAACCAATTTGTACAGAAGGTCTGCCCTAATATTTTCTGCTCTTAGGATTGTTGAACCTCAAAGCTACTGAAGGCCCAAGTCAAATTCTTCACTTTGTCTAGGTACTTTTTCATACTTTCCTTCCAAGCTTCGTAAATACCATTGACTTGCCCTACTATTAATTGCGAGTCACCATAGACTTTCAGCTGATCTGCTTCTAGTTCTCTAGCTATTCTTAATCCTACAATCAGAGCTTCATACTCTGCTCCATTATTCATTGTAGAAAACTCGAAGTGCAGTGCATATTCTACAACAACTTCTAGGTTGATTAGAATCAAGCTTGCACCTGCCCTAAAGGCATTAGAAGAGCTATTGACATATATAGTGCAAAAGTCTTTAGGAAGATTTGTTCTTTCTTCAAGGAGGTTCAGCTGCAAACTAGGAGTGCCAACTTGCTGTTTAGGTTCAGCTGGGTCTGGAATAGTGTATTCTACCATAAAGTCGGCTAATATTTGGCCTTTGATTGATAGCCGAGGTAAGAATTTGATATCAAACTCGGTGAGCTCGATTGCAAACTTTGCTGTTCTTTTGAAGGTATTGGATCGATAAAGAATTGCTCTGATGGATTGGTCAGTAAGAAGTATGTGTTAGATATATGTGCCCTAGAAGCCAGAATTGGCTGACACTTGTAATACACTTCTAGGGGCAAAATTATAATTTTGACTATAATCAATAAAATGGGTTATTTTCTATCACATATGTGTATTTAGTGTCCGTGATACATCCTTTGAGTTAATGATAATGATAATTCATATTTTTAAGAGTTAAAAATTTAAGACATGAATAATCATTATTAACTCATAAAATGCTCCCGACCATAGGATCATCACGAGGATGGTGATTGATCCGGAAGGTTGGTGTACAATCGCTTCTCTTTAGTAGATGAGTCTTGAGTCTATGGTGTGGAGACACCGGAGCGAGAGTACAGGTACTCGTTAGAGAATGAGGGCACTGAGCGTGACCACCTCGAGTAGTCATTAGGAAGTCTACCTTCTCGTCAATGACTGACTCGATGCTGCAGTAGTGTGTCTGGTTCTTTGACCTGAGGTGCATCGATAGTTCACCTTGAGGGTGTTATAGTTTGACTACACCATAACTCGATCTCCTAGCCATTCGGAACCCTGAGGTGTATGTTGGCTATAGCATGTTCATTGTAGGAACTGGATTGCATCAAGATGGAATCTATCTACCTCGGTGGTAGAGGAGCAGCCCTATGATGATCATGAGAATCAAGTCCAGAAGCCCATGGCCATGGCAGAGTGAAATAATAGAAAGAGTTTCTATTTAGGTTTTCACATTGGACTTGAATCGAATGATTACATCATATGACAGAGAACTAGGGTTTGACGAGTTCACCTTAACCCTAATCTGATCGGGGCTCAAGATAGAAGAACTTAATCACACAGGTAGCTGCACCAAGAGGTTCACATTCAGCTCTGATGGGTTGCCACCATATACTGCTAGGTGTCACTGGTGGATTTTGGGAGCAATTAGAATGATTTAGATGATCGATCATTCTAGCTTGTTCGAATCAGAAGAGTTCTGATCCATCGAAAGGAGTTTCGATGATGTCGATGATAGAGATCATGACATATCCCATTACCATACAGAACTGAACCTAACTGGGTCACACAAACAAGGGTTTGAATCTGGTGATCATCAATTGAACTGATCCAGTTCAATTGATCTGAATGAGATTCAATTAGGTTCAAGAAAATCGTGCTAGCACTCGATTGAACCTAACGTTCTTCTTTTACTATCATAAATAGTTGTCCTGACTGAGCCAAAGGAGTTTGTGCTCAATCAGAGGCCTTCACTTGGTCTGACTAGAGCTTGTCCAAGTCAGAAAAAGGTTGTCTTATTTTGTAAGATATACCTACCATTTTTACCTGCCATTTTTGGTCACCTGCCATTTCTCATCCTTTGACTTTGGTCAAAAGTTGACCTTTGACTGGTCAAATGTTGACCATTGATACTTTGACTTTTGTCCACATGTCATGCACCTATTGGAGAGCTGGTGGGGGCTTGTCCCCCTAGCCAGAACCTGGCAAGGAGGAGGGCGCACGCCACCCTTGGCGTGTGCCCAAGCTGGAGGCGCCCAGGAGTCCCTGTTGGACAGGGACTCCATCTCCTTTTTGGATTCCGATTAGACTTCTCCTAAGAACCAACTTTGACTGGTCTTAGGCACCATCTAAGGAGGAATCCAAGGGACTCTATTCCCACCAATCAGATTTAGATCTGATTTCACAAAGGGTTGTGATTGGTTGGGAAGAAGAGGAGTTGGATCACGCATAGTCTATAAATAAGACCCTGCGCCCAACTCAAAGAGATAATACAATTCTCCATGCCCCAAGGCTGCCTCTCTCCTCCTCCTCCATGCCATGCCAAGTCCATCTTCTCCCTCTCCTCTCCATGCCCAAAGTAGTTTGGGATCTTCAAGGTTGGTGCAATCCAGATGAGAGAAAGGCGACAGAAAGCTAGAAGGCTGCGCTGCTGCAAAGGACAACTGCTGATCTTCGAAAGGTATTTTGAAGATCCTCCAAATCAGATTCAGATCTAATTTTTGGAGATGTGATAGAGAAGAAGAGGATCTCTAGATCCAGCCTGAGTGGATATCGGTAGAGGCCAGGCACTTGCGTGGCTAGATCCAGAACCTTCCGCTGCTTACAGGATCATCAACGGGTAATAGGATTACCCTACATTCAAGGTAAATTAAATTTGATTTAATTTATCTAATTTTATTTTAATTATTAAAATAATAAAAATTAGATCTAAAATATCCTAGATCTGATTTAGATCAAAGAGAAAAATTTTTGAAATATATCTCTTGATCCGATCAGATCTGAACGAACCTGGTCCGAAAAATCAGGATTTTCCTTCAACTGGTATCAGAGCCAAGGTTCTAAAGTATTTAGATCTAATTTTAAATTT
Organism: Cocos nucifera; assembly: GCA_006176705.1. NCBI lineage: Eukaryota > Viridiplantae > Streptophyta > Magnoliopsida > Arecales > Arecaceae > Cocos > Cocos nucifera. Next base: position 27,740 of record QRFJ01002517.1, on the reverse strand, counting down.
ATTTTAATTAAAAAATAAGTGATTTTAGATGTCACATGAGATGTGATCAGATCTAAAATCAGAAAAAATTAAAATTAAATGATTTGGATCTAAGATTAGAAAATATGCATGACTAGTTCTAAAATAGAATAGTTCTATAGAATAGTCTTGCATGTTTTCAATTTAATTTGATTAAATCATATTTTAGATCTATTTATTTACTATTTTTTGATATTATAATTATTATAATAATATCTAAAAAATAGCAAATAAAAATTATTTAATTTTAACATCATATGAGATATGATTGATGCATGTCTAGACTAGTTGTAGAATAGTTCTACATAGTTGTCTAGATTAGAGTTTATTTTGATAAGATCAATTTAAATCTAATTTTTTAGATTATTATGAGATAATTTAGATCTAAAAATATGCATGATTCGATACATGAGATGTATGCAAAATATGCCATGATTAGATCTAATTTGTATATGAGATATATGATATAGATCTAAAACTATTTTGTAGTACTACATGTTCCTGATTAAGGCATTCCTCTTAGGCCGTCCGGTCATAAGAATGAAGAAGGATTTAAAGGCCCTCTCCTCCCATCCGATGGGGTGTTCTTATGATGTGTAGGGGTGCTGCACGTTCGTCCTTAATCAGAAATCCAAAACTTACTTTCTGCAAAACCCTAGATCCTGAAACCCTAGGATTTATTGTGCATATTTTATTTATGAACCCTACTTAATTAAGAATTAAGATTATGAAATATTAATTAGGTCTAAAATTGAGAATTTTAGATCTAAGACATATTCATAATACTGGGTTCGGGCTTGGGTAGCTCAATTAGGTCTAAGCGGTTGATCAAACCGAATCAAGAGTTGGTTAGATGGGATCAACAATGCTTAAATTGACCAGCCTAATAGGATTAAGTCTGGGTCAAGATCGAGTCACGATCAAGCAAGACCTAATTAGGCTCAGAGGTTAGAGTCTGGATTGTAGGCTAACCCAATTGGTTCTGACTCAACAATTTGGTGTCTAAGGTAAGTTTGGCACATACGACCGACTGATTTTTAATTGGAAGCTACTCGACCTGAATGCATTCTTGTACGAGTTAATGGCATATCCCTTCCACCGATCTCACTTACCTGGCCATATCTGTTGACTCAGTTCTGATTTGAGGTGGTCAATAATCCGAGCTAACCCATGCCACTAGGTTAGTCATAATTGTTATGACTATGACAAGTCTAGTTTAATGAGACCTGAATCAATTCTCCCTAAGAAAAGATTAAGTCTGAGGTCTTCCACCATTGTAGATGTGCGGGCCCTTCCCGGGGTTGATTGTTCTCGACTGGATACAGTGGCTCAGTTGCACCGGAAGATGCAACCATGTCTATTAGGCATTGGATGCTATGGGCTGGAGGATGAGTTGGGCTCAATATTTTGGATACGGTGAGAGACTCAATTAGGAATCCAGTCTGTGCAAATGGTGGGTCTGACTTAACTAAGGAGTGGATCAATATTTCGGATACGGTGAGATTCATGAATTAGAGACCAAGTTTGGGTGCACCATGATTAGAGAATCATTGAACAAGAGTTGTTCACTCATTGGCTAACCCATCACCAATAACTGTTAGGTGAGGTGATGAGTCAGTTGGTGAGACCGCACCACCCACTAGAAATCATTAATCATGGAGATTTTTGCATCTCTACAGAGGGAGTGTAGGGATCCAAGAAAATAGTGGAAGCTAATTTGTTTAAAAATAAAATTTCTAAATAAATTGGTCAAGTCATAATTACAGTATCTAACTAGAATCTTTGACTCTCTATAGAAAAATGTCTGCGTCCAACCCATTAGCACGTATCCTGGACACACATAGACTGACCGGACCCAATTATAAAGATTGGCTCAGGAACTACAAAATATTTTGGGTTTCGAGAAGTTAACCCATGTATTGGACCAGGACCACCAGAACCCTCTCCACCTTATCAGCTCGTCCATTTCGCTGAATAGAGAGTGTTCTCTGAAAAATGGATAGACAAAGATATAAGGCTAGATATTATATGTTGGCTCGAATCTGATGAGCCTCCAGTGCCAACATGAAGATATCGGGACTGCTCGCCAAATGTTGGCTCACCTGTAAGAGATGTTTGGTGAACAGAGTCGCGCAGTCAAGTATCAAGTCACAAAATAACTTTTTAAGGTAAGATGCGTGATGGACAGTCAGTCCAAGACACTATCTGATGAATGATCAAGATTGGAAAGACTTAAGAAGCTCGTGTGAAATTAACTTGTATCTACAGAACATGATTATTCTCATTGTTGACTAATTGCATATGGGCAATTCATCATAAATTACCACATGCATAAACTTCAAAATTCCTTGGCTGAATTAATGAACATGCTGGTCACCGCTAAAGGCTCAGTTCTTGCTATGGAACAGACTTCTTCAAAAGAAAATCTTCTGAAAGAAAAAGAGTCTGCGAAAAGTAGAA
>QRFJ01002517.1:0-24789 GCA_006176705.1 Cocos nucifera | reverse complement strand
CTCGGCTCCTTAGCAAGGGCTATGGCGCCATTGTTGTCGCAGTATAGAGGAATGGCATCTGATGGCATTACTCCAATTTCTGCAGCAAACTTCTTGTACCAGAATGCTTCCTTTGCAGCCTCTGATGCAGCGATATATTCTGCTTCCATGGTGGAATCTGCTATCACAGTTTGCTTGGAACTCTTCCAGCTGACAGCACCACCATTGCACACAAACAGACTTCCAGATGTCGACTTTCGATCATCTATATCGGACATGAAAGTCCGAGTCTGTGTATCCCTGGACTTGGAGTTCTCCATTACCAAAGACCAACATCATATCCTTAGTTCTTCTCAAGTACTTAAGGATACATTTCACAGAAGTCCAGTGTTCTTCACCTGGATTTGACTGATATCTGCTTGTGACACTCACAGCATGGGCTATATCAGGTCGTGTACATAGCATGGCATACATGAGGCTCCCTATTGCAGAAGCATAAGGGATCTTGCTCATGCGTTCTATTTCCTCAGGTGTGCTAGGGCACATCTTCTTGGAAAGATGAATACCATGTCTGAAGGGTATTAATCCCCTCTTAGAGTTTTCCATACTAAACCTCTTTAGTACTTCCTCTATGTACATCTTCTGTGAAAGTCCTAGCATCCTATTCGGTCTATCCCTATAGACCTTAATTCCTAGAATAAAGGATGCTTCACCTAGGTCTTTCATGGAGATTTCCTTGGACAACCACATCTTGACTGATGTCAACATGGGAATATCATTCCCAATAAGGAGGATGTCATCCACGTACAATACGAGGAAGACAACAGCGCTCCCACTGACCCTTTTGAAAACACATGGTTCCTCTTCATTTTTGATGAAACCAAACTTTTTGATCACATCATTGAAACGAGTGTTCCAGCTCCGAGATGCTTGCTTAAGTCCATATATGGACCTTTGCAGCTTGCAAACCTTGTGATCAGTATCACTGGATGTGAAACCTAGCGGCTGTTCCATATAGATATCTTCCTCAAGATATCCATTTAGGAATGCCATTTTCACGTCCATTTGCCATATTTCATAATCGAAATAGGCTGCAACAGCAAGCAATGTGCGGATGGATTTTAGCATAGCTACTGGGGAAAAGGTATCCTGATAGTCAATGCCTTCGCGTTGACTATAACCTTTTGCCACTAGTCTAGCCTTGAATGTCTCCACATTCCCATCTGCACCAATCTTTCTCTTGAAGATCCATTTACACCCAATAGGTACTATACCTTCTGGTGGATCTACCAAGGTCCAGACTTGGTTTGAGTGCATCGAGTCAATTTCTGACTGCATTGCCTCTAGCCATTTCTCGGAGTCGATATCTGATATCGCCTCGTTGTAGGTTTTGGGATCATCACCATGAGCACCATTACCTACGAGGAACATTTTCCTCTACTTCCTCTGAAATAATACCTAAGTATCTTTCAGGGGGATGGAAAACTCTTTCCGATCTACGAGGTGGAGGAGGTAGTGTTCTTATTGGCTCAACCTGATTTGGTTCCAACTTGGTCCTTAGCTCGTTGTACTTGTGAGACTTTCTCATCAAGCTTAATCTGCTTTCCAATGCCGCTATCTTGAATAAACTATTTTTCAAGAAAGATGGCATGTCGACTCACAATCACATTGTGGTCTTCTGGAATGTAGAAATAGTATCCTAATGACTCTTTAGGATATCCTATGAATCGAGCTCTGAAGGACCTAAACTCTAACTTGTCCGCTTGTTGTCTTTTGACATGAGCCGGACAACCCCAAATTCTGAGATGACTCAGACTTGGTTTCTTACCGTGCCATATCTCATACGGTGTGGTAGGAACGGTTTTAGAGGGAACCCTATTCAGTAGATAAATTGAAGTTAACAATGAATGTCCCCAAAGAAAATCAGGGAGGTCTGTGAAGCTCATCATGGATCGAACCATATCCAATAGAGTCCGATTTCTCCATTCTGAAACCCCGTTGAGTTGAGGTGTTCCTGGTGGAGTCCATTGAGAGACTATGCCATTTTCCTTGAGATAGTCTAGGAATTCCCGGCTAAGGTATTCACCTCCTCGATCTGATCGAAGAACCTTAATGGGTTTTTCCAGTTTGTTTTTCTACTTCATGTCTGAATTCTTTGAACTTTTCAAAAGCTTCAGACTTGTGTCTCATAAGATACACATACCCATACCTAGACAGATCATCGGTAAAGGTAATGAAGTAGACAAAATTGCCTCTAGCCGGCACATCAAATGGGCCGCACACATCAGTATGTACTAGGGCAAGGAGATCTGTGGCCCTCTCCCCATGTCCAACAAAAGGGAGTTTAGTCATTTTGCCTTGAAGACAAGATTCACAAGTTGGATATGACTCAAAAGTCAATGGACTCAATAGCCCATTTTTCTCCAATTTGTTGATCCTATCTTCTGCTATATGACCTAATCTCAGGTGCCATAGATATCTGTCGTTTGGACTATCCCTAGGTCGTTTGGCATTCACGTTTTGCTCGATAGTTAGAATAGGTACATCAATATGTAGCTGATAAAGACCATTAATAAGGAAACCATTTGCAATTTTATTTCTTTCATAAAGAATGTTACAATGGTCCTTAAAGAAGGTGATCACATAACCTTCTTGTGCTAAGCATGAAACAGAAATCAAATTCCTGCTAGCTGCAGGCACATAATAACAGTCTTTTCAAAACTAAGTCTAAACCAGATGGTAATCGAAGAGGGTATGTTCCCACGGCTACTGCAGCAACTCTTGCTCCATTACCGATGCGTAGGATCATGTCTCCATCCCTCAGCCTCCTGCTATCCTCAAGACCCTGCATAGAAGTGCACAGATGAGCACTAGAACCAGAGTCAAGCACCCAACTGGATGCAGAAGAAACCGTAAGGTTAGACTCAATAACGAGCATACCTCCAGAAGGACCTTCCTTCTTGTTCTTCAGGGTGGCCAGGTAAGTAGGGCAGTTCCGCTTCCAATGGCCGTCGCTGTTGCAATGGAAACACTTTCCTTTGCCATCGGACCTTTTTTCTTCGGTTCTGCCTTCTTCTTCTTTGATCCTTCCACCTTTTGCTTTTTCACAGACTTCTTTTTCTTTCCATAAGACTTTCTTTTGGAAGAAGTCCGTTCCATAGCAAGAACTGAGCCTTTAGAACCTTTCATAGAAAGCTCAGCGGTAACCAGCATATTCATTAACTCGGCCAAGGAATTTTGAAGTTTATGCATGTGGTAATTCATGATGAATTGCCCATATGCATCAGTCAAGGATTGCAGAATAATATCGTTCTGCAGATCCAAGTCCAACTTCACACCGAGCTTCTCAAGCTCTTCCATGTCCTTGATCATTGTCAGACAGTGATCTTGGACTGACTGCCCATCACGCATCTTAGCCTTAAAAAGTCATTTTCGTGACTTGATATTTGGCTGCGCGACTCTGTTCACCAAACATCTCCTGCAGGTGAGCCAACATTTGGCGAGCAGTCCCGATATCTTCATGTTGGCGCTGGAGCTCATCAGACATCGAGCCCAACATGTAAGTATCTGGCCTTATTATCTTCGTCAATCCATTTTTCCAGAGACGCTCTCTGTTCAAGTGGATGGACGAGCTGGTAAGGTGGGAGGGTCCTGGTCCAAAACATGTGTTAACTTCTCTGAACCCAAAACAATTTTGTAGTTCCTGAGCCAATCTTTATAATTGGGTCCAGTCAGTCTATGTGTGTCCTAGGATACGTGCCAAGTGGGTTGGACGCAGACATTTTCCTGTAGAGAGTCAAAGATTCTAGTTAGATACTGTAATTTTGACTTGACCAATTTGTTTAGGGATTTTATTTTTAAACAAATTAGCTCCCACTATTTTCTCGGATCCCTACACTCCCTCTGTAGAGATGCGAAAATCTCCACGATTAATGATTTCTAGTGGGTGGTGCGGTCTCACCAACTGACTCATCACCTCACCTAACAGTTATTGGTGATGGGTTAGCCAATGAGTGAACAACTCTTGTTCAATGATTCTCTAATCATGGTGCACCCAAACTTGGTCTCTAATTCATGAATCTCACCGTATCCGGAATATTGATCCACTCCTTAGTTAAGTCAGACCCACCATTTGCATAGACTGGGTTCCTAATTGGAGTCTCTCACCGTATCCGGAATATTGAGCCCAACTCATCCTCCAGCCCATAGCATCCAATGCCTAATAGACATGGTTGCATCTTCCCGGTGCAACTGAGCCACTGTATCCAGCCGAGAACAATCAACCCCGGGAAGGGCCCGCACATCTACAATGGTGGAAGACCTCAGACTTAATCTTTTCTTAGGGAGAATTGATTCAGGTCTCATTAAACTAGACTTGGCTTAGTCATAACAATTATGACTAACCTAGTGGCATGGGTTAGCTCGGATTATTGACCACCTCAGATCAGAACTGTGTCAACAGATATGGCCAGGTAAGTGAGACCGGTGGAAGGAATATGCCATTAACTCGTACAAGAACGCATTCAGGTCGAGTAGCTTCCAATTAAAAACCAGTCGGTCGTCTGTGCCAAACTTACCTTAGACACCAAATTGTTGAGTCAGAACCAATTGGGTTAGCCTACAATCCAGACTCTAACCTCTGAGCCTAATTAGGTCTTGCTTGATCGTGACTCGATCTTGACCCAGACTTAATCCTATTAGGCTGGTCAATTTAAGCATTGTTGATCCCATCTAACCAACTCTTGATTCGGTTTGATCAACCGCTTAGACCTAATTGAGCTACCCAAGCCCGAACCCAGTATTATGAATATGTCTTAGATCTGAAATTCTCAATTTTAGACCTAATTAATATTCCATAAACTTAATTCTTAATTAAGTAGGGTTCATAAACAAAATATGCACAATAAATCCTAGGGTTTCAGGATCTAGGGTTTTGCAGAAAGTAAGTTTTGGGTTTCTGATTAAGGACGAACACGCAGCACCCCTACACATCATAAGAACACCCCATCGAATGGGAAGAGAGGGCCTTTAAACCCTTCTTCGTTCTTATGACCGGACGGCCAAGAGGAACGCCTTAATCAGGAACATTCAATACTACAAAACAAGTTATAGATCTATATCATATATCTCATATACAAATTTAGATCTAATCATGGCATATTTTGCATACATCTCATGTATCAAATCATGCATGTTTTCAGATCTAAATTATCTCATAATAATCTAAAAAATTAGATTTAAATTGATCTAATCAAAATAAATTCTAATCTAGACAATTATGTAGAACTATTCTACAACTAGTCTAGACATGCATCAATCATATCTCATATGATATTTTAAAATTAAATAATTTTTATTTGCTGTTTTTCAGATGTTATTATAACACTTATAATATCAGAAAAATAGTAAATAAAAGATCTAAAATATGATTTAATCAGATTAAATCAAAAACATGCAAAACTATTCTATAGAACTATTCTATTCTAGAACTAGTCATGCATATCTTCTAATCTTAGATCCAAATCATTTAATTTTAATTTTTTCTGATTTCAGATCTGATCACATCTCATGTGACATCTGAAATCATTTATTTTTTAATTAAAATAAAATTAAAATCAGATCTAAACAATTTTAGAACCATGGCTCTGATACCAGTTGAAGGGAAATCCTGATTTCCCGGTCCAGGTTCGTTCCAGATCTGATCAGATCAAGAGATATATTTCAAAAAATTTTCTCTTGATCTCAATCAGATCTTGATATGTTTCAGATCTGATTCTTATTATTTTAATAAATAAAATAAAATAAGATAAATTAAATCAAATTTAATTTACCTGATTTGGGTAATCCTATTACCCTGTTAGATGATCCTGATTGCAGCGGAAGGTTCTGGATCTTAGCCACGCAAGCGCCTGGCCTCTACCGGTATCCACTCGGGTTGGATCTGGAGATCCTCTTCTTCTCTATCACACCTCCAAAAATCAGATCTGGATCTGATCTGGAGGATCTTCAAAACTCTTTTGAAGATCTGCAGTCGTCCTTTTGCAGCAGCGCAGCCTTCTTGCTTTTGATCGCCTTTCTTTGATCTGAATCGCACCAACCAAGTCCAAAACTCCTTTTGGACGTGGAGAGCAAGGGGAGAAGAGACTATGGCATGGAGAAGGAGGGGAGAGGCAGCCTTGGGGCGTGGGGAAATCTCATTCAATCACTTTGAATTAGGGTTGGGCGCAGGGTCTTATTTATAGACTAAGCTTGTGATCCAACTCCTCTTCCTCCCAACCAATCACAACCCTTTGTGAAATCAGATCTAAATCTGATTGGTGGGAATAGAGACCCCTGGATTCCTCCTTAGAGGGCGCCTAAGACCAGTCAAAGTTGGATTCTTAGTAGAACTCTAATTGGAATCCAAAAAGGGAGGATGGAGTCCTTGTCCAACAAGGACTCCTAGGCGCCTCCAACTTGGGCTCACGCCACCCTAGGGTGGCGTGCGCCCTTCTCCTTGCCAGGTTCTGGCAGGGGGACAGGCCCCCACCAGCTCTCCAATAGGTGCATGACATGTGGTCAAAAGTCAAAGTGTCAATGGTCAACGTTTGACAGTCAAAGGTAGACTTTTGACCAAAGTCAAAGAACAAGAAATGGCAGGTGACCAAAAATGGCAGGTAATGTCTTACAAATAAGACAACCTTTTCTGACTTGGACAACCTCCAGTCAGACCATATGAAGGCCTCTGATTGAGCACAAACTCCTTTGGCTCAGTCAGGACAACTTATTTATGATAGTAAAAGAAGAACGTTAGGTTCAATCGAGTGCTAGCACGATTTCCTTGAACCTAATTGAATCTCATTCAGATCAATTGAACTAGATCAGTTCAATTGATGATCACCAGATTCAAACCCTTGTTTGTGTGACCCAGTTAGGTTCAGTTCTGTATGGTAATGGGATATGTCATGATCTCTATCATCGACATCATCGAAACTCCTTTCGATGGATCAGAACTCTTCTGATTCGAACAGCTAGAATGATCGATCATCTAAATCATTCTAATTGCTCCCAAAATCCACCAGTGACACCTAGCAGTATATGGTGGCAACCCATCAGAGCTGAATGCGAACCTCTTGGTGCAGCTACCTGTGTGATTAAGTTCTTCTATCTTGAGCCCCGATCAGATTAGGGTTAAGGTGAACTCGTCAAACCCTAGTCTCTGTCATATGATGTAATCATTCGATTCGAGTCCAATGTGAAAATCTAAATAGAAACTCTTTCTATTATTTCACTCTACCATGGCCATGGGCTTCTGGACTTGATTCTCATGATCATCATAGGGCTGCTCCTCTACCACCGAGGTAGATAGATTCCATCTTGATGCAATCCAGTTCCTACAATGAACATGCTATAGCCAACATACACCTCAGGGTTCCATATGGCTAGGAGACCGAGTAATGGTGTAGTCAAACTATAACACCCTCAAGGTGAACTGCCGATGCATCTCAGGTCAAAGAACCAGACACACTACTGCAGCATCGAGTCAGTCATTGACGAGAAGGTAGACTCCCTAATGACTACTCGAGGTGGTCACGCTCAGTGCCCTCGTTCTCTAACGAGTACCTGTACTCTCGCTCCGGTGTCTCCACACCGTAGACTCAAGACTCATCTACTAAAGAGAAGCGATTGTACACCAACCTTTCGGATCAATCACCATCCTCGTGATGATCCTATGGTCGGGAGCTGTTTATGAGTTAATAATGATTATTCATGTCTTAAATTTTCAACTCTTGAAAATATGAATTATCATTACCATTAACTCAAAGGATGTATCACAGACACTAAATACACATATGTGATAGAAAATAACCCATTTTATTAATTATAGTCAAAATTATAATTTTGCCCCTAGAAGTGTATTACAAGTGTCAGCCAATTCTGGCTTCTAGGGCACATATATCTAAAGAGATCCAACTCCTCTTCTTCCCAACCAATCACAACCCTTTGTGAAATCAGATCTAAATCTGATTGGTGGGAATAGAGTCCCCTGGATTCCTCCTTAGAGGGTGCCTAAGACCAGTCAAAGTTGGTTCTTAGGAGAACTCTAATTGGAATCCAAAAAGGAGATGGAGTCCTTGTCCAACAAGGACTCCTAGGCGCCTCCAACTTGGGGCACGCCACCCTAGGGTGGCGTGCGCCCTCCTCCTTGCCAGGTTCTGGCAGGGGGACAGGCCCCCACCAGCTCTCCAATAGGTGCATGACATGTGGTCAAAAGTCAAAGTGTCAATGGTCAACATTTGACCAGTCAAAGGTAGACTTTTGACCAAAGTCAAAGAACAAGAAATGGCAGGTGACCAAAAATGGCAGGTAATGTCTTACAAAATAAGACAACCTTTTCTGACTTGGACAACCTCCAGTCAGACCATATGAAGGCCTCTGATTGAGCACAAACTCCTTTGGCTCAGTCAGGACAACTTATTTATGATAGTAAAAGAAGAACGTTAGGTTCAATCGAGTGCTAGCACGATTTTCCTTGAACCTAATTGAATCTCATTCAGATCAATTGAACTAGATCAGTTCAATTGATGATCACCAGATTCAAACCCTTGTTTGTGTGACCCAGTTAGGTTCAGTTCTGTATGGTAATGGGATATGTCATGATCTCTATCATCGACATCATCGAAACTCCTTTCGATGGATCAGAACTCTTCTGATTCGAACAGCTAGAATGATCGATCATCTAAATCATTCTAATTGCTCCCAAAATCCACCAGTGACACCTAGCAGTATATGGTGGCAACCCATCAGAGCTGAATGCGAACCTCTTGGTGCAGCTACCTGTGTGATTAAGTTCTTCTATCTTGAGCCCCGATCAGATTAGGGTTAAGGTGAACTCGTCAAACCCTAGTCTCTGTCATATGATGTAATCATTCGATTCGAGTCCAATGTGAAAATCTAAATAGAAACTCTTTCTATTATTTCACTCTGCCATGGCCATGGGCTTCTGGACTTGATTCTCATGATCATCATAGGGCTGCTCCTCTACCACCGAGGTAGATAGATTCCATCTTGATGCAATCCAGTTCCTACAATGAACATGCTATAGCCAACATACACCTCAGGGTTCCATATGGCTAGGAGACCGAGTAATGGTGTAGTCAAACTATAACACCCTCAAGGTGAACTGCCGATGCACCTCAGGTCAAAGAACCAGACACACTACTGCAGCATCGAGTCAGTCATTGACGAGAAGGTAGACTTCCTAATGACTACTCGAGGTGGTCACGCTCAGTGCCCTCGTTCTCTAACGAGTACCTGTACTCTCGCTCCGGTGTCTCCACACCGTAGACTCAAGACTCATCTACTAAAGAGAAGCGATTGTACACCAACCTTTCGGATCAATCACCATCCTCGTGATGATCCTATGGTCGGGAGCATTTTATGAGTTAATAATGATTATTCATGTCTTAAATTTTCAACTCTTGAAAATATGAATTATCATTACCATTAACTCAAAGGATGTATCACAGACACTAAATACACATATGTGATAGAAAATAACCCATTTTATTGATTATAGTCAAAATTATAATTTTGCCCCTAGAAGTGTATTACAAGTGTCAGCCAATTCTGGCTTCTAGGGCACATATATCTAACAATCTCCCACTTGTCCTAAAGCCAATTGGCTACAAGTCTAAGTCCCATCTTCTCAAGGTGGGCTTCGATCTTCTGCTGGCCCAACGGCTTTGTAAGTGGGTCTGCCACATTATCTGCGGAGTTGACTCTCTTGACCTCGACGTAACCCTTCTCGAGGTAATCGCGGATGAGGTGGTATCGCCGCTCAATGTGCTTGGATTTTTGGTGAGACCTCGGCTCCTTAGCAAGGGCTATGGCGCCATTGTTGTCGCAGTATAGAGGAATGGCATCTGATGGCATTACTCCAATTTCTGCAGCAAACTTCTTGTACCAGAATGCTTCCTTTGCAGCCTCTGATGCAGCGATATATTCTGCTTCCATGGTGGAATCTGCTATCACAGTTTGCTTGGAACTCTTCCAGCTGACAGCACCACCATTGCACACAAACAGACTCCCAGATGTCGACTTTCGATCATCTATATCGGACATGAAATCCGAGTCTGTGTATCCCTGGACTTGGAGTTCTCCGTTACCAAAGACCAACATCATATCCTTAGTTCTTCTCAAGTACTTAAGGATACATTTCACAGAAGTCCAGTGTTCTTCACCTGGATTTGACTGATATCTGCTTGTGACACTCACAGCATGGGCTATATCAGGTCGTGTACATAGCATGGCATACATGAGGCTCCCTATTGCAGAAGCATAAGGGATCTTGCTCATGCGTTCTATTTCCTCAGGTGTGCTAGGGCACATCTTCTTGGAAAGATGAATACCATGTCTGAAGGGTATTAATCCCCTCTTAGAGTTTTCCATACTAAACCTCTTTAGTACTTTCCTCTATGTACATCTTCTGTGAAAGTCCTAGCATCCTATTCGGTCTATCCCTATAGACCTTAATTCCTAGAATAAAGGATGCTTCACCTAGGTCTTTCATGGAGAATTTCCTTGGACAACCATATTTTGACTGATGTCAACATGGGAATATCATTCCCAATAAGGAGGATGTCATCCACGTACAATACGAGGAAGACAACAGCGCTCCCACTGACCCTTTTTGAAAACACATGGTTCCTCTTCATTTTTGATGAAACCAAACTTTTTGATCACATCATTGAAATGAGTGTTCCAGCTCCGAGATGCTTGCTTAAGTCCATATATGGACCTTTGCAGCTTGCAAACCTTGTGATCAGTATCACTGGATGTGAAACCTAGCGGCTGTTCCATATAGATATCTTCCTCAAGATATCCATTTAAGAATGCCGTTTTCACGTCCATTTGCCATATTTCATAATCGAAATAGGCTGCAACGGCAAGCAATGTGCGGATGGATTTTAGCATAGCCACTGGGAAAAGGTATCCTGATAGTCAATGCCTTCGCGTTGACTATAACCTTTTGCCACTAGTCTAGCCTTGAATGTCTCCACATTCCCATCTGCACCAATCTTTCTCTTGAAGATCCATTTACACCCAATAGGTACTATACCTTCTGGTGGATCTACCAAGGTCCAGACTTGGTTTGAGTGCATCGCTCAATTTCTGATTGCATTGCCTCTAGCCATTTCTCAGAGTCGATATCTGATATCGCCTCATTGTAGGTTTTGGGATCATCACCATGAGCACCATTACCTACGAGGAACATTTCCTCTACTTCCTCTAAAATAATACCTAAGTATCTTTCAGAAGGACGAAAAACTTTTTTCGATCTACGAGGTGGAGGAGGTAGTGTTCTTATTGGCTCAACCTGATTTGGTTCTAATTGGTCCTTAGCTCGTTGTACTTATGAGATCAAGTCTAAGAATTGGAACCTAGATAGATCATCGGTAAAGATAATGAAGTAGACAAAATTGCCTCTAGCCGGCACATCAAATGGGCCGCACACATCTGTATGTACTAGTGCAAGGAGATCTGTGGCCCTCTCCCCATGTCCAACAAAAGGGAGTTTAGTCATTTTGCCTTGAAGACAAGATTCACAAGTTGGATATGACTTGGAAGTCAATGGACTCAATAGCCCATTTTTCTCCAATTTGTTGATCCTATCTTCTGCTATATGACCTAATCTCAGGTGCCATAGATATCTGTCGTTTGGACTATCCCTAGGTCGTTTGGCATTCACGTTTTGCTCGATAGTTAGAACAGGTACATCAATATGTAGCTGATAAAGACCATTAATAAGGAAACCATTTGCAATTTTATTTCTTTCATAAAGAATGTTACAATGGTCCTTAAAGAAGGTAATCACATAGCCTTCTAGTGCTAAGCATGAAACAGAAATCAAATTCCTGCTAGCTGCAGGCACATAATAACAGTCTTTCAAAACTAAGTCTAAACCAGATGGTAATCGAAGAGGATATGTTCCCACCACCACTGCAGCAACTCTTGCTCCATTTTTGATGCGTAGGATCATGTCTCCATCCCTCAGCCTCCTGCTATCCTCAAGACCCTGCATGGAAGTGCACAGATGAGCACTAGAACCAGAGTCAAGCACCCAACTGGATGCAAAAGAAATCGTAAGGTTAGACTCAATAACGAGCATACCTCCAGAAGGACCTTCCTTCTTGTTTATTAGGATGGCCAGGTAAGTAGGGCAATTCCACTTCTAGTTGCCATCATTGTTGCAATGTAAATACTTTCCTTTGATAGCGGCCTTCTTCTTCGGCTCTGCCTTCTTCTTCGGCTCTGCCTTCTTCTTCTTTCCTGCTTCCACCTTCTGCTTTTTTGCAGACTTCTTTTTCTTTTCAGAAGACTTTCTTTTGGAAGAAGTCCATTCCATAGCAAGAACTGAGCCTTTAGAATCTTTCATAGAAAGCTCAGCGGTGACCAGCATGTTCATTAATTTGGCCAAGGAATTTTGAAGTTTATGCATGTGGTAATTCATGATGAATTGCCCATATGCATCAGTCAAGGATTGCAGAATAACATCATTCTGTAGATCCAAGTCTAACTTCACACCGAGCTTCTCAAGCTCTTCCAAGTCCTTGATCATCATCAGACAGTGATCTTGGACTGACTGCCCATTACATGCATCTTAGCCTTAAAAAGTCATTTCGTGACTTGATACTTGGCTGCGCGACTCTGTTCACCAAACATCTCCTTGCAGGTGAGCCAACATTTGGTGAGCAGTCCTTGATATCTTCATGTTGGCACTGGAGCTCATCAGACATCGAGCCCAACATGTAATATCTGGCCTTATTATCTTCGTCTATCCATTTTTCTAGAGACACTCTCTATTCAGCGGATGGACGGGCTGGTAAGGTGGGAGGGTCCTGGTCCAATACATAGGTTAACTTCTCGAAACCCAAAATAATTTTATAGTTCCTGAGCCAATCTTTATAATTGAGTCCGGTCAGTCTATGTGTGTTCTAGGATACGTGCTAATGGGTTGGACGCAGACATTTTCCTATAGAGAGTCAAAGATTCTAGTTAGATACTATAATTATGACTTGACCAATTTATTTAGGGATTTTATTTTTAAACAAATTAGCTCCCACTATTTTCTCGGATCCCTACACTCCCTCTGTAGAGATGCAAAAATCTCCACGATTAATGATTTCTAGTGGGTGGTGCGGTCTCACCAACTGACTCATCACCTCACCTAACAGTTATTGGTGATGGGTTAGCCAATGAGTGAACAACTCTTGTTCAATGATTCTCTAATCATGGTGCACCCAAACTTGGTCTCTAATTCATGAATCTCACCTATATCCAAAATATTGATCCACTCCTTAGTTAAGTCAGACCCACCATTTGCACAGACTGGATTCCTAATTGAGTCTCTCACCGTATCCAAAATATTGAGCCCAACTCATCCTCCAGCCCATAGCATCCAATGCCTAATAGACATGGTTGCATCTTCCTCGGTGCAACTGAGCCACTATATCCAGCCGAGAACAATCAACCTCGGAGAAGGGCCCGCACATCTACAATGGTGGAAGACCTCAGACTTAATCTTTTCTTAGGGAGAATTGATTCAGGTCTCATTAAACTAGACTTGTCATAGTCATAACAATTATGACTAACCTAGTGGCATGGGTTAGCTCGAATTATTGACCACCTCAAATCAGAACTAAGTCAACAGATATGGCCAGGTAAGTGAGACCGGTGGAAGGGATATGCCATTAACTCGTACAAGAATGCATTCAGGTCGAGTAGCTCCCAATTAAAAATCAGTCGGTCGTATCTGCCAAACTTACCTTAGACACCAAATTATTGAGCTAGAACCAATTGGGTTAGCCTATAATCCAGACTCTAACCTCTGAGCCTAATTAGGTCTTGCTTGATCGTGACTCGATCTTGACCCAGACTTAATCCTATTAGGCTGGTCAATTTAAGCATTGTTGATCCCATCTAACCAACTCTTGATTCGATTTGATCAACCGCTTAGACCTAATTGAGCTACCCAAGCCCGAACCCAGTATTATGAATATGTCTTAGATCTGAAATTCTCAATTTTAGAACTAATTAATATTCCATAATCTTAATTCTTAATTAAGTAGGGTTCATAAACAAAATATGCACAATAAATCCTAAGGTTTCAGGATCTAGGATTTTGCAGAAAGTAAGTTTTGGATTTCTGATTAAGGACGAACGTGCAGCACCCCTACACGTCATAAGAACACCCCATCGGATAGGAGGAGAGGGCCTTTAAACCCTTCTTCATTCTTATGACCGGACGGCTAAGAGAAATGCCTTAATCAGGAACATGTCAATACTACAAAACAGTTTTAGATCTATATCATATATCTCATATACAAATTAGATCTAATCATGGCATATTTTGCATACATCTCATGTATCGAATCATGCATATTTTCAGATCTAAATTATCTCATAATAATCTAAAAAATTAGATTTAAATTGATCTTATCAAAATAAACTCTAATCTAGACAACTATGTAGAACTATTCTACAACTAGTCTAGACATGCATCAATCATATCTCATATGATGTTTAAAATTAAATAATTTTTATTTACTATTTTTTAGATATTATTATAATAATTATAATATCAAAAAATAGTAAATAAATAGATCTAAAATAAAATAATTTAATCAAATTAAATTAAAACATGCAAGACTATTCTATAGAACTATTCTATTTTAGAACTAGTCATGCATATTTTCTAATCTTAGATCCAAATCATTTAATTTTAATTTTTTTTGATTTCAGATCTGATCACATCTCATGTGACATCTAAAATCACTTATTTTTTAATT
The DNA here is from genome assembly GCA_006176705.1 of Cocos nucifera. NCBI lineage: Eukaryota > Viridiplantae > Streptophyta > Magnoliopsida > Arecales > Arecaceae > Cocos > Cocos nucifera. The sequence goes on along the minus strand of QRFJ01002517.1, from coordinate 9,979 downwards.
AAAATAAATTTAAAATTAGATCTAAATACTTTAGAACCTTGGCTCTGATACCAGTTGAAGGGAAAATCCTGATTTCCCATCCAGGTTCGTTCAGATCTGATCAGATCAAGAGATATATTTCAAAAATTTTTTCTTTGATCTAAATCAGATCTAAAATATTTTAGATCTAATTTTTTATTATTTTAATAAATTAAAATAAAATATAGATAAATTAAATCAAATTTAATTTACCTTGATGTGGGTAATCCTATTACCCGTTGATGATCCTGTAAGCAGCGGAAGGTTCTGGATCTAGCCACGCAAGCGCCTGGCCTCTACCGGTATCCACTTAGGTTGGATCTGGAGATCCTCTTCTTCTCTATCACATCTCCAAAAATTAGATCTGGATCTGATCTGGAGGATCTTCAAAACTCTTTTGAAGATCAGCAGTCGTCCTTTGCAGCAGCGCAGCCTTCTTAGCTTTTGATCGCCTTTCTCTTGATCTGATTCGCACCAAACTAAGATCCAAAACTTCTTTTGGGACGTGGAGAGGAGAGGGAGAAGATGAACTTGGCATGGAGAAGGAGGGGAGAGGCAGCCTTGGGGCGTGGGAATTATTCTCCTATTTCTTTGAGTTGGGCGCAGGGTCTTATTTATAGACTATCTGTGATCCAACTCCTCTTCTTCCCAACCAATCACAACCCTTTGTGAAATCAGATCTAAATCTGATTGGTGGGAATAGAGTCCCCTGGATTCCTCCTTAGAGGGTGCCTAAGACCAGTCAAAGTTGGTTCTTAGGAGAACTCTAATTGGAATCCAAAAAGGAGATGGAGTCCTTGTCCAACAAGGGACTCCTAGGCGCCTCCAACTTGGGCACACGCCACCCTTGGGTGGCGTGCGCCCTCCTCCTTGCCAGGTTCTGGCAGGGGGACAGGCCCCCACCAGCTCTCCAATAGGTGCATGACATGTGGTCAAAAGTCAAAGTGTCAATGGTCAACATTTGACAGTCAAAGGTAGACTTTTGACCAAAGTCAAAGAACAAGAAATGGCAGGTGACCAAAAATGGCAGGTAATGTCTTACAAAATAAGACAACCTTTTCTGACTTGGACAACCTCCAGTCAGACCATATGAAGGCCTCTGATTGAGCACAAACTCCTTTGGCTCAGTCAGGACAACTTATTTATGATAGTAAAAGAAGAACGTTAGGTTCAATCGAGTGCTAGCACGATTTTCTTGAACCTAATTGAATCTCATTCAGATCAATTGAACTGGATCAGTTCAATTGATGATCACCAGATTCAAACCCTTGTTTGTGTGACCCAGTTAGGTTCAGTTCTGTATGGTAATGGGATATGTCATGATCTCTATCATCGACATCATCGAAACTCCTTTCGATGGATCAGAACTCTTCTGATTCGAACAGCTAGAATGATCGATCATCTAAATCATTCTAATTGCTCCCAAAATCCACCAGTGACACCTAGCAGTATATGGTGGCAACCCATCAGAGCTGAATGCGAACCTCTTGGTGCAGCTACCTGTGTGATTAAGTTCTTCTATCTTGAGCCCCGATCAGATTAGGGTTAAGGTGAACTCGTCAAACCCTAGTCTCTGTCATATGATGTAATCATTCGATTCGAGTCCAATGTGAAAATCTAAATAGAAACTCTTTCTATTATTTCACTCTGCCATGGCCATGGGACTTCTGGACTTGATTCTCATGATCATCATAGGGCTGCTCCTCTACCACCGAGGTAGATAGATTCCATCTTGATGCAATCCAGTTCCTACAATGAACATGCTATAGCCAACATACACCTCAGGGTTCCATATGGCTAGGAGACCGAGTAATGGTGTAGTCAAACTATAACACCCTCAAGGTGAACTGCCGATGCATCTCAGGTCAAAGAACCAGACACACTACTGCAGCATCGAGTCAGTCATTGACGAGAAGGTAGACTTCCTAATGACTACTCGAGGTGGTCACGCTCAGTGCCCTCGTTCTCTAACGAGTAGCTGTACTCTCGCTCTGGTGTCTCCACACCGTAGACTCAAGACTCATCTACTAAAGAGAAGTGATTGTATACCAACCTTTCAGATCAATCACCATTCTCGTGATGATCCTATGGTCTGGAGCATTTTATGAGTTAATAATGATTATTCATGTCTTAAATTTTCAACTCTTGAAAATATAAATTATCATTACCATTAACTTAAAGGATGTATCACAGACACTAAATACACATATGTGATAGAAAATAACCCATTTTATTAATTATAATCAAAATTATAATTTTACCCCTAGAAGTGTATTACAAGTGTCAGCCAATTCTGGCTTCTAGGGCACATATATCTAACAATTAACTCATAAACTACTTCTGACCATAGGATCATCATAAGGATGGTGGTCGATCTAGAAGATTAGTGTACGATTGCTTCTTTAGGAATAGATGAGTCTTGAGTCTATGATGTGGAGATATCAGAGCGAGAGTATAGGTACTCGTTAGAGAATGAGGGCACTAAGCATGACCATCTCGAGCAGTCATGGGAAAGTCTACCTTCTCGTCGATGACTAGCTCAATGCTGTAGTGGTGTATTTGATTCTTTGACCTATGATGCATCGATAGTTTACCTTGAGGGTATTATAGTTTGACTACACCATAACTCGATCTCCTAGCCATTCAGAATTCTGAGGTATATGTTGGCTATAGCATGTTCATTGTAGAAATTGAATTTCACCAATAGAGGATTTATCTACCTTGGTAGATGAGAAGTAGCCCTATAATGATCATGAGATCGAGTCCATAAGCCTATGGCCATGGTAGTGTGAAGATAATAGAATGAGTTTCTATTAGGGTTTCACATCGAACTTGAATCAAATGATTAATTCATATGACAAATGATTGCTTTGATGAGTTTACCTTAACCCTAATCTTGTCGGAGCTCAAGATAGAAGAACTCAATCACACAGGTAGCTGCATTGAGAGATTCATATTCAGTTATGATGGGTTGCCACCATATACTACTAGGTGTCACTGGTAGATTTTGGAAGAAATTAGAATGATCTTAATGATCGATCATTCTAATTGTATGAATCGAAAAAATTCTGATCCATCGAAAGATATTTCGATGATATCGATGATGGAGATCGTGATATGTTCCATTACCATACAGAACTGAATTTAACTGGATCACACAAACAAGGGTCTGGGTCTGGATTCATCAATTGAGCTAATCTAGTTTGATTGATTTGAATTAGATCCAATTAGATTCAAGAAAATCATGCTAGCAGATGATTGAACCTAACATTCTCCTTTTCTAGTCTTTTTGGTTTATCTTGACTGAGCCAAATTGGTTTGGGCTCACCCAGTGACCCTGCATGGTGTTGTTCTGATCAGAAAAATATTATCCTAAACCATCAGATGGGATTAGGACAATGCCTACCAATTCTTGTATTTGATAGGACAAGACCTACCAATTTTTGTCACTATCAGGACATCAGGTCAACAATTGACCCATATGCAGGAATTAAAGGGGATGGGCATGCACCCCCCTTAGAGATCTCCTAGGGGCACATGCCCCCTTGGTCTTCATGCACAAGTATGTGTGCATGCCCTAATTGGCATGTGCACATGGGAAAAGGAGAAGTCCCATACAGATGAGACTCCAGGTTTACTTAATAGCTTCAAACACCTAGGCGCCAAAGTGTTTAGGCTTATCCAAACTTGGTGCCTCCAAAGGAAGGATTCATGGGTCTCTAACCTGATTGGATCAGGTGACAAAGCATGGCCAATCAGATTTAGATCTAAATAATCTGAGCAATATCTTTGGACGGACCTGTGTGGCACTACATGGCGCAGAAGGATCTGTTTAAACCCTTACTGCACCTAGGGTTTATGGATTTCCCATCTCCATGCCAAAGTGCTGCTGCCCCTAACACCTCTCCATGCCCTCTCATCCTCCTTCTCTTCCCCTTCTCCATGCCCAAAAGTTGGGCGCAAATAGCACGAAAGATCCATGAAAATTGGTGCAAAGATCAGGCTCTTCGCGACGGTGTTCGTGAGATGAATATATAGCGTTCAATAGTCATTTTGAAGGACCTACAGATCAGATCTTGATCTAATCTTTGGAGATCAGATTTGGAAGGAGAAGACACCTAGAACCAGCTTGAGTGGATATCGGTACAGGCCAGGTGCGTGTGTGGCTTGATCCAGAACTTTAAGTGCAGTAGATCATTGGCAGGATAATCAGATTATCTGATCAGGTACAAAATTAAATCTAATTTAATTTTAACTTCCATATTTAATATTAGATCAATAGGATCAGATCCGAGAGCTCTCATATTTGAAAGAATAAGTGTCCTACAAGCCAATCACGTATGTGATGTAATGGAACTTTTCTGTATAATCCTCAACTCATGTAATGACATTTACTCTGATATTAATAAATTGAGGCATTTGATTCATCATTTTAGTTGCATCTTTTATACTTAAAGATTATGATGAACCCCAAAGATTAGGGCAATGGTTTTAGGGAACATGAATGGTGAAGGAACTAGATCTAAGATTTTAGGGCTAGATCTTGAAATTTTTTCAAGATCAGGCAATGAAAGACTTAAATAAATCAATATTTATTTATAAAAGTAAAGAATTCCTAGATCTAAGATCCTATTACATGATTATTGCATGGTATTAAATCAAAAATTAAAAATAAAAAGAAAAAATAAGTGTTGATCATATTAACACAGATCTACACTAGATCTAATACAGGTATGTAACATGGGATCAGATCTATATTATCTTTGCAAGTTAGACATTCTAACTTGCTGATCCAGACTTGAGGATGAAGCTCCAAGCTGCATACAAATTTGGCCTCTAAGAAATATCCACATGAGCCCATAATTTCGATTAGAAGTTCGATCTTCGAAAATCAGCATAGTATGCTAGTACTATGCTGATCCTTCTTCGACGATCGATCTGGTGCTCCCTTCTTTAAGATTTGAACTCATCAAAGGTTAGAAAAGAGATAAAAGACTTTAGATTTGAGATACACTCAAAAATAAATCTCAAAGATGGAGGAATAGGGATGAATAGAAGAAACTCTAGAAGAAGACCCTCTTTTTCTTCTTTCTTCTCTCACCTAGACACCTAGATTGGTATCTATGAAAACCTAACACTCAAGAGGTCTCTCATCCTAATTTTCACACACCCAATATCCCTCTCAATGGTCTAGAGTCTCTCCAAAAATGAGCCCAAAATTCATCCTATATAGTGAGATATAGAAGAGTCTTGTCTAGGTCAAATTCTTAAAGAAGGTAGGACCAAAATAGGCAAGTTGTTGGGGCGCCCAACACTTGGGCGCCCCCTCCTCATCCCATGCCATGGACCACCAGGGTAGGCACACAAAAAATCCTTTTTTTACCATGGAAATTATGAAACAAATTAGGGTGGGGGTGGCACACAAGGGAAGAGTCAAAGTTTATTGGGATTCTATCATATAGAGTCCAATACCACAACAACTTTCCATCTATTGACTTGGTCCTTAACTAATTCCAAAATAAATAGGAGAGGAAGAGAAGGGCATGCATGAGAGAGCCTGGGGAGAGGATTTTCCATGAAAAAATCCTAAAAAATAGGAGTAGGGGGCATTGGGGCTAAGGTGGCGCAAGGAGGGAAGTCCTAGTCATACTAGGACTTCTAATTTGATTTGGTCAAATAAAATCTTTTAACCAAATTAAATTAGATTTATTTTAATCTAATTAGATTAGATCTTAGTCCAACCAAGACCTTAATTAAATAAAATTAAATAAAATTTAATTTTAATTTAATTTCTAATTAAATTAGAGATTTGGTTGATACAAGTCCTAGTCTCACTAGGACTTCCAATTTGACTTGGTCCAACTTAATCTTTAGACAAAAAAAAATCAAAATTTATTTAACCCAATTAGAATAGGTCTTAATCCAATTAAGAACTTAATTAAATTATATTAAATTATATTTAATTCTAATATAATTTTTAATCAAATTAAAAATTAAGTTGACCCAAGTCCTAATTGAACTAGGACTAGTTCTTCCTTGCACTTGGCCTGTCCAGTAAATCAATTGGACTTGATCCAATCAAGACCAAACTAAATATAATTAAATTATATTTAATTAAACTTAATCTCACCCCTATGCCTTAATCAAATTAAGTTAATTAGAAATCTAATTACTAATCGATCCTCCTGCAATACTTGCACACGCTAGGTTAAACATCAATCGTATTGATCGTTTAACCCTAGAATGATTCTTAATCGTTGATCAACCATCCAATCAGATCATGAACTCCAATATATATAACCTCATAGATTCGAACTTAAATTGATAGCATAAGAATAAATTTTTATATGAATTAAAGTAATCATCTAGCAATGGTATCCGACAGCCGGATAGATCGAAGTGTAGAACAACATCCTTAGAACCCATGCGGATATAGTTTTCATATAATTTATCTCCTTGACCAAAATGCTCATCAAACACCTCAGAGTTCAACTGTCAACTCTGATCAAATTGTCCATATTGTATTTTAAAATATCAAATCCATCTGATGGATTACCCTGACCAAAGTTTTGCTATATTGAAATACAGTGATACATTCTTCTCCAACTCTTGGAGTGGTCAATTTCATCTTGATCACACACCAACTTTGCAAATACTTAACTATGCCCAGAAGCCTTCCATTATTAAATTATAAATTTAGTTAGTCTGGTACCAAAGCACAGTGAGTTGCTTGCAAGTCACTAAGGTGATCTCAAGTCTAAGGGACACTTATACCTATATCCCATCAGAGACATTCTTAATAGCATATTATTTTAGAGTTGGTCACATTCAATGATGATGTACCCTTATATCTAACCTATATGCTATACCAATATCTCCACACTCCTTAGTTAAAAGGACAACCAACCTATATAGCATATAGCGACCTATGCTCGATAGACGCTATCATCCTTATTAATAGCCTATCATTTGGTCGTGAACAGTTTTAAGACTAATTGATAAATCCTCTCTTTATCGAACCTAAATAGTCCTAAGAACTTCATCACAATAATGGAGTTTGTTAGAAGATGAAAACTTATGAAGAAAATACCAAAAATATATTTTATTCATTAATAAATTAATTATAATTATAATATAGCTCAACCGTCAACAGGTTGATGATTGGCTTTGGGACACATTTTTCAACAACTCTCACTTATCCTAAAGCCACTCAGCATAGTATCTAATACCCATCTTCGACTTGTGGTTGCCGAACTCCTTTATGGTCAGGGCTTTAGTGAAGGGGTCGGTCAGGTTCTCCTTTCCATCGATCTTCTGAAGGTCGACATCACCTCTATCCATGATCTCTCAGATCAGATGGAAGCAGTGTAGAATGTGCTTCGTCTACTGGTGTGCCTTTGGCTCCTTTGCTAGTGCTATGGCATCAGTGATGTCACAGTAGAGCAGGACTGGACCATCTAGGGAGGGTGCTACTCCACGCTTGGTGATAAACTTTCTTAGCCACATAGCTTCCTTCGCAGCATCTGATGCTGCCATGTACTCTGCTTCGCAAACAAAATCTATCACAAAATATTGCTTGAAACTCTTCCAGTAGATGGCTCCACCATTCAAAGTAAAGATATATCCTAACACACTTCTGCTGTCATCATAATCAGATTGAAAACTAGAGTCTGTAAACTCCATAAGTTTCAGATCCGACTCGCCATAAACCAACCATTGGTCCTTAGTATTTCTCAAATACTTAAGGATGGCTTTAACCACTTTTCAATGGTTTTCCCTATGGTCAGACAGGTATCTACTCACTACTCATAGTGAGTATGTCACGTCTGATCTCGTACATATCATGGCGTACATGATAGATCCTACTATCAAAACATATGAGACTCTACTCATATGCTCTCTCTCTTTAGGAGTTATCAAACAATCCTTCTTAGAGAAAGAAATTCCATGGCCTATCAGAAGATAGCCCTTTTTGAAATTCTCCATGCTGAATCTCTTCAGCATAGTATCTATGTATGTGGACTAGGATAACCCAAGCATCCTTTTAGATCTATCACTATAAATTTTCATTCCTAGGATGTAGGATGCTTCTCGCAAGTCCTTCATGGAGAACTATAATGACAGCTAGACTTTTATACCCTGCAATGTGGGGATGTCATTCCTGATTAAAAAAATATCATCCACGTACAAGACAAGAAATACTACTGCTGGATTATTTATTCATTTGTAAATACAGGACTCTTCTCCATTCTTAATGAAGCCGTATGTTTTGATCACTTTATCAAAATGCATGTTCTAACTCCAAGATGCCTCCTTCAGTCCATAAATTGATCTCTAAAGCCTGCACGGACTCATTTATGGATGTGAACCACTCAGGTTGAATTATATACACCTCTTCAGTCAGCTCTCCATTTAGGAAAGCTATCTTCACATTGATCTGCCAGATCTCATAGTTCAGATGGGTAGCTATCGCAAGCATTATCCGAATGGATTTGACCATTACCATAGGAAAGAACGTCTCATCATAGTCAATACCATAACGTTGATGATACCCCTTGACAACTAGATGGACTTTATAGGTCTTCACCTTTTCGTCTGTGTCCCTTTTTCTTTTGAAGATCTATTTACATCCAATGGGTTTAACCCATTCGGATGGGTCAACCAATGTCCACACATCATTGACCCTCATGGATTTCATTTCAAATTTCATGGCCTCAAGCCATTTCTCAGAATTAGATCTCTGCATAGCATCCATATAAGTGACCGAATCCTCATCATTCTCATCAAGTTCGATGGGATCACCATCCTGGATCAAAAAATCATAGTATATATTCAGATGATGCGGTACTCTATTGGATCGTCTTAATGATGCAGGTACACTAGGCTCTGGATCTGATCTAATTAAATTTGACTCAGGTTCAGCTACATGTGTCGATTTTTCTACCTGTTGAACTTCATCAAGTTCAATCTTAGAGGCAGCAATTCCTTCACCAATGAACTTCCTTTCTAAAAAAATTGCCTTAAGATTGATGAACACCTTTTGTTCTTCAGCATGGTAGAAATAGTAAGCTTTACTTTCTTTGGAATACCCTATAAACATATACTTATCATACCGGGGTCCAAGCTTATCTGTATGCAAACATTTGACATAGGTCGGACAACCCCAAACCTGTAGGTGAGGGAGTGTAGGCCTACGCCCAGTCCATATCTCGTATGGAGTCTTTGCGATAGATTTACTCGGTATATACTCAATATATAACATGCAGTCTCAAGAGCATAACCCCAAAATGAAACAAGCAGACTAGTAAACCCCATCATGGACCGAACCATGTCCAACAAGATTCGATTTTTTCTTTCTGATACACCATTATGCTGTGGTGTGCCAGAAGGAGTCCACTGTGAGAGAATCCCATTCTCTCCTCAATATGTCAAGAACTCATTGGATAGATATTCATCTTCTCGATCCGATTGAAGAGTTTTAATACTCTTTTTAGTTTATTTTTCTACTTTATTTTAGAATCTTTTGATATTTTAAGTAAATCTGACTTATGTTTCATCAGATAAACATATCCATACCTGAATAGATCATCTGTGAAAGTGATGAACTAGAAATATCCACCTCTAGTACTTATATTCATACGTCCATGTACATCAATATGTACTAGACTAAGAACTCAATGGCTCTTTCACCTTTTTCAGTAAAAGGTGACTTGATCATTTTTTCAAGAAGACAAGACTCATAGGTTGGAAGTGATTCACAATCACCGACTTCAAGGATTCCCTCTTAGGTCAACCTATTTATCCTGTTCTTGTTAATGTAACCTAGCTTGCAGTGCTATAGATAGATATCAAAGATATTATCTAATCTAGGATGTTTTCTAGAAGTGTACATTACACTCACAAACTGTGATAAAATATAAATATCATTTCTTTGTTGTCCTTACATTATTGTAACATGATT
>QRFJ01002516.1:224070-271326 GCA_006176705.1 Cocos nucifera | reverse complement strand
AATATCAAAAAATAATAAATAAATAATCTTAAATATTGCATTTAATTCAAATTAAACTTGTAACATGCAAGACTATTCTATAGAACTATTCTATTTTAAACTAGTCATGCATATTTCTAATCTTTAGATCCAAATCATTTAATTTTAATTTTTTCTGAATTTTAGAATCATCACATCTCAGTGACATCTAAAAATTATTTATTTCTAATTAGAATAAATTTAAAATATATCTAAATACTTTTAGAAACCTTGGCTCTTGATACCATGAGGAAAATCACTGATTTTTCAGACAGGTTCGTTCAGCATCTACGGACAAAGATATATTTTTTAAAAATTTTCTCTTTTGATCCTAATCAGATCTGAGATTTTTAGAATCTTAATCTTTATTATTCTAATAATAAAAATAAAAATATAGATAACATTAAATCATATTTAATTTACCTTGATGGTAGGGTAATCCTATTACCCGTTGATTAATCCTATATGTGCGGAAGGTTGGCATGCAAGCCATGCAAGTGCTTTGATTCTACCGATATTCACTCGAACTGAATATGGAGATCCTTTTCTTTTCTATCATGTCTCCAAAAATTAGATCTGGATCTGATCTGAAGGATCTTCAAAACACCTTCTGAAGATCAGCAGTTGTCCTTTGCAGCAGTGCAGCCTTTTAGCTTTTTGTCGCCTTTCTCTCATCTGGATTGCACCAACTTGGATCCTAAAACACTTTGGGCATGGAGAGGAGAGGGAGAAGATGGATTTGGCATGGAGGAGCGAGAGGAGAGGGAAGCCTTTGGGGTGTGGAAATATGAATTCCTTTTTCCAATATCTTTTGAGTTGGGCGCATGGATCTTGTATTTATGACTATGCATGATCCAAACTCCTCTTCTTTCAAACCATCAAAATCCTTTATGAAATCAGAATCTAAATTCTAATTAGTTGGAGAAAGAGGTTCCCTGGATTCCATCCTTAGATGGCCACCTAAGACCAGTCAAACTTTGGTTCTTAGGATTAAGACTAATCGGATCCAAAAAAAAAGATGGAGTCCCTGTACTAATTAGGGACTCCTGGGTGCTCCAGCTTGGGCACACGCCAAGGGTGGCGTGCATTCCTCCTTCCTCTGCTTAGTTCTGGCAGGGGACAGGCCCCCACCAGCTCTCCAATAGATTGCGTGACATGTTGGATAGAAGTCAAAGTGTTTAATGGTCAATATTGACAGGTCCAAAGCTCAACTTTTGACCAAAGTCAAGGACGAGAAATGGAAAGGTGACCAAAATAGTAGGTATTGTTCTTACAAAATAAGACAATCCTTTTCGACCTGGACAAGCTTCAGTCAGATAAAGTTGAAGGCCTCTAATCGAGCACAAACTCCTTTGGCTCAAGTCAGGATAAACTATTTATGAAAGTTAAAAAGGAAGAATGTTTAGGTTCAATTGAGTGCTAGACGATTTGCTTTGAACCTAATAAATCTTTATTTAGATCAATTAAACTAGATTAGTTCAATTGATGATCATCAGATTACAAACCCTTAATTTGTTAACCTCAGTTAGATCAATTTGTATAGGTAATGGATATATCTATGATCTCTATTTCATCGACCGATTTCATCAAAAACTCCTTCTTGATAGATCAGAGCTTCTCATGATTCGAAAACAAGCTAGCCAATAATGATTCATCTAAAATCATTCTAATTGCTTCCAAAATCCACCAGTGACACCTAGCAGGAATATGGTGGCAACCATCAGAACTGAATGGTGAACCTCTTTGGGGCAGCTATCTGGTGATAAGTTCTTTCTATCTTGAGCCTCGATCAAGATTTAGGATTTTAGGTGACCTCATCAAACCCTAGTCTCTGTCATATAATGTAATCATTCGATTCAAGTCCGATGTTGTAAAACCTAATAGAAACTTGCTTTTTATTATTTCACTCTGCCATGGCCATGGGCTCTGGACTTGATTCTCTATGATCATCATAGGGGTGCTCCTCACCACCGAGGGGTTAGATAGATTCCATCTTGATGCGATCTAATTCCTACAATGACACATGTCATAGCCAACATAACACCTCAGGGATTTCGTTATGACTAGGAGACCGAGTTTATGGTTATAGCAAACTATAACCATCCTTAAATGCATATGACTGACCTCAGCATCAGAGGAATCAGTACCACACCAGTGCCAGCATCGAGTCAATCATGACGAGAAGGTAGACTTCTATGACTACCTCGAGGTGTCACGCTCAGTCCCTCATTCTCTAATGAGTAACCTGTACTCTCACTTCGATATCTCCATACCGTAGACTCAAGACTCATATTACTTAAGAGAAGCGATTGTATTACCAACCTTTTCGGATCAATCACCATCCTCGTGATGATCCTATGGTCCGGGAGCATTTTATGAAGTTAATAATGATTTCATGTTCTTAGAATTTTCAAACTCTTAAAATATGACATTATCATTACCATTAACTCAATGGGATGTTATCATAGACACTAAAACACAATATGTAATAGAAAATAATCTATTTTATTTGATTTTAGCAAAATTATAATTTTGCCCCTATATGTGTTATTACAAGTGTCAGCCAATTCTGGCTTCTAGGGGCAACATATATCTAACAGCAGGAGGAATCCATCTGGGCTTATATCACTCAATTTAATATCACGGTATTAGAGGTCCGGGACCTGAACCAGTCTGTTGCAATGGCCGCATTCAAGGGTGGCCTTCAGAAGAATAATTTACTATTTTTTCTAGATCAGAAATACCCTTTAGGACTTGTCCGATCTGCTAGGCCCGAGCTAAAGAGATTATGCCCATATGGGAAGAAGTCTTCAAATTGAAGGATTGAAGAAAGTCACAGGAGAGCGGTGTGTGGGACGAGTCTAATAAACCCAACCCATCGATGGAGGCTCGAGTTGGAAGTTTCGGTCGCCGCTCATGGACTCCATCGGGCGCAAGCGAGCCCGAACTTCTCGAGCTCATCATCAAGGAAGCCCCGATAAAAGGGTGTGAAGAAGTCCTACCTCTCGAAAGTTCCACAACTACACCCCCTCAGTGCTTCTAAGGCAAGTTCTGATGGGAAATTAGGAACCAACACCAAGATCAGAAGAATTACAATCTTCCCCCAAATAACACGATCGAAGCAAGTACTGTCTTTATTCATGGTGAACCACGACCACCGTATACTGAGAATGTGTTTCAGCCCAAAGACGAATCAAGAAGGCTCGTCAGGATGAGGCCAGGTTGGATCGATTCCTACAAGACGGCCAGTCTGAAGCAAAAGAAGATCGATCGAGGTGCTACCATAGCCAGAACCATCAAGATGGAGGAACAATAGAAAAGGTCGGTCGCCTTTTGAATCATCGATGCCACGGGTCTGGGGAGGAAGCTTTGATGTTAGATATATGTGCCCTAGAAAGCCAGAATTGGCTTGACAACTTGTTAATTACATTCTAGGGGCAAATTGTAATTTTGACTAAAAGCAATAAAGGGATTATTTCTATCACATATGTGTATTTAGTGTCCATTAATAGCATCCTTTAGTTTTCAATGGCAATGATTAATTCATATTTTTAAGAATTTGAAAATTTAAGACATGAATAATCATTATTAACTCCATAAATGCTCCCCGGACCATAGGATCATCATGAGGATGGTGATTGATCCGGAAAGCGTTGGTGTTACAAAATTCCCCTTTTCTTCAGTTAGATGGAGTCTTAAGTCACGGTGTTGGAGACACCAGAGTGAGAGTTATAGGTACTCGCTTAGACGAGATACGAGTGCACTGAGCGTGACCACCTCGAGTAGTCATTAGGGAGTCTACCCCTTCTCGTCGATGCACTGATCATGCTGCAGTAGGTGTGTCTAGTTCTTTGACCCTGAGATCATCGGTTAGTTCACCTCTGAGGGTGTTAATTAGTTTGACTACACCATTACTCAGTCTTCCTAAGCCATATTGGAATCCTGAGGTGTTGTTGGCATTATGACATGTTCATTGTAGGAAATCTGAATGACATCAAGATGGAAATCTATCTAACCCGATGGTAGAGGAGCAGCCCTATGATGAATCATGGAGAATCAAGTCTAGAAATCCATGGCCATGTAGAGGTGAAAATAATTAGAAAGGAGTTTCTATTTAGATTTTCACCATTTGGACTTGATCGAATGATACATCATTATTGATAAGAGACTAGGGTTTGACAAGTACCTTAACCCTAACTGATCGGGGCTCAAGATAGAAGAACTTAATCACATTAGGTAGCTGCACCAAGAGGTTCGCATTTCAGCTCTGTATGTGGTTGCCACCATATACTGCTAGGTCACTGAGTTGGATTTTGGAAGCCACATTTAGAATGATTTAGTATCGAATCTTCTAGCTTTCGAATCAGAAGAGTTTTGATCCATCGAAAGGGAGTTTCGATGATGTCGATGATAGAAGATCATGACATATCCCATTACCTTACAGAATTGAATCGTAATTGGGTCACACAAACAAGAGTTTGAATCTGGTTGATCATCAATTGAAATGATCCAGTTCAATTGGATCTGAATGAGATTCAATTATTGTTCAAGGAAATGGTTGCTAGCCACGCGCTATTGAACTCTAAACGTTTCTTCTTTTTTTACTTCACTCATAAATAGTATGTCCTGGTCTTTGAGCAAAGAAGTTTGTGAACTCAATCAGAGGCCTTTCATATGGTCTGACTGGAGATAGTCCAAGTTTTAAAAAGGGTTGTCTTATTTTGTAAGACATTACCTGCCATTTTTGGTCGCTTGCCAAATTTCTGTTCTCTGACTTGGTTAAGTCTACCTTTGACTGGTCAAACATTGACCATTGACACTTTGACTTTTTGGACCACATTGTCATGCACTATTGGAGAGCTGGTGGGGGCCTGCCCCTACCAGAACTAGCAAAGGAGGATGGGCATTTGCCAAGGGTGGCGTAGCCCAAGTTGGAGGAGTCTGGAGTCCTTGTTGGACAAGGGACTCCACCTCTCTTTTGGATTCCAATTAGAGTCTTCCCTAAAACCAAACTTGACTGATCTTTTAGGCGCCCCTAAGTAGGGAATCCAAGGGACTCTATTCCCAACCAATCAGATTTAGATCTAATTCATTAAAGGGTTGTGATGGTTGGGAATTAAGGAGATGCTGGATCACAAGTCAGTCTTATAATAAGACCCTGTGCCCATAACTCAAACACAAGTAATTGAATGAGATCCAAAGTTTCCCATGCCCCAAGGCTGCTCTCCCCTCTTCCTCCCTATTGCCAAACCATCTTCTCCCCTGCTCTCACGTTCCAAAAAAGTTTGAAGATCAAAGAAAGGGCGATCAAAAGCCAAGAAAGGTCTGCACTGCTGCATAAGGACGACTACAGGATCTTCAAAAGGAGTTTTGTAAGAACCTCCAGATCAGATCCAGATCTAATTTTTTGGAGGTGTGATAGAGAAGAAGAGGATCTCTAGATCCAGCCTGAGTGGATATCTATAAAGGCCAGGCACTTGCGTGGCTAGATCCAGAACCTTCCGCTGCAAACAGGATCATCAACTAGATAATAGGATTACCCAAATCAGGAATTAAATTTGATTTAATTTATCTTTATTTTATTTCTATTATTAAAATAATAAAATTAGATCTAAAATATCTCAGATCTGATTGGGATCGAGAGAAGAAATTTGAAATATATCTCTCGATCTGATCAGATTTGAACGAACCTAGTCCGAAAAATCAGGATTTCCCTTCAACTGGTATCAGAGCATGGTTCTAAAATTGTTTAGATCTGATTTTAAATTTATTTTAATCAAAAAATAAGTGATTTCAGATTTCACATGAGATGTGATCAGATTTGAAATCAGAAAAAATTAAAATTAAATGATTAGGATCTAAGATTAGAAGATATGCATGACTAGTTCTAGAATAGAATAGTTCTATAGAATAGTCTTGCATGTTTTTTTATTTAATCTGATTAAATCATATTTTAGATCTTTTTTATTTACTATTTTTCTGATATTATAAGTATTATAATAACAACTAAAAAATAGCAAATAAAATATTATTTATTTGAAATATCATATGAGATATTTGATTGATGCATGTCTAGACTAGTTGTAGAATAGTTTCACATAATTATCTAGATTAAAATTTATTTTGATTTAGATCAATTTAAATATAATTTTTTAGATTATTATGAGATAATTTAGATCTGAAAATATGCATGATTTGATACATGAGATGTATGCAAAATATGCCATGATTGATCTACTTTATATATGAGATATATGATATAGATCCGATATTGTTTTGTAGTATTGAATGTTCCTGATTGAGGGCGTTCCTCTTGGCTGTCCGCGTCATAAGAACGAAGAAGTTTAAAGGCCCTCTCTTCCCATTCGATGGGGTGTTCGTATTGATGTGTAGGGGTGCTGCATGTTCGTCTTAATCAGAAACCCAAAACTTTATTTCTGCAAAACCCTAGATCCTGAAACCTTTAAGATTATTATGCATATTTTGTTTATGAACCCTACTTTAATTAAGAATTAAGTTTATGGAATATTAATTTAGGTCTAAAAATTGAGAATTTCATATCTAGCATATTCATAAATACTAAGGTTCGGGCTTGGGTAGCTCAATTAGGTCTAAGCGGTTGATCAAACCGAATCAAGAGAGTTGGTTAGATTGGGATTCAACAGTGCTTAAATTGACCAGCCTAATAGGATTAAGTCTGGGTCAAGATCGAGTCACGATCAACAAGACCTAATTAGGCTCAGAGGTTAGAGTCTGGATTGTAGGCTAACCCAATTGGTTCTGACTCAACAATTGGTGTCTAAGTAAGTTTGGCATAGACGATCCGACTGTTTTTTAATTGGAAGCTACCGACCTGAATGCATTCTTGTACGAGTTAATGGCATATTCCTTCCACCGATCTCACTTACCTGGCCATATCTGTTGACACAGTTCTGATCTGAGGTGGTCAATAATCCGAGCTTATACCCATGCCACTAGTTAGTCATAATTTTATGACTAAGCCAAGTCTAGTTTAATGATACCTTGAATCAATTCTCCCTAAGAAAAGATTAAGTCTGAGGTCTTCCACCATTGTAGATGTGCGGGCCCTTCCCGGGGTTGATTGTTCTCTGCTGGATACAGTGGCTCAGTTGCACCGAGAAGACGCAACCATGTCTATTAGGCATTGGATGCTATGGGCTGGAGGATGAGTTGAGCTCATATTTTGGATAACGGTGAGAGACTCAATTAGAAACCCAGTCTATGCAAATGGTGGGTCTGACTTAACTAAGGAGTGGATCAATATTCCGGATACGGTGAGATTCATGAATTAGAGACCAAGTTTTGATGCACCATGATTAGAGAATCATTGAACAAGAGTTGTTCACTCATTGGCTAACCCATCACCAATAACTGTCAGGTGAGCGATGAGTCAGTTGGTGAGACCGCACCACCCACTAGAAATCATTAATCGTGAAGATTTTCGCATCTCTACAGAGGAAGTGTAGGGATCCGAGAAAATAGTGGGAGCTAATTTGTTTAAAAATAAAATTCTTAAATAAATTGGTCAAGTCAAAATTATAGTATCTAACTAGAATCTTTGACTCTCTATAGGAATATGTCTGCATCCAACCCATTGGCACGTATCCTGGATTACACATAGACTGACTGAACCCAATTTAAAGATTGGCTCAGGAACTACAAAAATTTATTTTGGGTTCCAAGAAGTTAACCTATGTTTTGGATCAGGACCCTCCCACCTACCAGCCGTCCATCTGTTGAACAGAGAGCGTCTCTGGAAAAATGAGTATTGACGAAATAAATAAGGCCAGATATTATATGTTGGGCTCGAGTCTTGATGAGCTCCAGTGCCACAATGAGGATATCGGGACTGCTCGCCAAATGTTGGCTCACCTGCAAGAAATGTTTGTGTGAATAGAGTCGCACAGCCAAATATCAAGTCACAAAATAAATTTTTTTAAGGCTAAGATGCGTGATGGGCAGTCAGTTCAAGATCACTGTCTGATAATGATCAAGGACATGGAAGAGCTTGAGAAAGCTCGGTGTGAAGTTAGACTTGGACCTGCAGAACGATATTATATTCTGCAATCCTTGACTGATGCATATGGGCAATTCATCATGAATTACCAACATGCATAAACTTCAGAATTCCTTGGCCGAGTTATATGAATATGCTGGTTACCGCTGAGCTTTCTATGAAAGATTCTAAAGGCTCAGTTCTTGCTATGGAATGGACTTCTTTCCAAAAGAAAGTCTTATTGAAAAGAAAAAGAAGTCTCGTGAAAAAGCAAAAGGTGGAAGGATCTAAGAAGAAGAAAGCAGAGCTGAAGAAAAAGACCGATGTCAAAGAAAAGTGTTTTCATTGCAACAGCGACAGCCATTTGGAAAGCAGAACTACCCTACTTACCTGGCCACCCTAAGAAACAAGAAGGAAGGTCCTTCTGGAGGTATCTCATTATTGAGTCAACCTTACGGTTTCTTCTGCATCCAGTTGGTGCTTGACTCTGGTTCTAGTGCTCATCTGTGCACTTCTATGCAGGGTCTTGAGGATAGCAGAAAGCTGAGGGATGGAGACATGATCCTACGCATCGATAATGGAGCAAGAGTTGCTGCAGTAGCTTGGGAACATACCCTCTGCAATTACTATCTGGTTTAGAACTTAGTTTTACAAGACTGTTATTTGTGCCTGCCAGCTAGCAGGAATTTGATTTTCTGTTTCTTATAGCACAAGAAGGTTATATGATCACCTTCTTTAAGGACCATTGTAAAACTTTTTATTGAAAAGAAATAAAATTTCAAATGATTTCTCATTAATGGTTTTTATCAGCTACATATTGATGTACCTATCTAACTGTCGAGCAAAACGTGAATGCCAAACGACCTAGGATAGAGTTCCAAGATAAGATATCTATGGCACCTGAGATTAGGTCAATATAGCAGAAGATGGGATCAACAAATTGGAGAAAAATGGCTATTGACATTGACTTTCGAGTCATATCCAACTTGTGAATCCTGTCTTCAAGGCAAAAAAAATTAAACTCCCTTTGTTGGACATAAGGAGAGGGCCACAGATCTCCTTGCCCTAGTACATACAGATGTGTGCGGCCCATTTGATGTGCCGGCTAGAGGCAATTTTGTCTACTCATTATCTTTACCGATGATCTGTCTAGGATATGTATCTTATGAGACACAGTCTGAAGCCTTCGAAAAGTTCAAAGAATTCAGACATGAAGTAGAAAAGCAAACTGAAAAACCCATTAAGGTTCTTCGATCAGATCGAAGAGGTGAATACCTTAGTCAGAAATTCCTAGACTATCTCAAGGAAAATGGCATAGTCTCTCAATGGACTCCACCAGGAACACCTCAACTCAATGGGATTTCAGAACGGAGAAATCGGACCCTATTAGATATGGTGCAGTCCATGATGAGCTTCACAGAGCC
Source organism: Cocos nucifera (assembly GCA_006176705.1). Classification (NCBI taxonomy): domain Eukaryota; kingdom Viridiplantae; phylum Streptophyta; class Magnoliopsida; order Arecales; family Arecaceae; genus Cocos; species Cocos nucifera. Next base: position 261,867 of record QRFJ01002516.1, on the reverse strand, counting down.
CCCTGATTTCCTTTGGAGACACTCATTGTTAACTTCAATCTATTTACTGAATAGGGTTCCCTCTAAAACCATTCCTACCACACCGTATGAGGTATGGCATGGTAAGAAATCAAGTCTGAGTCATCTCAGAATTTGGGGTTGTCCAGCTCATGTCAAAAGACAACAAGCGGACAAGTTAGAGTTTAGGTCCTTCAGAGCTCGATTCATAGGATATCCTAAAGAGTCATTAGGATACTATTTCTACATTTCAGAAGACCACAATGTGATTGTAAGTCGACATGCCATCTTTCTTGAAAAATAGTTTATTCAAGATAGCGGCATTAAAAAATAGATCAAGCTTGATGAGAAAGTCTCACAAGCAGAACGAGCTAAGGACCAAGTGGAACCAAATCAGGTTGAGCCAATAAGAACACTACCTCCTCCACCTCGTAGATTGGAAAGAGTTTTCCGTCCCCCTGAAAGATACTTAGATATTATTTCAGAGGATGTAGAGGAAATGTTCCTCGTAGGTAATGGTGCTCATGGTGATGATCCCAAAACCTACAATGAGGCGATATAAGATATCGACTCCGAGAAATGGCTAGAGGTAATGCAGTCAGAAATTGACTCGATGCACTCAAACCAAGTCTAGACCTTGGTAGATCCACCAGAAGGTATAGTACCTATTGGATGTAAATGGATCTTCAAGAGAAAGATTGGTGCAATTGGGAATGTGGAGACATTCAAGGCTAGACTAGTGGCAAAAGGTTATAGTCAACGCGAAGGCATTGACTATCAGGATACCTTTTCTCTAGTGGCTATGCTAAAATCCATCCGCACATTACTTGCCGTTGTGGCCTATTTTGATTACGAAATATGGCAAATGGACGTGAAAATGGCGTTCTTGAATGGATATCTTAAGGAAGATATCTATATGGAATAGCCGCTAGGTTTCATATCCAGTGATGCTGATCACAAGGTTTGCAAGCTGCAAAGGTCCATATATGGACTTAAGCAAGCATCTCAGAGCTGGAACACTCGTTTCAATGATGTGATCAAAACGTTTGGTTTCATCAAAAATGAAGAGGAATCGTGTGTTTTCAAAAGGGTCAATGGGAGTGCTGTTGTCTTCCTCGTATTGTACGTGGATGACATCCTCCTTATTGGGAATGATATTACCATGTTGACATCAGTCAAGATATGGTTGTCCAAGGAATTCTCTATGAAAGACCTAGGTGAAGCATCTTTTATTCTAGGAATTAAGGTCTATAGGGATAGACCGAATAGGATGCTAGGACTTTCACAGAAGATGTACATAGAGAAAGTACTAAAGAGGTTTAGTATGGAAAACTCTAAGAGGGGATTAATACCCTTCAGACATGGTATTCATCTTTCTAAGAAGATGTGTCCTAGCACACCTGAGAAAATAGAACGCATGAGCAAGATCCCTTATGCTTCTACAATAGGGAGCCTCATGTATGCCATGCTATGTACACGACCTAATATAGCCCATGCTGTGAGTGTCACAAGCAGATATCAGTCAAATCCAGGTGAAGAACACTAGACTTCTGTGAAATGTATCCTTAAGTACTTGAGAAGAACTAAGGATATGATGTTGGTCTTTGGTAACAGAGAACTCCAAGTCTAGGGATACACAGACTCGGATTTCATGTCCAATATAGATGATCGAAAGTCGACATCTGGAAGTCTGTTTGTGTGCAATAGTGGAGCTGTCAGTTGGAAGAGTTCCAAGCAAACGGTGATAGTAGATTCCACCATGGAAGCAGAATATATCGCTGCATCAGAGGCTGCAAAGGAAGCATTCTGGTATAAGAAGTTTGCTGCAGAAATCGGAGTAATGCCATCAGATGCCATTCCTCTATACTGCGATAATAATGGCACCATAGCCCTTGCTAAGGAGCCGAGGTCTCACCAGAAATCCAAGCATATTGAGCGGCGATATCACCTCATCCGCGATTACCTCGAAAAGGATTATGTCGAGATGAAGAGAGTCAACTCCGTAGATAATGTGGTAGATCCACTTACAAAGCCGTTGGACCAGCAGAAAATCGAAGCCCACCTTGAGAAGATGGGACTTAGACTTGTAGCCAATTGGCTTTAGGATAAGTGGAAGATTGTTAGATATATGTGCCCTAGAAGCCAGAATTGGCTGACACTTGTAATACACTTCTAGGGGCAAAATTGTAATTTTGACTAAAAGCAATAAATGGGTTATTTTCTATCACATATGTGTATTTAGTGTCTGTGATACATCCTTTGAGTTAATGGCAATGATAATTCATATTTTTAAGAGTTGAAAATTTAAGACATGAATAATCATTATTAACTCATAAATTGCTCCCGACCATAAGATCATCACGAGGATGGTGATTGATCCGGAAGGTTGGTGTACAATCGCTTCTCTTCAGTAGATGAGTCTTAAGTCTACGGTGTGGAGACATCGGAGCGAGAGTACAGATATTCGTTAGAGAACGAGGGCACTGAGCGTGACCACCTCGAGTAGTCATTAGGGAGTCTACCTTCTCGTCGATAACTGACTCGATGCTGTAGTAGTGTGTCTGGTTCTTTGACCTGAGATGCATCGACAGTTCACCTTGAGGGTGTTATAGTTTGACTACACCATTACTCGGTCTCCTAGCCATATGGAACCCTGAGGTGTATGTTGGCTATGACATGTTCATTGTAGGAACTGGATGACATCAAGATGGAATCTATCTACCTCGGTGGTGGAGGAGCAGCCCTATGATGATCATGAGAATCAAGTCTAGAAATCCATGGCCATGGTAGAGTGAAATAATAGAAAGAGTTTCTATTTAGATTTTCACATTGGAATTGAATCGAATGATTACATCATATGACAGAGACTAGGGTTTGACGAGTTTACCTTAACCCTAATCTGATCGGGGCTCAAAATAGAAGGACTGAATCACATAGGTAGCTGCACCAAGAGGTTTGCATTCAGCTCTGATGGGTTGCCACCATATACTGCTAGGTGTCACTGGTGGATTTTGGGAGCAACTAGAATGATTTAGATGATCGATCATTCTAGCTGTTCGAATCAGAAGAGTTCTGATCCATCGAAAGGAGTTTCGATGATGTCAATGATAGAGATCATGACATATCCCATTACCATACAGAACTGAACCTAACTAGGTCACACAAACAAGGGTTTGATCTGGTGATCATCAATTGAACTGATCTAGTTCAATTGATCTGAATGAGATTCAATTAGGTTCAAGGAAATGGTGCTAGCACTCGATTGAACCTAACGTTCTTCTTTTGCTATCATAAATAAGTTGTCCTATCTGAGCCAAAGGAGTTTGTGCTCAATCAGAGGCCTTCATATGGTCTGACTGGAGGTTGTCCAAGTCAAAAAAGGTTGTCTTATTTGTAAGACATTACCTACCATTTTTGGTCACCTGTCATTTCTTGTTCTTTGACTTTGGTCAAAAGTCTACCTTTGACTGGTTAAACATTGACCATTGACCCTTTGACTTTTGACCACATGTCATGCACCTATTGGAGAGCTGGTGGGGGCCTGTCCCCCTGCCAGAACCTGGCAAGGAGGAGGGCGCACGCCAAGGGTGGCGTGAGCCCAAGTTTGGAGGAGTCTTGGAGTCCTTGTTGGATAAGGACTCCACCTCTCTTTTGGATTCCAATTAGAGTTCTCCCTAAAACCAACTTTGACTGGTCTTAGGCGCCCTCTAAGTAGAATCCAGGGGACTCTATTCCCACCAATCAGATTCAGATCTGATTTCACAAAGGGTTGTGATTGGTGGGAATAGAGAAGCTGGATCACAGTCAGTCTTATAATAAGACCCTGTGCCCAACTCAAACACAAGTAATTGAATTGAGATCAAAGTTCCCCACGCCCCAAGGCTGCCTCTCCCCTCTTTCTCCACACCAAACCATCTTCTCCCCTTGCTCTCCACATCCAAAAGGAGTTTTGGACCTTGGTTGGTGCGATCCAGATCAAAGAAAGGCGATCAAAAGCAAGAAGGCTGCACTACTGCAAAGGACTACTACAGATCTTCAAAAGGAGTTTTGAAGATCCTCCAGATCAGATCCAGATCTGATTTTTAGAGGTGTGATAGAGAAGAAGAGGATCTCTAGATCCAACTCAAGTGGATACCGGTAGAGGCCAGGTACTTGCGTGGCTAGATCTAGAACCTTCCGCTGCAAACAGGATCATCAATAGAGTAATAGGATTACCCAAATCAGGTAAATTAAATTTAATTTAATTTATCTTTATTTTATTTCTATTATTAAAATAATAAAATAAGATCTGAAACATCCTAGATCTAATTAGGATCGAGAGAAAAAATTTGAAATATATCTCTCGATCTGATCAGATTTGAACGAACCTGATCCGGAAAATCAGGATTTCTCTTCACTTGATACTTCAGCAATCCATCATCTCCAGCATCAAAGCCAAGAGGAGCTCACTCCAAATTATGTGATGATAGGGAAGAAGCATTCAATAGTGGCCGTATTAGGAATAGTAAGAGAACCTTGTCCTAACATGAGTCAGTCAATGTCCTTCAACCTTGGCTAGAGATAAGATCTCTCCCAAGCAACTGAGTCAACCTTGGCTAGAGATGGGATCTCTCCGGAGCGACCGTGACAAACTCGACTAAAGATAAGATCTCTTCCGAGCGATCAAATCAACCTCGGCTAGAGATATGATCTCTCCCGAGCACCCGAGCCTCAACCTCAACTGTAGGAGATAAGATCTCCCCCAAGGCAACCTCGACTGTAGGAGATAAGATCTCTTCCGAGGCAACCTCGACTATAAGAGATGAGATCTCCCCCGAGGCAATCTCGATCGTAGGAGATGAGATCTCCCCCAAGCATCCGTATCAACCTCGATCGCAGGAGATGAGATCTCTCTTGAGTGACCGGGCCAACCTCAATTGCTAGAGATAAAATCTCTCCCGAGCACCCATATCAACCTCGACCATAGGAGATAAGATCTCCCTCGAGGCAACCTCGCTGTAGGAGATAGATCTCCCCCGAGGCAACCTCGACCACAGAGATGAGATCTCTTCTGAGCGATCGAGCCAACCTCGACTGCTGGAGATAAGATCTCCCCCGAGTACCCATATCAACCTTGACCATAGGAGATAAGATCTCTCTTAAGGCAACTTCAACCACAGGAGATGAGATCTCCCCTGAGCGATCGGCCAACCTCGACTACTGGAGATAAGATCTTCCCCGAGCATCTGCATCAACCTCGACCATAAAAGATAAGATCTCCCCCGAGACAACCTCGACTGTAGGAGATAAGATCTCCCCCGAGGCAACCTCGACTGCAGGAGATGAGATCTCCCTCGAGCCAACCTCGACTATAGGAGATAAGATCTTTTTCGAGCATCCACATCAACCTCGACCGTAGGAGATAAGATCTCCCCTGAGACAACCTCGACTGTAGGAGATAAGATCTCCTCTGAGGCAACCTCGACCGTAGGAGATAAGATCTCTTCCGGATCAACCTCGACTATAGGAGATAAGATCTCTCCCGAGGCAACCTCGGCCGTAGGAGATGAGAACTCCCCCGAGCGACCGGGCCAACCTCGGCTGCTGGAGATAAGATCTCCCCTAAGCATCCATATCAACCTCGACCGCAGGAGATGAGATCTCCCCCAAGCCGACCTCAGCTGTAAGAGATATGATCCCCCAAGCTTCGACTTCAACAGGTGCGGAGCCTGGGAAAGGACTTCGGCAGTCGCCTATTTTGGTACTCCCTTCCTTCGAATTTCAAACTCAAGAGTGGGGGACTATTGTTGGGGATAAATCCTGCTCCCACCGAAGTTCAGTTGGAAGCTCAATCGATAATGTAATCGGTAGTCACGGGAAAGCTTCAGCAGACGAGCCTTAGCCGAGATCCTTAGCCGGCCGAACTCATTAGCGGTCGAGCCCCGATCGAACTCCTCAACAGTCGAACTTCTCTAAGAACCGGACTCCTCCCAGACAGCTCCTTTGGCTAGGCTTCTATGAGAGCCAAACTTCTTCCAGACTCTTCCAGCAGTCGAGCTTCTACGGGAGTCGAACTCCTCAACGGCTGGACTCCTCCTCTAGTCGGGCTTTTATGGAAGTCGAACTTCTTATAGACTGTTGATGAATTCCTACAGACGATCCGACTACTGAATGGTTACAATTATCATGATAATAATGATTGTCATTTATCAAGTCAATCACGATCGGCATTTATCAGGATGGTTACGACAGTCATTAATCAAGACAGCTACAACAAGCTTCGCCTATAAAAAGAACCCTCTAGATACGCTTACTCTAAGCTCTAAGCTCTCCTCTCCTCCTCTAAACTCTGCCGAATTCCATACTGAGCACTCCATTTCTGTTGGACAGAGCTAACTTGACCGTCGGAGGGTCCAACCGGAGCCACCCCCACCAACTCCGAATGGAACTTTATTTTGCAGGTCACCGATAGCAACCTCGTCCTCCTCGACTTCAGCTTGATCCGGTGTCAACCAAATTTTGCACCAACAGGGCTCATACTCTCTGGTGCATCAACTAAAGTCCAAACTTGGTTGAAATATATAGAGTCCATTTTAGATTTTATTGCATTTAGCCACTTGTTAGAGTCCTTACTCATGACGGCTTTTGAATAGTTTAATGGATCGTCATCTTAAATGATATTTGCCTCATTATCATTTTCTATGACAAAACCATATCTTAAATGCACATGTCACACTCTCTCTAACCTTCGAAGAGGAGGTATATATTGTAGATGTACCTCATCCTTGGGTACTTTAGGTTGAAGACTTTCATTAGATAATTCTAGAATAGTTTGTAGGTCCTGAACTTTCCTAAGTTCAAAATTCCTCCCACTACCTCCTTCTTGGATGAATTCTTTCTCCAAGAATATAGCATGCCTATTGACAATTATCTTTTATTTAGTAGGATGGAAAAAATAATATCCTTTAGTTTTTTTAGGATATCCTACAAATAAATATTTGTTTGATCTTGCATTTAGTTTATATCCAAAAATATTTCTAACATAAGCAGGATGGCCACATATCTTAAGATGCTTAAGATTAGGCTTTCTTCCATTCCATAATTTATATAGATTGCTAGGAATAGACTTTAAAGGCACTCTATTAAGAATATAAATGGTAGTTTCTATGACATATCCCCAGAAGAATATTAAAAGATCAGCATAGCACATCATGAACCATACCATTTTCATAAGGGTACGATTCCTTCTTTCTACTATACCATTTAATTGTGGCATATAAAGAAGTATCCATTTAGAGAGAATCCCTTTTTTCTTAAGATGATCAAGAAACTCAATGGATAAGTACTCACTATATCGATCAGATCAAAGAACTTTAATACTTCTTCTAGTTTGATTTTCAACCATCTTCTGATATTCTTTAAACTTATCAAAAGCCTCGGATTTATATTTTATAAGATATACATATCCATATCTTGATAGATCATCAATAAAAGTGATGAAATAGAAATATTCTTTTCTGACTCGAATTGTCATTGACCCACATACATCTGAATATACTAAGATCAATAACTCATTTGCTCTTTCTTCATGTCTAGAAAATGGAGACTTGGTCATTTTTCCCATGTGGCAAGATTCACAAGTCTCATGTGATTCATAATTATAGGATTCAAAGAATTTCTCTTTATATAACATGTTTATCCTTGACTCACTAATATGACCGAGGCGGCAATGCTAGAGAAATGAAATATTAATGTCTTCTCCCTTTCTTTTCATATTTTTATCAATATAAAATATATGTTCATTAAGTGACAAAATTAGAAGATCATTATTAAAATGCTTATTTCCAAAGAACTCATTAGAATGAAAAATAGAGCAACCATTGCTGATAAATTTTATTTGATATTCATCTTGTAACAAAAGAGGTACAGATATAATATTTCTAATGATATTGGCATATAAAAATATTCTTCTAATTTTAGAGTTTTTCTAATCGACAACTCCAATGGGCAAGCTCTCACAGCTTTAGCAGAGACTGTTTTTCCACTAGCACTAAAAAGCTTGAACTCATCTTTTTTTTTTTTGGCCCTCTGATTCTCTATAGCCCCTACAATGAATTATAGATATAAGAACCACATGCAGTATCCAATACCCATGCATTACTGGCTGAAGTATTTAATGAAAATGCTTTATGTATCATACATATACCCTTTTGTGCTACAGTTTTTTTTATCTTTGCAAGATAACTCTTGCAATTCTTCTTCCAATTGAAAGTAAAACTAGATTTTTCTGCCACAAGATCCATTTGATCGGATCAGATTTGCAGTAAAATATTTTAAAATTTTTCTACGATCTAAGAGTTCTTAGATTTGATTAGATTGATCCAAAATTAAAAGCAAAAATAAATTAAAAATAGTGATAACAATTATCACCTGATCGAGTAAACCATTTATCCATTGTGATAATCTGATGACTGATCCAAGGTTCTGATTGAGCTATGCATGCACCCAACCTCTATCGGTATCCACTTGAATTAGATCTGAATGCCATCTCCTACTAGATCTGATCTCCAAAGATTAGATCTGAAGTCGTTCCATAGAGCCTTCGAATTGATCTTCGAGGGTAGCACCTTCGTCTCTCGATCTAGGAACTAGTCGCACAGCCTTTGCAGGATCAAGGACCAACCTTTGATCTTTGATTTTCATCCAACCCCTTGGGCATGGAGAAGAGAAAGAGATCTGAAATATGTGGCATGGAGATGGTGGGAGAGGTAGGACTTTGTTGTAGAGAAATTATCATATGCAAATAGTTTACATAGGATCTTATTTATAGATCTAGGCTAACCCATGTCTGAATGCACTCACCCAAACCCATATACACCCATGGTCTGATTATGCACTCAATCCCATGGACCCAAATCTAATCCAAACTTTGAGTAGCCCTCATGAGATTCAAACCAGGGCCTCATGATCGTGGAGGACTGAACCTCTATCCTAGGATCAAAATCGGCTCTAGCCCTAGGATCACATCTATCCTAGTCTTTTGGAGCCAACACCCTGACTCCTTTAGTGGCTTCCCAAGGCTTGGGAGCACCACTAATTCTAACAATTTCAATCTTGGTGCTCCCAAGCCTTGACAAACCCTGCGTGAACCATCTGCACCATCCTGCTGCCTTCAGAGCTGACACCATCCCATCGAAGCCACCTCGCCTCCATAGTTGCAACACCAACCTGTGCTCCACAGCCTCTAGGACTCGTGCTCCACACCACTCTTGGCCTTGAATTGACGTCCTCCTGCTCTAACCCTGTGGCTCAACATGATCATCATCACTGCTCCTTTGGATCCTCCACATTCTGCAAACCCCACCGAAGCCATCTTGGATACCTCCACAACCCATGAGCACCTCCAAAACCTAAGAGCTCATCCAACTCTTTTGAATTCAGTGACTAAATCCTAGAGAATTTCATCCTAATATTTTTTTTCTTCTACTCCTGCACCAACCATCGCTTCAATTGCATCCAGAGAAACTATAGCTCAAACCCTACCCTAGGCTTAAACCCACCTATCTCATCAAAAGGCTCCTAAGACTCCCCGTCTCTCCCTGAGATCTGCTCTTGGTCTTCTTGAGATGCCACTAGACACTCTATGCTGAGATACCTTCCTCGGCTATTGCACTGCACCATCGAGCCTCTCTCTGAAGGAACCAGATCTAGGGTCTTGAAAACTTTTTCAAGATCTTACGGTAGAAGACTTAAATAAATTAAATATTTATTTAAATAAATATATAAATACCTAGATCTCAGATCTATTACATGATCAAGGTATGATATTAATGTTAGATATGTGTGCCCTAGAAGTCAGAATTGGTTAACACTTGTAATACACATCTAAAGATAAAATTATAATTTTGATTATAAATAATAACATAAATTATTTTCTATCACAGTGTGTATTTGAAAGTATCTATGATACATTCCTTGAGTTAATGGTAATGATAGTTCATATTTTCAAGAGTTAAAAATTTAAGACATAAATTTTTATTATTGACTTATAAAATGCTTCCGACTGTAGGATCATCATAAGGATGGTGATTGATCCAGAAGGTTGGTGTACGATCACTTTTTTAGGATAGATGAGTCTTAAGTCTATGGTGTAGAGATAGCAGAATAGGTACTCGCTAGAGAAAGAGAGCACTGAGCGTGACCACCTCGAATAGTCATGAGGAAGTCTACCTTCTAATCAATAACTGGCTCGAAGCTGTAGTGGTGTGTCTGGTTCTTTGACCTGAGGTGCATCGATAGTTCACCTTGAGGATGTTATAGTTTGACTATACCATAACTCGGTCTCCTAGTCATTCAAAATCTTGAGGTGTATGTTGGTTATAGCATATTCATTGTAGAAATTGGATTGCACCAATAGAAGATCTATCTACCTTGGTAGATGAAGAACAGCACTATGATGATCATGAGAATCAAGTCCATAAGCCCATGGCCATGACAGAGTGAAATAATAGAAAGAGTTTCTATTAGAATTTTTACATTAAACTTTAATCGAATGATTAATTCATATGACAGAAAATTAGGGTTCGACGAGATCACCTTAACCCTAATCCGATCGGAGCTCAAGATGGAGGAACTTAATCACATAGGTAACTGCACTGAAAGATTCATTTTTAGTTTTGATGGATTGCCACCATATGCTGCTAGGTGTGACTAATGGATTTTGGGAGCAATTAGAATGATCTGGATGATCGATCATACTAGTTGTCTAAATCAGAAAAGTTATGATCCATCGGAAGTTATTTCGATGATGTCGATGATAGAGATCATGATATATCCCGTTACCATACGAAACTAAATCTAACTAGATCACACAAATAAGGGTTTAGATCTGGATATCATCAATTAAACTAATCCAGTTCAATTGATTTGAATAACATTCAATTAAGTTCAAAAAAATCATGCTAGCACATGATTGAGCCTAATGTTCTCCTTCAACAATCATTAAAGCTTATCTCTATTGAGCCAAATATGTTTAAGATCACTTAGAAACTTTTACTTGATCTAACTAGAGCTTGTCTAGGTCAGAAAAAGATTGTCTTAATTTATGAGATAAATTTGAGACAACACCTACCATTTTTCATCACCTACTAAATCTTGTCTTTAGACTTTGGTCAAATATTGACCTTTGACACTTAGACATCTGCCCATGTGTCATGCACGGATAGGAGAGAAGATGGGGCCTTGTCCTCCTACTAAAAGGAAGAAATGGAGGGGGTACATGCCTAGGGAGGCATGTGCCTAATGAGGACGATGCCTGGAGTCCCATACAGATGGGACTCCAGGTTGCTTCATGCTCTCTACTTGGGTGGCACCAAAGAGTCTTCTTTGACCAGCCTTGGCGCCATCTAAGGAGGTTTGTAAGGAACTCTAATCTAATTGGATCAGATGATGTTATCTCACCAATCAGATTTGGATCTGATTATACAAAGAGTCATGATTAATCGAGATGATATGGTACTGTATGGCGCAATAGGGTCTATATAAACCCTATCTACGCCTAGGATTTAGAGTTTTTGGCCCTTTGCCCATGCCACATAGCCCCTCTCCCTCCTTCTCCATGCCACCCTTTGATTCTCTCTCCTCTTCATGCCTAAGAGGCTTTGGGCTTGAGTTTGGTGCGATCCAAGCAATAGAAAGGCGACAGAAAAAAAAGAAGGCAGCATTGCTGCAAGAGACAACAGTTGATCTTCAAAAGGCATTTTTGAAGATCTTCAAGATCAGATCTAGATCTAATTTTTGGAGCACAGATTGAGAAAAAAAAATCTTCAGATCCTACCCAAGTGGATATCGATAGAGGCCAGGTGCTTGCGTGGCTACATCTAGAACCTCAAGCAAACATCAGGATCATCATAGGGTAATAGGATTATCTATAACAAGATATAATTAAATTAGATTTAATTTAATTTAATTTATTTTATTTTATTAGATTAATAAAATTAGATTTGAAGAGTCTCATATCTAATTTAGATCTAAAAATTTTTTTTTTGAAATATCCCTCTTGATCCAATCTAATATGAACGAACCTGATTCAAAAAATAGGATTTTTTCTCTTCAACTGGTATCAGAGCCAAGTTTTCATAATTATTTAGATCTAATTTTAATATAATTTTAATTTAATAATTAGATGATTTTAGATATCACATTAGATATGATTAGATCTAAAATTAAAAATTAAAAAAATTAAATAATCTAGATCTAAGATATATGAGATGCATGACTAGACTAGGAATAGAATTATTCTATGTGTAGTCTAGGATGATCATAATTTTAATTTAATTAATTATAACTTTAGATCTATTTATTTACTATATTTTGATATTATAAATATTATAATTAGATCTAAAAAATAGAAAATAAATTTATTTAATTTTTGTTCATATGAGATATGTTAGATGCATGTTTAGACTAGTTGTAGAATAGTTCTACAAAATTATCTTGAATAAATTTAATTTGATATGATCAAATTTAAATTTTATTTTTTAGATGTTTATGAGATAATTTAGATCTAAAAATATGCATAATATCATACATGAGATGTATGCAAAATATATTTTTAAGTTAGATCAATTTTATATATGTAATATATGATGTAGATCTAACTAATTTTGTAGATTTATCATGTTTCTGATTAAGACATTCTCCTTGGTCATCGGGTCATAAGAATGAAGTAGGATTTAAAGATTCTCTCCTTCCATTCGATGGGGTGTTCTTATGATGTGTAGGGGTGCTGCGCATTCATCCTTAATAAAAAATCAAAAATTTATTTTCTATAAAATCCTAGATTCTAAAATCCTAGAATTTTATTTATATATTTTGTTTATGAATCCTACACTTAATTAAGAATTAAGATTATAAAATATATTAGATCTAAAATTAAAAATTTTTAGATCTAAGACATATTCATAAAATTGGGTTCGGATTTGGGTAGCTCAATTAGATCTAGTGGTTGATCAAACCGAATCAAGAGTCGGTTAGATGGGATCAAGAGTGCTTAAATTGACCAGCCTAATAAGATTAAGTCTGGATGAAGATCGAGTCACATGAGTGATCGATCAAGTTAAGACCTAATTAGGCTCAGTGGTTAGAGTCTGGATTGTAGGCTAATCCGATTGATTCTAGCTCAACAATTTGGTATCTAAGGTAAATTTGGTAGATACGATCGATTGATTTTTAATTAGAAACTACTCGACTCAAATATGTTCTTATCGAATTAATGGCATATTCCTTCCACTGGTCTCACTTATCTAGCCATATTTGTCAACTTAGTCCTGATCTGAGGTGGCTAATAATCTGAGCTAACCTATGCCACTAGGTTAATCATAATGGTTATGGCTATGTCAAGTCAAGTTTAAAGAGACCTAAATCAAATCTTTCTAAAAAAAGATTAAGTCTAAGATCTTCCACCATTGTAGATGTACGGGCTCTTCCCGAGGTTGATTGTTCTTGGCTGGTCATAGTGGTTCAATTGCACCAAGAAAATGCAACCATGTCTATTAGGTATTGGATGCTATGGGCTAGAGGATGGATTGGGCTCAATATTTTGAATATGGTGAGAGATCCAATTAGAAATTCAATCTGTACAAATGGTGGGTCTGACTTAACTAAGGAGTGAATCAATATTATGGGCACGATAAGATTCATGAATTAGAGACCAAGTTTGGGTGCACCATGGTTAGAGAATCATTGAATAAGAGTTGTTCACTCATTGGGGAACCCATCATCAATAACTGTTAGGTGAGGTGATGAGTCAGTTGATGGGACTGCACCACCCACTAGAAATCATTAATCGTGGAGATTTTTGCATCTCTATAGAGAAAGTGTAGGAATTCAAAAAAATAGTGGGAGCTAATTTGTTTAAACATCAAACCTCTAAATAAATTGTTCAAGTCTTAATTATAAAATCTAACTAGAAACTTTGACTCTCTATAGAAAAAAAAAATATTTACATCTAACCCACTAGCCCGTATCCTGGACACCCATAGACTGATCGAATCCAATTACAAGAATTAGCTCCAAAACTTCAAAATCATTTTGGATTTTAAGAAGTTAACTAATGCATTGAATCAGGATCCTCCCATCTTACCATTTTATCCGTCCGTTGAATAGAGAACATCTCTTGACAAATGGATGAATGAAGATAACAAGGTCAGATACTACATGTTGGGCTCGATGTCTAATGAGCTTCAGCACCAACATGAAGATATCGAGATTGCTCGCCAAATGTTGGCTCACCTGCAAGAGTTGTTTGGTGAATAGAGTCGCACAGCCAAATATCAGATCACTAAATGACTGTTTAAGGCTAAAATACGTGATGGACAGTCAGTCCAAGATCACTGTCTGATGATGATCAGGGACTTAGAAGAGCTTGAGAAGTTCGGAGTGAAGTTAGACCAGGATCTACAGAATGATATAATTCTACAATCCTTGATTGATGCGTATGGATAGTTTATCATGAACTACTATATGCATAAACTTTAGAGTACTCTGGTCGAGCTTATGAATATGCTGATTACTATTAAGCTTTCTATGAAAGGCTCTAAAGGCTCAGTACTTGCTATGGAATGGACTTCTTTCAAGAGAAAGTCTTTTGAAAATAAGAAGAAGTCTGTGAAAAGGCAGAAGGTGGAAAATCGAAAGAAAAAGAAGGCAGAGCTGAAGAAGAAGGCTACTAACAAAGGAAAGTATTTTCATTATAATACTGATGGCCACTGAAAGTGGAACTGCCCTATATACCTGGCCATCCTGAAGAATAAAAAGAAAATAGATCCTTCTGATGGTATGCTCGTTATTGAATCTAACCTTATGGTTTCTTCTGCATCCAATTGGGTGCTTGACTCTGGTTCTAGTGCTCATTTATGCACTTCTATGTAGGATTTTGAGGATAGCAGGAGGCTAAAGGATGGTGAGATGATCCTATGCATTGAAAATGGTGTAAGAGTTGCTACTGTGGCTGTGGAAACCTATCCTCTTCGACTACCATCTAGCTTAGATTTAGTACTTAGGGATTGTTATTATGTGCCTGCTACAAGCAGAAATTTGATTTCTGTTTCATATTTAGTACAAGAAGACTATGTAATTAGTTTTCTTAAGGACCATTTTAATATTCTTTATGAAAAAGATAAAATTACAAGTGGTTTCCTCATTAACGATCTCTACCAGTTACATATTGATGTATCTATCTTTAATATCGAGCAAAATGTGAATGTTGTAAAATGACCCAGGGATAGTCTGAATGATAGGTATCTATGGCACCTAAGGCTAGGTCATATAGTAGAAGATAGGGTTAACAAATTGGAGAAAATTGGACTATTGAGTCCATTGACTTTCGAGTCATATCTAATTTATGAATCATATCTTCATGGCAAAATAACTAAGCTCCCTTTTGTGGGACAAGAAAAAAAAGTCATGGATCTACTTGCCCTAGTACATACTGATGTATGCGGCCCATTTGATGTGCCAGCTAAAGGCAACTTTGTCTACTTCATAATCTTTACTGATGATTTATCTTGGTATGGGTACGTATATCTTATGAGATACAAGTCTGAAGCTTTTGAAAAGTTCAAGAAATTCAGACATGAAGTCGAAAAGCAAATTGAAAAATTCATTAAGGTTCTTCGATTAGATCAAGGAGGTGAATATCTTAGTCGAAAATTTTTGGACTATCTCAAGCAAAATGGCATAGTCTCTCAATGGACTCCACCTGGAACACCTCAACTCAACGAAATTTCAGAATGAAGGAATCGGATCCTATTAGATATGGTTCGATCCATGATGAGCTTCACAAACCTTCCTGATTTTTTTTAGGGGCATAGTCTGTTAACTGCAATATATTTACTAAATAGGATTCCCTCTAAAATCATTTCTACCACACCATATGAGATATGGCATGGTAAGAAATTAAGTCTGAGTCATCTCAAAATTTGGGGCTATCTGGCTCATGTCAAAAGATAACAAGTGGATAAGTTAGACTTTAGGTTCTTTAGAGCTTGATTTATAGGATATCCTAAAGAGTCATTTTCAATTCTGATGGGTTGCCACCATATGCTGCTAGGTGTCACTGGTGGATTTTGAGAGAAATTAGAATGATCTAGATGATCGATCATACTAGTTGTCTAAATCTGAAAAGTTCTGATCCATCGAAAGATGTTTCGATGATGTCGATGATAGAGATCATGACATATCCCATTACCATACGGAACTGAACCTAACTGGGTCACACAAATAAGGGTTTAGATTTGGATATCATCAATTGAACTAATCCAGTTTAATTAATTTGAATAAGATTCAATTAGGTTCAAGGAAATCGTGCTAGCACACAATTGAAACTAATGTTCTCCTTCAACAATCATTAAAGCTTGTCTCTACTAAGCTAAATATGTTTGAGCTCACTTAGAAATCTTTACTTGGTCTAACTAGAGTTTGTTCGGTCAGAAAAGGATTGTCTTAATTTATGAGATAAATTTGAGACAACACCTACCATTTTTCATCACCTGCTAAATTATGTCTTTGGACTTTGGTCAAATATTGACCTTTGATACTTAGACATTTGCCCATGTGTCATGCACCCATAGGAGAGAAGATGGGGCCTTGTCCTCCTACTAAAAGAAAGAAAGGGAGGGAGTGCATGCCTAGGAAGGCGTGTGCCTAATGAGGACGATGCCTGGAGTCCCATACAGATGGGACTCCAGGTTGCTTCATGCTCTCTACTTGGGTGGCACCAAAGAGTCTTCTTTGACCAGCCTTGGCGCCATCTAAGGAGGTTTGTAAGGAACTCTAATCTGATTGGATCAGATTAGAGTTATCTCACCAATCAGATTTGGATCTGATTACATAAAGAGTCGTGATTAATCGAGAATGATATGGTACTGCATGGCATAATAGGGTCTATATAAACCCTATCTATGCCTAGGATTTAGATTTTTTGACCCTTTGCCCATGCCATATAGCCCCTCTCCCTCCTTCTCCATGCCACCCTCTGATTCTCTCTCTCCTCTTCACGCCCAAGAGGCTTTGGGCTCAAGTTTGGTGCGATCCAAGCAAGAGAAAGATGATAGAAAAGAAATAAAGCAGCACTACTGCAAGAGACAATAGTTGATCTTCCAAAGGCATTTTTGAAGATCTTCAAAATCAGATTCAGATCTAATTTTTGGAGCATAGATTGAGAAGAAGAAGATCTCCAGATCCTATCCGAGTAGATACTGATAGAGACTAGGCGCTTGTGTGGCTATATCCGGAACCTCAGACAAATATTAGGATCATCATAGGATAATATGATTACCCATAATAAGGTATAATTAAATTAGATTTAATTTATTTTATTTTATTATATTTTATCAGATTGATAAAATCAGATCTGAAGAGTCTCAGATCTGATTTGGATCTAAGAAAAACTTTTTTAAAATATTTCTCTTGATCCAATTAGATCTGAATGAACCTGATTCAAAAAATTTTCTTCAATTAAATCAGAAATTAAAATCAAATAAGAAAGTAAAAGATTGATCAATCAACCAAGATCTACACTACATCAAATACAGGTATAAAGTTTATAGATCAGATCTATTATCTGAGCAAATTTAGACATTCTAACTTATTGATCCAATCTTGAGGATGAAGTCATGAACCGCACATGCGTTCGGCCTCTAGGAGTCATCTACATAAGCCTATGATCTCTGATCTAAAGTCCAATGCAAGAAATCAGCACAACATGCTAGCACTATGCTGATCCTTCTTTGACGATCGATCCGATACTTCCTTCTTTAAAATTTGGACTCTCCAAAATATGAGAAAGAAGATGAGAGTTTGCTGATCTGAGACTCTCTCAAAAAAACTCAAAAGAAAGTAGGAGAGATTGAAAATAAAACAGCCCTAGAAGAAGACCCTCTTCTTCTTCTCTTTTCTCTCACCTAGACACCTAGTTTGGTGCCTATGGAACCCCCATGCCCAAGGATCCTCTTTCTCTGATTTTTGCACACCCCAAACCTCTCCCAAAGCTCTATATTTTTAAAAAAAATTAGAACAAAATTCATCCAATAAATAGAGAAAAAGAAGAGTCTAAGTTAGGTCAAATTTTTAGACCAGGAATATCCAAACATGGGAAGTTGTTGGGGCGCCCAACTCTTGGGCACCTCCTCCATAATTTTTGGCATGGACCAGCAAGGGAGGGTGCATAAAAAAGAAGATTATTTTCATGGAATAAGAGAAAAATTAATTAAAAGAGGAGGTGGCACTCAAGGGAAGATGTTTTGGTCAACAAGGATTCTATCTCATAAGACACATCAGAGTTCAACTGTAGGACACATCAGAGTTCAATTGTCAACTTTGATCGGGTTGTCCACATTGTATTTCAAAATATCAAATCTATCTAATGGATTATTCTAGCTAAGGTTTTGCTATATTGAAATATAGTGATACATTCTTCTCCAATGCTTGGAGTGGTCAATTTCATCTTGATCACACTCCGACTTCGTAAGTACTTGACTGTGCCTAGAAGCCTTTCGTTGTTGAATTAGAAATTCAGTTAGTCCAATACCAAAGCACGGTATGTTGCTTGCAAGTTACTAAGATGATCTCAGGTCTAAGGGATACTTATACCTATATCCCATCAGAGACATTCTCGACAGTAGAATGCTCTAGAGTTGGTCACGTTCAATGATGATGTACCCATACATCTCACCTGTATGCCATACCAGTGTCTCCACACACCTTGATTAAGAGGACAACCAACCTATATGGCATATAACGATCTATGCTCGATAGTCACTATCATCCTAATTAATAGCCTATCATTTGATCGTGAATAAATTTAAGGACTAATCGATAAATCCTCTTTTTATCGAAACTAAAAGTCATAAGGACTTCATCACAGTAATGGAGTTCATTAGAAGATGTAAACTTATGATGAAAAAAGATGCCAAAATATTTTTTAGTAATTAATAAATCAATTATAATATCTCAACCATCAACAGGTTGACGATTGGCTTTGGGACATAATTTTCAATAACTCCTACTTATCCTAAAGTCACTTGGCACAGTATCTAATACCCATCTTCGACTTATGGTTGTCGAACTCCTTGATTGCCAGGGCTTTAGTGAAGGGGTCGGCTAGATTCTCCTTTCTATCGATCTTCTGAAGGTCGACATCATCACGATCCACAATCTCATGAATCAAATGGAAGCAGCACAGAATGTGCTTTGTTCATTGGTGTGCCTTCGGTTCCTTTGCCTGAGCTATGACGTCAGTGTTGTCACAGTAGAGCAGGACTGGACCATCAATTGAAGGTACTGCTCTAAGCTCGGTGATGAACTTCATCAGCCACATAGCTTTTTTGCTGCATCTGATGCTGTCATGTACTCTGCTTCGCAAATAGTCATCTACTGTATGCTGCTTGAAACTTTTCTAACAGATGGCTCCACCATTTAGAGTAAAGATATATCCTAACACACTTTTACTGTCATCATGATCAGATTGAAAGTTGGAGTCTGTAAATCCCATAAGCTTCAGACTGACTCACCATAAACCAACAATTGGTCCTTAGTATTTCTCAAATACTTAAGGATGATTTTAACCACCTTCCAATGATTTTTTTTAGGGTCAGACTGGTATCTACTCACTACTCCTAGTGGGCATGCCACATTTGGTCTCGTACATGTCATTATATATATAATAGACCCCACTATTGAAGCATATGAAATTCTACTCATACGCTCTCTCTCTTCAGGAATTGTTGGATAATCTTTCTTAGAAAGAGAAATTTTTTAGCCTATTAGAAGATAGTCCTTTTTGAAATTCTCCATGTTGAACCTCTTCAGCACAGTTTCTATATACGTAGATTAGGATATACCAGGCATCTTTTTAGATCTATCCCTATAGATCTTCATCCCTAGGATGTAGGATGCTTCACCCAAATCCTTCATGGAAAACTGTGATGACAATCTGACTTTTATTTCTTGTAGTGTGGGGATATCATTTTCGATTAAGAGAATATCATCCACGTACAAAATAAGGAATACCACTGCTGGACCATTTGCTCATTTGTAAATGCAGGATTCTTCTCCGTTCTTAATGAAGCCATATGTTTTTATTATTTTATCAAAATGCATGTTCCAACTTTGAGATGCCTGCTTCAATCCATAAATGGATCTCTGAAGCTTGTACACCTTGGACTTATCTATGGATGTGAACCCTTCAGCTTATATCATATACACCTCTTTGGTCAACTCTCCATTTAAAAAGCTATCTTCACATTCATCTGTCAGATCTCATAGTCCAGATGGGCAGTAATGGCAAGCATGATCCGAATGGACTTGAGCATTACCATAGAAGAGAATGTCTTGTCATAGTCAATACCATAATGTTGATGATACCCCTTAGCAACCAAACGGGCTTTATAGGTCTCCATCTTTCCATCTGCACCCTTCTTTTTTTTGAAGACCCATTTACACCCAATGGGTTTAACCCCTTCAGGTAGATCAACTAATATCCATACATCATTGACCTTCATGGAATCCACTTCAGATCTCATGGCTTCTAGCCATTTTTTAGAGTTGGATCTCTGCATCGCATCCATATAAGTGATCGGATCCTCATCATTCTCATCGAGTTTGATGGGATCACCATCCTGGACCAAGAATCCATAGTATCTATCCGGATGGCGGAGTACTCTACCGGATCATCTTAATGGTGCAGGTTCACTAGGCTTCGAATCTGATCTGATCAAATCCAACTTAGGTTCAACATTCTGTGTTAAACTTTTTATCTGCTAAATTTCATCAAGTTCAACCTTAGAGGCAATAGTTCCTTCATCAAGAAACTTTTTTTCCAAAAAGATTGCCCTAAGGCTGACGAATACCTTTTGTTCATCAGCATGATAGAAATAGTATCCTTCGATCTCTTTTAGGTACCCTATGAATGTACACTTGTCAGACCTAAGTCCAAGTTTGTCTATAACTAACCATTTGACATAAGCCGGGCACCCCCAAACTCTAAGGTGTGAAAGTGCTGGTTAATGCCCTGTCCATATCTCATATGGGGTTTAACTATAGACTTACTTGAAATCCTATTTAATAGATAACAAGCCGATTCGAGTGCATATCCCTAGAAGGATATCGACAAGCTGACAAATCCCATCATGGATCGGATCATGTCTAACAAAGTCCGATTCCTCCTTTCAGACACACCATTATGCTGTGGTGTTCCAGGAGCAGTCCATTGGGAGAGAATTTTATTCTCTCTTAGATATATGAGAAACTCACCAGAAAGGTATTCTCCTCCTCGATCAGATTGAAGAGTTTTAATATTCTTTCTAGTTTATTTTTCTACTTCACTTCAGAATCATTTAAACATTTCAAAAGAATCCGACTTGTATTTCATTAGATAGATATATACATATCTAGATAGATCATCTATGAAAGTGATGAAGTAGACATATCCACCTCTAGCACTTATGCTCATTGATCCACATACATTAGTATGTACTAGATCTAAGAGCTCATCAGCTCTCTCACCTTTTCCAATGAAAGGTGATTTGGTCATTTTACCAAGAAGACATGACTCATAGGTTAGAAGTGATTCACAATCATTAACTTCAAGGAATCCCTCCTGAGTCAACCTATTTATCCTATTCTTGTTTATATGACCTAGCCTACAATGCCATAAGTAGATATCTGATACACTATCTAATCTAGGATGCTTGCCAGTAGAATAGACTACATTAATAGATTGTGATAATAATATACACCATTATTCAATTATCCACAGAAAGCAGTAACACCATTCACAATGATATTACAAACTCATTTCTTTATGGAAATTTCATAATTGTTCATGGCCAAAAGACTTACAGAAATGATATTTAAAAGAAAACTAGGATAAAAATGAAAATCACTAAGAACAATGGTATGAGATTCAAATATAAGTTTCAAAATTTCTAAAGCTAGAACTAAAATTGGTCTTCCATCTCCAACATTTAGGAATCTCTCGTCTTGCTTGAATCTTCTACTGACCTACAACCCCTCAATGAATAGCAAATATGGTAAGGGCTATCGGTATCCAATACCTAGTCAGTAATATCATAAATAAAAAAATTATAAGAATTTATCATATAAATATCTTATCCAGCAATAGCTTACTTCTTTCTCTACCTGTTCAGATCCAGGGAGGCAATGTACTAAGGACAGTTCCTCTTTCAGTGCCCTTGCTTCTTGCAAAAGAAGCATTCAGCTTGACTCTTATCGGGCTTGGTCTTTGGGGTCTAAGCCTGCACAGGTGTCCTAGCATGAACATGCACCTTCTTGGCTTTCTTCTTCTTGTTCTTCTTTCCTTTCCTAAAGGATCGAGAATGAGAAGACGAACCTCCCACTAAGTTCACCAACTCCTTATGGAGTTGGTCATCCTTCTCAAAGTTCTAAAGTAACCTTAGTAACCCGTGGTAGTCCACTTCAAGCTTTGATATTCTATAATGTGTAAGAAATGGGAGATAAGACTTGGGCAGCGAGTTCGGTATTGCATCTTTTCCAAGTTGTTTGTGCAAGAAAAAGCTGAGCTTGCTCAAATGCTCTATCAGCTCGATCATGTATAATACATGATCAGTGACAGAGGCACCATCCCATATTTTGGCGTTGAAGATGGCACAACTAGTCTTATGCATCTCAACATCATCAGGTGTGCCAAAAGAATCCTCCAATACTTGGAGCATTTCATTTGGCTGAGCTATCTCAAACTTGCAACTAAACTCATCGCTCATCGTAGCCAGCGTAATACAGCGCACCATGGTTTGGTTACTAAGCCACTTCTGATAAGTGTCTCTGACTGTTCCACGTGCATTGGCAGCTGGCTCCTCAGGTGCAGGATTAGTCAGCATATATAGGATTCATTCATGCTCTAAGACAATCTTCAACTTTCGGTACCAGCTATCGAAGTTGGATCCCACCAACATATCGTTGTTCAATAATGATCGGAGCGATAGAGAAGTGGCCATGTCTACATAAAAGAAAACCAAAATCTAATTAGTAATTGATTCATTAAACCTAAAGATTTAGACTTTAATCAAAAGGTTTCTCTCACTATTTTATTCGAATTGGTAGCCTCTACCTCCAATTCAAAAAATTATCCTAATTCCTTAGTGGATGCTAGAATCTACATAGACTGTACACAAGCCCAAATTTGATTGGCCCACCCATGTACATCTAAGGATAGGTTCATAACCAATCTTTTTTTAAATAATTTTTAGTAATTAAATTTTACCTCAGGTCCTGATCAGTTGGCTTTGGCCTTCTTAGAAAAGGATCCAGTTAGGTCCAACCATTAAGATGACCATACTTGGCCCATCCAATAATGAATGATCAGGCCTAACTTTAGTTGGCCTACCTGACCATCATTTAGAAAGATATATCCAAGAGATCATATAATAAATGATAATTTCATCAATCGATAAGCACCAGGCCTTTGGGCCTCCAATGATTATCCAACTGATGGATCCATTATCATCCACATTAATGGGAGGCTATGATCCAGTTATCATATAACTATTTCATTTTAGAGACCTAATAATTTTAGAAAATTTATTTATAAAAGTGAGTAGATCAGATTAACCAGCTTGTCATGATTCTTCCACTAACTTCATCAAGTCAGCTTAAGGAAGATCATTAATAGGTTGGTCTAGGAGCACCTGAATCAGTCAAACTAATTTATCTAGCTGACATGGGTTAGCTTAAATAGTCGAGCAATCCAATCAAAACATAATCTCACCAAGAGGCCAGGTAAGTTCGATCAGTGGAAGGGTCTGCCAGGCTTGCCTTAGACACCATCAGAAATGGTCAGGTAAGCGGGCTACCAATTAAAAACCACTGGTCTGATTTATCTTAGACACCAACTAGTTTAATTAGTTTCAATTAGATCAACCTAATAGATCGTGCTAGACCGCATAGCCAAGAATCAAATCCATCTTGGATATTTTCAAAGACATGGACTTGACCAACTACAATTATTGTAATTGATCTAGAGAATCCTTGACCTAATCTAAGATAATAATTGATTAGATTTAGTCAATTCTCTAATTAAGTCCATTCTTTAATCTAACCCTAGGTCTAACCCAATTAATGGACCTAATCTCCACTAACCCATTTAACCTAATGTGTTATGATTTGTGTCCTAGAATCTTCATTTTACAATCCTAGAATCTAATCAAATAACTTCTTAATTCTTAATTAAGTTTTGGACTGAGGATTGGGGTTTGGCTTTTCAAAAATAATTTTCATATTTGTAAAATATTTTTACAACATGGTTCTATCAATCAAGTTACATATTTAATTCATAATCAATATGCAAGTAAAATAAATATAAAACTACTTTAGATCTAATCTAAATAGATTCATGTAATTGAAACAGTTTCAATAATAATCAATCATAAATATCCCTAGATCAAATCTAACACATTTATGATGATTGAAATTAGATTAAAATATTTTTAATTAGATCATAAAATCTCTTAGATCTAATCTAAAATTTTATGATCAATATTTTAGATCAGCACGTACTGGGACAATCTATTCACTGTAAGGGGTAAACCATACAACAAGACAACCTTATGACAGTCCATGCAATCTAAAATATTTTATTTTTTATTTTTTTTAATTTTAAATTTAATAATTAGATTTTAAATTAGATCTAATCTAAGAAATAAGCTAGATATGCATAAAAATTATGTAGTAAGAACCTAGGCTCTGATACCAATTGAAGGAACCAGATCTAGGGTTTTATAGGTAGATCTTGAAAACTTTTTCAAGAACTTACTACGAAAGATATAAATAAATTAAATATTTATTTAAATAAATATATAAATATCTAGATCTTAAATCAATTACATGATCAAGATATGATATTAAATTAAAAATTAAAAATAAATAAGAAAGCAAAAGATTGATCAAATCAACCTAGATCTACACTACAACATCAAATGCAGATATGAAGTTTATATATCAGATCTATTACCTAAGCAAGTTTAGATATTCTAACTTGTTGATCCAGCCTTGATGATGAAATCATGAGCCGCACATGCATCCGGCCTCTAGGAGTCATCCACATGAGCCTACGATCTCTGATCTAAAGTCCGATGCAGAAAATCAGCACAACATGCTAGTACTGTGTTGATCCTTCTTTGATGATAGATCCGATGCTCCCTTCTTCAAAATTTGGACTCTCCAAAATATGACAAGAAAAATGAGAGTTTGCTGATCTGAAACTCTCAAAAAAACTCAAAAGAAAGGAGGAGAGATTGAAAATAAAATAGCCCTAGAAGAAGACCCTCTTCTTCTTCTTTTTTCTCTCACCTAGACATCTAGCTTGGTGCCTATCGAACCCCCACGTCTAAGGACCCTCTTTCTCTAATTTTTGTACACCCCAAACCTCTCCCAAAGCTCTATATTTTATAAAAAAATTAGAATAAAATTCATCCAATAAATAGAGAAAAAAGAAGAGTCCAAATTGGGTCAAATTTTTAGACTAGGAATATCCAAACATGGAAAGTTGTTGGGGCGCCCAAGAGTTAGGTGCCTCCTCCACAATTTTTGGCATGGATCGATAAGGGAGGGAGCATAAAAAAGGAAATTATTTTCATGAAATAAGAGAAGAATTAATTAAAAAAGGGGGTGGCACTCAAGGAAAGATGTTTTGGTCAATAAAGATTCTATCTCATAGGATCCTAAGCAAAATCAATTCCTCCTTTGACTTAGTCTTCCACCTAACTTCCAAATATGACTTGGAGGAAGAGAGGGGGCATGAAAATCAGGAAGAAAGAAATTTTTCAAGAAAAATATCTAAAAATAGGTATGGGGAGCATTGGGACCAAGGTGGCGCAAGGAGATAGGGAGTCCTAGTCACACTAGGACTGACTAGGACTCCTATTTTGACTTGGTCAAACAAGATCTTTTAACCAAATAAAATTAAGATAAAATTAATCCAATTAAATAAGACCAAAATTTATTTAAAAACTTAATTAAATTAAATTAAATTAAATTAAATTTTAATTTATTTTTTAATCAAATTAAAAAATTAGGTTAATCCGAGTCCTAGTTAGACTAGGACTAGTTCTTCCTTGCACTTGGCTTATCCAATAAATCAATTGAACTTAATCTAATCAAGTCCAAACCAAATTTAATTAAATCATATTTAATTAGACTTAATCTCAGCCTATTGGTTTAATCAAATTAAGCTAATTAGCAATCTAATTGCTAATCAATCCTCCTGCAACACTTGCACTAGGTTAAACACCAATCATATTGATTGTTTAACTCTAGAATGATTCTTAATCATTGATCAACCATCCGATCAGATCATAAGCTCTAATGTGTATGACCTCATAGGTCTGAATCTAAGTCGATAGCATAGAAATAAATTTTTATACTAATCGAAGTGACCATCTAGCAATGATATCCAACGGTCGGATAGGTCGAAGGTGTAGAACACCATCCTTAGAACTGATGCGGATATAGTTTCCATATAATTCATCCCCTTGACCACAATGTTTGTAGGACAAATCAAAGTTCAACTATCAACTCTGATCAGGTTGTCCACATTGTATTTCAAAATATGAAATCCATCTGATGGATTACCCTGGCCAAGATTTTGCTATATTGAAATACAGTGATACATTATTCTCCAACTCTTGGAGTGGTCAATTCCATCTTGATCATACTCTGACTTTGTAAGTACTTGACTGTACCCAAAAGCCTTTCGTTGCTAAATTAGAAATTCAGTTAGTCCAGTACCAAAGCATAGTAAGTTGCTTGCAAGTCACTGAAGTGATCTGAGGTCTAAAGGATACTGATACCTATATCCCATTAGAGACATTCTCGACAGTAGAATACTCTAGAGTTGATCACGTTCAATGATGATGTATCCATACATCTCACCTATATGCCATACCAATGTCTCCACACATCTTGGTTAATAGGACAACCAACCTATATGGCATATAATGATCTATGCTCGATAGATGCTGTCGTCCTAATTAATAGCCTATCATTTGGTCATGAATAAATTTAAGAACTAATCGATAAATCCTCTCTTTATCAAAACTAAATAGTTTTAAGAACTTCATCACAATAATGGAGTTCATTAGAAGATGTAAACTAGTGATGAAAAAATATACCAAAATATTTTTTATTAATTAATAAATTAATTACAATATCTCAACCATCAACGAGCTGATAATTGGCTTTAGGACATAATTTCCAAAACTCTCAGCCTCGTGTCTTTAGGAAAGCACTACTGCAGTACTCCAGCACTCCCTATCTCATCTTGACATCATCTCCTCATAGGTATCCGGATCCTCTCTTGCTGTATATAAATCATCCTCCACCTGAACTGTAACTCTCCTTGGTGCTCCTACAGAAGAAACCTGATCTAAGATACTCTCGACTGCTAGATTTTCTTGGCGCTCTCTAAGACCCCCTGGCTCTCTTTGAGATTTGCTTTCAATCTTCCTGAGATATTCATGAAACTCTCTATTGAGATACCTCTCTCGGTTGCTACACCGTCGATCCTCTCTCAGCCTCAATGCCTCCTGGGTAGCGTTACTATAGCACTCCAGCACTTTCTGACTCATCTCTATACCGCTCTACAGTCATCCAGCCCTAACCTACTGGACCTGCATGGATTATCCATCTCCATCACCCTCAAGGCTCCAACCAATTGCATCACTGAATACATCCTAACTATTTTTTCAGCCTTTCACCAGACTGAATAGTTGTTTCTTCAGCTCCACCTAGACCCCAAGCTCTTAAGTACCCCTCTTCTAACATGCCAAATAAATTACCAGCACCCCAGCTGCATCCAGAAGAATAGCACGAACAATAGAGAGAAAAAAAAAAAAAAACTTCAAATCCTTTTTTTTCTCTCTCCTAGAACCTTTTAGGCTCTCTCCTTTGGCTCCTTCCTCCTTTCTCTCTTCATCTCATTCCAAAACTAGAATCCAACCGTCAGCCATTATCTGCCCATGCAACCATCACTGGAACCAAGTGCCGCCACTATCGGATCACCACTGCGGCATGCCGTCGCTATCGCCATTCGCACGCCACCACTATCGGTTTGGATCTGCACATCGAGAGGAAGAGGGGGCCATACACCATCTTGCTTGGATCCGTGCGCCGCCATCGAACTGGGCATGCCACCACTAGATCGGTGCTCCCAGATCGGATCCCAAGCTTCCACTATGCCATATCGCACCATCGTTGCCGGATTTGAGCTCCACCATGGAGGATCTATGCACAACCACACCCGAGACCCTCCTGAGCACCCCATCGATGGCCAGATACATGGCATCCTTCTTCGCCAGATCTAGGCACCACCATCATTGGATCGGATTGCCATTGCTGGATCCATGCTCCTTGGGCTTCCGCTGTGCATGCACATCATGGCCACTGGATTCGATGCCTCTGCAGCTCGTTCCCACCACCGCATCCGACACCACCACGTCACCTAAAGCCACCAGACCCGCAACCACTGCATCACCATAGCTTTTTCTTCCTCTTCGATCAACTCCCGTTGCATGCATGTCTGCTCACCACGTTCCACCAGCCACTGTCGCTGGTTGGTTGCCTCTCTCGCACGCGCGCACCACTGCCATGTGCCACCATCAAAATCAATGCCGCCACCTACGATGTTCCTACCGAAGAAGATCTCCTACTGCGCCCTCTAGATCGGCCCTAGAACAACTTTTTTTTTTGTTCTTCTTCTGCCAAATCCTGTTCTCCTCTTCCTTGTACTGGATATGTTCTTCATGTCTCCTCATGAAGATGGCTCTGATACCAATTATTGTGCAAGGGTCCCTTGACGTTGTTGAGGCTAAAGAAAGAGTGGGATGCGCCTCCTTCTTCCGTGCTTGGAGGCGCGCCCCTTAGGGCACCTTGGTGTGTGAAGAAACTAGAGAGAGGGAGAGATGTGGGAGAAAATGGTTCTATTGAATCCTCACTATCTCAAATCTTAGGATTTATAATATACATGTATATATATATATATATATGTTAGATGTATATCCTAGAAGCCAAATTGGCCACACTTGTCATTCACTTCTAAGGGCAATTTTATAATTTTGACTATAAATTAATAAAAAGATTATTTTCTATCATAGTGTGTATTTAAAGTATCTATGATACATCCTTTGAGTTAATGGTAATGACAATTCATATTTTCAAGAGTTGAAAATTTAAGATATGAATTTTCATAATTAACTCATAAACTGCTCCCGATCATAGAATCATAACGAGGATGGTGATCGATCTAGAAGGTTGGTGTGCGATCGCTTTCTTAGGATAGATGTATCTTGAATCTACAGTGTGGAGATACTAGAGTGAGAGTGCAGGTACTCATTAGAAAATGAGCATACTGAGCATAACCATCTCGAGCAGTCATAAAAAAATCTACCTTCTCGTCGATGACTAGCTCGATGTTGTAGTAGGTGTGTCTGGTTCTTTAACCTAAGGTGCATCGATAGTTCACATTGAGGATGTTATAGTTTGACTACTCCATAACTCGATCTCCTAGCCATTCAAAATTCTGAGGTGTATGTTAGCTATAGCATGTTCATTGTAGGAATTGGATTGCACCAATAAGGAATCTATCTACCTCGGTAGATGAGGAGTAGCCCTATGATATCAAGAGATTGAGTCCTTAATCCCATGGCCATGATAGAGTGAAGATGATAGAAAGAGTTTCTATTAGGGTTTCATATTGGACTCAAATCAAATGATTAATTTATATAATAGATGTTGGGTTTGATGAGTTTAGCTTAATTCTGATCCTATCGGAACTTAAGATAGAAGAATTCAATCACATAGGTAACTACACTGAGCGATTTATTTTTAGTTCTAATGGATTGCCACCATATACTGCTAGGTGTCATTGATAGATTTTGAAAGCAATTAAAATAATTTTGATGATCAATCATTTTAATTATATAAATCAAAAAAGTTTTGGTCCATCGAAAGGTATTTCGATGATGTCAATGATGGAGATCACGATATGTCTCATTACCATATAGAATTGAACCTAACTAGATCACACAAACAAGGGTTTGGGTCTGGATGTCATCAATTGAACTAACCTAATTTGATTGATTTGGATTAGATCCAATCAAGTTCAAGGTAATCAGGCTAGCATATAATTGAGCTTGGCTTTCTCCTTCTGTAATCTTTCTGATTCATCGCAACTGAGTCAAATTTGATTTAACTCATTCTTATATTTTGAATGAGTTTATTTTCATCTAACTAGAATAAGTCTAGGTTAGATTAATTATAAAAATTAAATCCATTTATAGTCAAATTGGACTAGGGTCAGAAGTTGACCTATTTGAGAGAATTGAGGGTCACCTAATTAGATGCTTTTAGAAAATTCTATAGAGATCATTTTGATCTAATTTTTGGCTATGTGATAGAACATGAATTATACATTAGATGTACCAAATTTTGTAATTTTTGGAGGTATCTAGACTAAGTTATGATAGAGTTTTATTTGGATTAAACTCTTAAGGGAAGAGTCCTAGGTGCAATGGACTCTTCCTTATCTACTCATGCCGACACCTTTTTGAATCAATTTTGGTGACAAAACTGTTAGATATATGTGCCCTAGAAGCCAAAATTGGCTGACACTTGTAATACACTTCTAGGGGCAAAATTATAATTTTGACTAAAAGCAATAAATGGGTTATTTTCTATCACATATGTGTATTTAGTATCTGTGATACATCCTTTGAGTTAATGGTAATGATAATTCATATTTTTAAGAGTTGAAAATTTAAGACATGAATAATCATTGTTAACTCATAAATTGCTTCCGACCATAGGATCATCATGAGGATGGTGATTGATCCAGAAGGTTGGTGTACAATCGCTTCTCTTTAGTAGATGAGTCTTAAGTCTACGGTGTGGAGACACCAGAGTGAGAGTACAGGTACTCGTTAGAGAATGAGGGCACTGAGCGTGATCACCTCGAGTAGTCATTAGGAGTCTACCTTCTCGTCAATGACTGACTCGATGCTGCAGTAGTGTGTCTGGTTTTTTGACCTGAGGTGCATCGGCAGTTCACCTTGAGGGTGTTATAGTTTGACTACACCATTACTCGGTCTCCTAGCCATATGGAACCCTGAGGTGTATGTTGGCTATAACATGTTCATTGTAGGAACTGGATGCATCAAGATGGAATCTATCTACCTCGGTGGTAGAGGAGCAGCCCTATGATAATCATGAGAATCAAGTCCAGAAGCCCATGGCCATGGCAGAGTGAAATAATAGAAAGAGTTTCTATTTAGATTTTCACATTGGACTCGAATCGAATGATTACATCATATGACAGAGACTAGGGTTTGACGAGTTCACCTTAACCCTAATCTGATCGGGACTCAAGATAGAAGAACTAATCACACAGGTAGCTGCACCAAGAGGTTCGCATTCAGCTCTGATGGGTTGCCACCATATACTGCTAGGTGTCACTGGTGGATTTTGGGAGCAATTAGAATGATTTAGATGATCGATCATTCTAGCTGTTCGAATCAGAAGAGTTCTGATCCATCGAAAGGAGTTTCGATGATGTCGATGATAGAGATCATGACATATCCCATTACCATACAGAACTGAACCTAACTGGGTCACACAAATAAGGGTTTGAATCTGGTGATCATCAATTGAACTGATCTAGTTCAATTGATCTGAATGAGATTCAATTAGGTTCAAGGAAATCGTGCTAGCACTCGATTGAACTAACGTTCTTCTTTTGTTATCATAATAAGTTGTCCTGTCTGAGCCAAAGGAGTTTGTGCTCAATCAGAGGCCTTCATATGGTCTGACTGGAGGTTGTCCAAGTCAGAATAGGTTGTCTTATTTTATAAGATATTACCTGCCATTTTTGGTCACCTGCCATTTCTTGTTCTTTGACTTTGGTCAAAAGTCTACCTTTGACTGGTCAAACGTTGACCATTGACACCTTTGACTTTTTGACCACATGTCATGCACCTATTGGAGAGCTGGTGGGGGCCTGTCCCCCTGCCAGAACCTGGCAAGGAGAAGGGCGCACGCCACCCTAGGCGTGTGCCCAAGTTGGAGGCGCCTAGGAGTCCTTGTTGGACAAGGACTCCATCTCCTTTTTGGATTCCAATTAGAGTTCTTCTAAGAACCAACTTTGACTGATTAGCGCCTCTAGAGAAATCCAGGGTCTCTATTCACATCAGTTAATTGTTTCACAAGGTTTGATGGTTGGGAGGAA
Source organism: Cocos nucifera (assembly GCA_006176705.1). Lineage (NCBI taxonomy): Eukaryota > Viridiplantae > Streptophyta > Magnoliopsida > Arecales > Arecaceae > Cocos > Cocos nucifera. The sequence continues at coordinate 229,580 of QRFJ01002516.1, read as the reverse complement.
GGAGTTGGACAAAGGTCTATAAATAAGACCTGGCGCAACCTAAATGAATTAGATAGCCCAAGCTGCTCTCCCATCCTCTCCATGCATAGTTCTTTCCCTTGTCTCCACGTCCAAGTGTTTTGGACTTGGTTGGGTGATTTAGATCAAGGAAGGCGATCAAAAGCAAGAAGGCTGATGCTGCAAAGGAGACTGCAGTTTCAAAAGAGTTTTGAAGATCCTCCAGATCTGATTTTTGGAGGTGTAGAGAAGAAGAAGATTCCAGATCCACCTGAGTGGATACTGTAGAGGCCAGGCTTGCGGCTAGATCCAGAACTTCCGTGCAAACAGGATCATCAACAGGTAATAGGATTACCGAATCAGGTAATTAAATGATTTAATTTATCTTTAATTTTTTTTATTAAAATAATAAAATTGATTTAAAATTCAGATCTGATTGGGATCAGAGAAATTTTTTGAAATATATCTCTTGATCTGATCAGATTGAACGAACCTGGAAAAATCAAGATTTCCCTTCAACTGGTATCAAGCATTTCTAAAATTGTTTAGATTGATTTAATTTATTTTAATTAAAAATAAGTGATTTTAGATTCAATGAGAGTGATCATTTGAATCAGAAAAAATTAAAATTAAATGATTAGGATCTAAGATTAGAAGATATGCATGACTAGTTCTAGAATAATAGTTCTATAGAATAGTCTTGCATGTTCTTGATTAATCTGATTAAATCAATTTAGATCTTTTTATTTACTATTTTTCTGATATAAGTATTATATAACATCTAAAAAAATAGCAAATAAAAAATTATTTAATTTTAAATATCATATGAATATGATTGATGCATGTCTAGACTAGTTTAGTACATAATTGTCTAGATTAATTTATTTTGATTAGATCAATTTAAATATAATTTTAGATTATTATGAGATAATTTTAGATCTGAAAATATGCATGATTGATACATGAGATGTATGCAAAATATGCCTTGATTAGATCTATTTATATATGAGATATATGATATAGACGATACTTTTGTGTATTGAATGTTCCTGATTGTGGGTTCCTTGGCTGTCCGGTCATAGAACAGAAAGGTTTAAAGGCCCTCTCTTCATTCGATGGGGTGTTCTTATGATGTTAGGGTCTCATGTTCGTCTTAATCAAACCCAAAACTTACTTTCTGCAAAACCCTAGATCCTGAACCTAAGATTTATTATGATATTTTGTTTATGAACCCACTTAATTAAATTAAGTTTATGGAATATTAATTAGGTCTAAAATTGAGAATTTCATATCTAAGACATATTCATAATACTAGTTCGGGCTTGGTAGCTCAATTAGTCTAAGCGGTTTGATCAACCGAATCAAGAGTTGGTTAGATGGGATCAACAGTGCTTAAATTGACCAGCCTAATAGGATTAAGTCTGGGTCAAGATCGAGTCACGATCAAGCAAGACTAATTAGGCTTCAGAGGTTAGAGTCTGGATTGTAGGCTAACCCAATTGGTTTCTGACTCAACAATTTGGTGTCTAAGGTAAGTTTGGCATAGACGACGACTGAGTTTTTAATTGGAAGTATCGACCTGAATGCATTTTGTAGTTAATGGCATATTCTTCACGATCTCACTTACCTGGCCTATCTATTGACACAGTTCTTGATCTGAGGTGGTCAATAATCCGAGCTACCCATGCCACTAGGTTAGTCATAATTGTTATGACTAAGCCAAGTCTAGTTTAATGAGACCTGAATCAATTTCCCTAAGAAAAGATTAGTCTGAGGTCTTCCACCATTGTAGATGTGGGCCCTTCCCGGGTGATTGTTCTCGGCTGGATAAGTGCTCAGTTGCACCGAAGACGCAACCTGTCTATTAGGCATTGGATGCTTATGGCTGGAGGATGAGTTGCTCAATATTTTGGATACGGTGAGAGACTCAATTAGAAACCCAGTCTATGCAAATGGTGGGTCTGACTTAACTAAGGAGTGGATCAATATTCCGGATACGGTGAGATTCATGAATTAGAGACCAAGTTTGGATGCACCATGATTAGAGAATCATTGAACAAGAGTTGTTCACTCATTGGCTAACCCATCACCAATAACTGTCAGGTGAGGCGATGAGTCAGTTGGTGAGACCGCACCACCCACTAGAATCATTAATCGTGAAGATTTTCGCATCTCTACAGAGGAAGTGTAGGGATCCGAGAAAATAGTGGGAGCTAATTTGTTTAAAAATAAAATTCTTAAATAAATTGGTCAAGTCAAAATTATAGTATCTAACTAGAATCTTTGACTCTCTATAGGAATATGTCTGCGTCCAACCCATTGGCACGTATCCTGGACACACATAGACTGACTGGACCCAATTATAAAGATTGGCTCAGGAACTACAAAATTATTTTGGGTTCCAAGAAGTTAACCTATGTTTTGGATCAGGACCCTCCCACCTTACCAGCCCGTCCATCTGTTGAACAGAGAGCGTCTCTGGAAAAATGGATTGACGAAGATAATAAGGCCAGATATTATATGTTGGGCTCGATGTCTGATGAGCTCCAGTGCCAACATGAGGATATCGGGACTGCTCGCCAAATGTTGGCTCACCTGCAAGAAATGTTTGGTGAATAGAGTCGCACAGCAAAATATCAAGTCACAAAATGATTTTTTAAGGCTAAGATGCGTGATGGGCAGTCAGTCCAAGATCACTGTCTGATAATGATCAAGGACATGGAAGAGCTTGAGAAGCTCGGTGTGAAGTTAGACTTGGACCTGCAGAACGATATTATTCTGCAATCCTTGACTGATGCATATGGGCAATTCATCATAAATTACCACATGCATAAACTTCAGAATTCCTTGGCCGAGTTATGAATATGCTGGTTACCGCTGAGCTTTCTATGAAAGATTCTAAAGGCTCAGTTCTTGCTATGGAATGGACTTCTTCCAAAAGAAAGTCTTATGAAAAGAAAAAGAAGTCTGTGAAAAAGCAAAAGGTGGAAGGATCTAAGAAGAAGAAAGCAGAGCTGAAGAAAAAGACCGATGCAAAGAAAGTGTTTTCCATTGCAACAGCGGAGCCATTGGAAGCAGAACTACCCTACTTACCTGGCCACCCTAAAGAACAAGAAGGAAGGTCCTTCTGGAGGTATGCTCATTATTGAGTCTAACCTTACGGTTTCTTCTGCATCCAGTTGGGTGCTTGACTCTGGTTCTAGTGCTCATCTGTGCACTTCTATGCAGGGTCTTGAGGATAGCAGAAAGCTGAGGGATGGAGACATGATCCTACGCATCGATAATGGAGCAAGAGTTGCTGCAGTAGCCGTGGGAACATACCCTCTGCAATTACTATCTGGTTTAGACTTAGTTTTACAAGACTGTTATTTTGTGCCTGCAGCTAGCAGGAATTTGATTTCTGTTTCATGCTTAGCACAAGAAGGTTATGTGATCACCTTCTTTAAGGACCATTGTAACATTTTTTATGAAAGAAATAAAATTTCAAATGATTTCTCATTAATGGTTTTTATCAGCTACATATTGATGTACCTATTCTAAATCGAGCAAAACGTGAATGCCAAACGACCTAGGGATAGTCCAAATGATAGATATCTATGGCACCTGAGATTAGGTCATATAGCAGAAGATAGGATCAACAAATTGGAGAAAAATGGGCTATTGAGTCCATTGACTTTCGAGTCATATCCAACTTGTGAATCCTGTCTTCAAGGCAAAATGACTAAACTCCCTTTTGTTGGACATGGGGAGAGGGCCACAGATCTCCTTGCCCTAGTACATACAGATGTGTGCGGCCCATTTGATGTGCCGGCTAGAGGCAATTTTGTCTACTCATTACCTTTACCGATGATCTGTCTAGGTATGGGTATGTGTATCTTATGAGACACAAGTCTGAAGCCTTCGAAAAGTTCAAAGAATTCAGACATGAAGTAGAAAAACAAACTGAAAAACCCATTAAGGTTCTTCGATCAGATCGAGAGGTGAATACCTTAGTCAGAAATTCCTAGACTATCTCAAGGAAATTGGCATAGTCTCTCAATGGACTCCACCAGGAACACCTCAACTCAACGGGATTTCAGAACGGAGAAATCGGACCCTATTAGATATGGTTCAGTCCATGATGAGCTTCACAGACCTCCTGATTTTCTTTGGAGACACTCATTGTTAACTTCATCTATTTACTGAATAGGGTTCCCTCTAAAACCATTCCTACCACACCGTATGAGGATATGGCACGGTAAGAAATCAAGTCTGAGTCATCTCAGAATTTGGGGTTGTCCAGCTCATGTAAAAGACAACAAGCGGACAAGTTAGAGTTTAGGTCCTTCAGAGCTCGATTCATAGGATATCCTAAGAGTCATTAGGATACTATTTTCTACATTCCAGAAGACCACAATGTGATTGTAAGTCGACATGCCATATTTCTTGAAAAATAGTTTATTCAAGATAGCGCATTAAAAATAGATCAAGCTTGATGAGAAAGTCTCACAAGCAGAACGAGCTAAGGACCAAGTGGAACAAATCAGGTTGAGCAAATAAGAAACTAACCTCTCCACCTCGTAGATGAAAGAGTTTCCGTCCCCCTGAAGATACTTAGATATTTTTCAGAGGATGTAGAGGAAAATGTTCCTCGTAGGTAATGGTGCTCATGGTGATGATCCCAAAACCTACAATGAGGCGATATCAGATATCGACTCTGAGAAATGGCTAGAGGTAATGCAGTCAGAAATTGACTCGATGCACTCAAACCAAGTCTGGACCTTGGTAGATCCACCAGAAGGTATAGTACCTATTGGATGTAAATGGATCTTCAAGAGAAAGATTGGTGCAGATGGAATGTGGAGACATTCAAGGCTAGACTGGTGGCAAAAGGTTATAGTCAACGCGAAGGCATTGACTATCAGGATACCTTTTCTCTAGTAGCTATGCTAAAATCCATCCGCACATTGCTTGCCGTTGTGGCCTATTTTGATTACGAAATATGGCAAATGGACGTGAAAATGGCGTTCTTGAATGGATATCTTGAGGAAGATATCTATATGGAACAGCCGCTAGGTTTCACATCCAGTGATGCTGATCACAAGGTTTGCAAGCTGCAAAGGTCCATATATGGACTTAAGCAAGCATCTCAGAGCTGGAACACTCGTTTCAATCAAAAATGAAGAGGAAAGTGTTTTCAAAAGGGTCAATGGGAGTGCTGTTGTCTTTCGTATTGTACGTGGATGACATCCTCCTTATTGGGAATGATATTCCCATGTTGACATCAGTCAAGATGTGGTTGTCCAAGGAATTCTCTATGAAAGACCTAGGTGAAGCTTCCTTTATTCTAGGAATTAAGGTCTATAGGGATAGACCGAATAGGATGCTAGGACTTTCACAGAAGATGTACATAGAGAAAGTACTAAAGAGGTTTAGTATGGAAAACTCTAAGAGGGGATTAATACCCTTCAGACATGGTATTCATCTTTCTAAGAAGATGTGTCCTGCACACCTGAGAAAATAGAACGCATGAG